>JAPMUY010004372.1:0-150000 GCA_026901105.3 Galaxias olidus
AACATTTTGGTAACGAACCGAAGATGGACCCAGATGCAACACACAACTCCCAGGATTAGTTTGTAATATCCTTTTATTCCCACCACAGGACAATAGCAAAAAAGCCACAGACAGACAATAAAAAACGCAGGGCAAAATCTCAGTCAGGTTCACAAGGCTAGGTAGTTTACCGGGGAACAGACGAGGAAGGAAAGTCCAATTCGGGCTGAGTCGGCAACGGAAGATCCAAACAGTGAATGCGGGAAAGTCTGGCATGAGAACAGCAAAGAACAATCTGGCAGTAAGTGTGTGTGGAAAACTGGACACTAAATAGTGGCAGAGTCAATGACAATCAGATGTGTGTGCAGGTAAGCAGCAGGTGTGTGTGATTGTCCTGATTGCAGCGGTGCAGAGTGAAGCAGGGGCGTGGCAGAGTCAATGAATGACCTGTAACTGGTGGTGCAGGCTGACAATTTTTTTTATTTAATCCATTTTGGAATTAGGCTGTAACATAATAGAATGTGGAAAAAGTGAAGGGGTATGAGTACTTTCCGGATGCACTGTAATGTATGATGCAATGGATGTTTCATAGTTTGGAACTAAGGCTCAAGGTGATGTGTGTGATGAGCCACAATCTACAAGAGACAATAACAGTGTTCATGTGGTTACAGCCAGCCAAATAATACTGTTTGTGCTCTAAATGGTCATGGGACAATGTGTTCGATATTCTACAGGGTGTACCCAACGGAGGAATTGAGATACAAAAACAGCAGGACAGGTCAGAAGAACACTCCTTTATTTTTGTTCCATTAATTCACTTTATGAGTGTGTCCAAATCATTGTCCCTACGTGTCATATAGTGAACTAGGTTGTCAGACGTCTAAAAACAGCAATACCTGAATAGACAGGATTTGGGTGGATCTAATTTCAGTTAGGCTGTGTTACGGACAGGGTTCTTTCTGTCCGTATTGTGATGTGTGTGGTTCTGTATTGTGTTCCTCTCTCTGATTCTGCCATGCAGGTGTCCTCTTCTCATTGGCGGAACACCCACGTCGCTCGTCGTCACCCTGCCCACTGACGGACCAATCTCAGCTCCGTCCGCCTGGAATAGAGAGCCTAAGTCAGCCCTTTCCGGTTTACCGCTCTGGGACTTTATGTCGGAAAAAAATGTGTATGGAAGTCAACGGCAAGAGGCAATTTATACTTAGATCTCGGAATGAATTGCGCCATGAAGTACACATATGATGTTTGTCAATTTAAAAGGTAGTTTTGCAGGTCAAAAAGTTGCAGTTTGTTGTAAAACCTTTGAAGTAGAAGACTGTCAAAATACGTAATAAGAAAGACTACAAACCCAATAGTTGCGTTCTATAAAAGCCCTCAGTGTGGCTGATTGAAAGTAGTGTGTAAAGTTGTAACTGACGTGATCTGTGTAAGAGTGGTTCGGAGTAAGGCGTCTAAGGCGGTTTGTTATATTATTGCAGGGTTCGAGTTATTATCTGAGTTTTGTGGGGGTTTATAACGTTAGTAGCGGAGATAAATAATAGCTTAACCGGTGCACTTTGCGTTTGTGTGGGAGAGCGAAAGAGTTCCATACGTGGTCCAACATTTTCACACACAAGGCAGCCCACTTTTTAAATCATGTTGGGTGCAGCACACAACAAACAGCGCTGTCCATTGTTCTAAAACAAGAGTTCAGCTAGTATCTTGGCCAACAAATGTTTTTGCAATTTTTCTATAGAAATATAATGCTCAGAGGGGGGCAAACATACATGCATACCAAGGCCTAATAAAAAGTAAAAGCCATCCTCTTACTGTTGCACAGACAAAACATACTAAAGCGGCACGGTAGCTAGTCCACAACTTGATACTGTCTATTCAATACTTATTAAGATGTCAGTGGCTTCAGTTTTTCGCACAAATCGCACGTTTGCGCGCTCTCAACACAGACATAGATTGCTCAACACTTCTGCGCACCATGGTGCCTTGGTACTGCCATACTATCATTCACAAGAGAATATATTGCCTCATTCTTTTGAAAAAAATGTTTCCTTTTTTATCTCGCTAATGTAAATAATACTTATTACATGATTGAAAATTTTATTATTTGTGATTAAAATAGTTGGGTAATGAATGGGCCACCCCCACAGATGTGTGACTTGACTGCTTCCATGGGAGCGCAGACCCCTCCTTAGGGAGCTCCCACTGGCTCCCACATAACTCGAACCCTGTATTATTGTTGTATATTTTCTTTAGCCAACTCGTTTACATCCGAGTAGGGTCGCTTTTTGTTCTGTTTACACTTGACAGCCATCCCTTGTGTGATACACTCCTTTGTAACTCCGTACACGGTACGGAAGTTTTGTTTGTTATATCCCTTGATCGTTACCGTACAGGAAAGCAAGTGGACAAGTAAGACGCCCATGGGTATATATTAGTCATCACGTAGTAAGTTTGTTGCACAGTCTAGTGTTAGTCTCGTGACGGTGCCACCCCATGTACTATTTTGTAAGATCTCGGGTAGGCAGTTTAGTTCTTTTATTGACTTATTGTCGTTGGCACCGTTCGTTGTCCTCTTGACTTTCTGCCATACAAGAACTATAAGTTCAAGATCAAATTAAATTTTGAACGTTGTTTGTCTGGTATCTTGCACCAAACGACTTTTTACACTGGCATGTGTTCGGCTTTTGCTTATCCTAGCCATAACCCATCAAAAGAGTCGTAACAAGCTGACCCAACTCATTAAGATGTAAACCACTTCCTGATGAATTCCTAGGATGGGTTGACTGAATTAATTAACAACAAGATTGACAAGCAGGAGAATTGCCAGAATTAATAAATAAATGAATAAACATACCGGTCCAGTAACAAATTTAATCAGAATGTTTCAGATTAAAATAACATTAAATATAGGCCTACTAAAGATATGCTTCTGCTGATTTATACTACAATTGGGCAGATTCTAGTTTCTAACTTCATCTTTTGCCTTGCAAACATTTTTGGTTTCTACTCTTGACAAAAGCTGTCCTGTCATTAGGATTTTATCATGCTTTTTCATAGGCTACACAATTGGTGACTTATTTTAAATATATTATATTGTAGTTTTAATTAAGAAATTACCAATGATACATGTTTTGGATTAAATCATTTATTACCAATTCTTAAAACCAAGCCTCTTCTGCCCTGTAAGGCCGTAGCCAGGATTGATTTTTTTTAAATAACGAGGTTATAGTTTGAGAAAGTTTTGAAGACTATAATACAGATCTATGCATTGTATTGCATGTTGCAAGTAACAATAATCACTCAGGAAATCATGAGAGACTTTGTCAGTGCCAACACATGGACTAGTCCAATTTTTCACAAATATGGGCAATTTTGAAATTACTCTTCAGTTCAGTTTCCTATTGCATTAAAAATCTGTCAAACAAATTGAGCGGAGGAGCACAACTGCAGTGTCTTTCAGGTTTAGCTGTAAATTCGTATTTTTTTGTTTAAAGGGACCCTATTATGCTTTTTGGGGTTTTTCCCTTTGGTATGTTTTATAGCTTTGTGTGCATGTAAAAGGTCTGAAAAGTTACAAAGCCCATAGTCCACAAAGAGAGCTACTCTCTCTCACAGAAAAAACTGCTCCTGATCTGCCTGAAACGCCTTGTTTGTAGTCCAGTGTTTTCTTCCGTAACTTATCTACCTCCCTAAGTCACACATTTGAATAATATTTGACACGCCCTTAACCAGAGCCAGTCAGAGCGGAGGCCGGTCATGTTGTGAAAACACTGTTTTGGTACGCGTGAAGGCAAATTCCCTTTGTTTGGCCAGCTGTCTATATTTTTTTAATTAGCGAGCTAGTATAACAAATGATAGAAAGAGAGAGGTAAACCTAAAAAGGATCTGTGGCTAGTGAGATTCTCTTGGATTGGAAGGTTTGCTAGAGTATACGTTCATAAATTTCCTAGATTATTGCCTTCATAAATTTGCCCAGACATGAAAGCCATCTTGTTCAAGAAATATCCAGTTTAAAAATATCTGACATTAGAAATTATTGTTGTATTACATTTTAAAGATGAATTGAAATGTGATGAACTGTTATATTTTGTTTGTGTAAATTGTCCCAAAACAACAAATTAGCACACTTTAAGAAATTACAAGACATTAGCTTTCAAATAATACTGCTCACTTTTTTATTATGACACTTAAACTTATTTAGTTATTGGTTATTCAATTAAGGTATGGGCAGGGGTAAAGTAGCTAATTAAAAATATTCACGCTACTGTACTTGAGTAGTGTTTTTGAAGATTAATAATTTTTTAAGTATTAAATAAATTGGATACTTTTACTTGAGTACATTTTTATTTATTATTTGTTTATTATTTATTTGATTTATACAGGGTTAACCGACTAATACCAGGTCACTTTTCCAGCAGTGCTCTGTTTAAAGGCAGAATATATAAATTACAAAAAAAAGCAAAAATAAGTAAAAATGTTTACAATACAATATTTACAATACAGTTCAATTTTTAAGTTTCAACCAAAACAAGAACACTCTTCAGCTCCCAAATCCTCCAGTAAAAGTTTAAATTGTTGAACAGAAACAAACTGCTCTAATTTCAATTTCTGTTGAATCTTGTTCCATTTTTTTGAGGCAAAAAACCTGAAAGCTGATTTACCAAGTTCTGTGTCCACTTTGCGCCTTTCAAGGGTGATTTAGTCCTGTGAGCGTCTCCTATGACTACTGGATTTGTCTTTTAATAATGAAGTAAGGTAAAAATGTAACTTGCCTAGCAATCCATTGTAAACAAACAAAAAATTATGTTTTTCTCTGCTATCACTAAGAGAAGGCCATCCTTCTCTGCTGTAATGTCTCTGCTGTAATGTAGCTGAGTAGCTGCTGTAATGTACTATGGCCAGCTCTGAAATCCGACGGAAAAGGGCTTAAAATATTATAAGTGGACAAGAAAGCACAGAGCTGTTCATTTACAAGATGTTCTAACATCTTTGCTAGACATGGGAGTTTGGAGATAGGTCTGTTATTTAAGTCCCCCCCCCCCCCCCCCCCCCCCACCATTTTTGTAAAGGAGTTAACAGAGCTGATTTCCATATTTTATGTATTATGTGATTGTTAAATAAAAATGATATGTAGATATGATATGTGTCAGAGGCTCAGCTATGAAGGGGGCAGAAAACTTAAGCAGATACGAGTCTAACTGATCTGTACCAATAGAGCTTCTCATACACTTGGAATTGCATAGGGCATGTAGAACTTCCAAGCAATCCAATTCTCTAAATGAGAAGGAAACACCATTTCCATGGGAAATAAATGGGAATATCTCTTTTTCTACACCAGTGTAAACAACATCTCCTAGTGCCATTTATGCCCCAATAGCTCTACTGTATTCTTCAAAAAGTGAGCCTGATATTATAAAATGATTGGTTAAAAGCATCACAAATCTCCTTTCCATCAGTTACAAGCCTGGAGTCTAGCATGATTTACTGGAGAAGACGGGATGAAACACTGCCTTTAAGTGATTTAACCACTTTTCAGAATTTTGATGAATTGTTTCCACATTCAGATAAATTGTTCAAATAATATGTAGATTTAGCCCTTTTCAGCATGTACGTACATGTATTTCTAAGATGTCTAAATGTTTGCCAGTCCACATCCCAAGCAGTAGATCTAGCCAAAGCCCAAGCTTTGTTTCTCTGTAATATATTCTCTCCAATTTCATAAGTATACCAAGGATTGCTTCTAAAAGGGGCATGTTTGTTTGCTGACGAATTGAAAATAGTTAGAAAATATTCCAGGGCTAATTCAGCATCTGGAAATAGAGCTATAGATGACAGATCACTGTCATACAAGTCACGTAAAAATGCCTGCTCAACAAATTTCTTAAAAGACCTCTTATAGACATACTGAGATCCAGATCTCTTCGTTTTAGTGTCTCTAATACAGCCAACTGGACAGTGATCACTAAAATCTATTGGGGACACACAGGAATGTGTGTTTTTATGTGCCCTATTCGTCAGGATCGGATCCAACACGGAAGACTTATTAAGATTCCTCATATTTGGCCGTGTGGGTACTGTGATTAATGTAAGATTGAACTCATTACACAAATGTTTTAAATCATCAGCGGCTTTGGACATCCAGTCCAAGTTAAAGTCCCCCATAATAACAGCTTCGGAACTCATCAGAGATATCATCAAAGTAACTCTGACAAACTGGTTAGAGCAGTTGAATCAACGGAAGGCGGACAATACACACCTGCAACAACAAGAGGTTACCCGTGTTTACAAATAGGTGTTCTACTTCACTTCTTTTAATTTGCATTACTTTACTGCGTATTTTTGAATCTGCTATTTTTGGTATGCTTCACTCTCAAAACAGCTGAACGCAGCTTTTTTAACAGCAGAAATGACATTGGGTTCAGATTGCAGCAGAACTCCAGTTCTAGCCTATTGGGAGTTATTTGAAAGGAATGATGGTTCAGTCGGTTCAGAAATAGAGTGAAGGTCTTTAAAAGTTAACAAGGGGGATGGTCAAATATCTGACCAGGTGTATATATTTTTATATTTCAGCAGCACCCTGTTGCTAGGCCTATACCAAACGCTTCATTTGAGGAAATGGACGTCTTGGGGTGAAATAAGGCCAGAGTTTAGGTATGAACAGTTCACAAAATATCAGTTTTTCGAGTCTTTACTGTTTGTCAAAACATAACATAGGCTTATCTATTGACCAAAGAGAATCTTTTGCGCTAAATAAGGTTACTTATTTCACTGCTGACGAGTGAGATGTCATACTGTACGTGCACACACGCACCATGGTTAATTTCCAGCAAGCAGTAGGGAACGGGTTGGGTTTGGTCAGGTCGTGTCCTTTCACATTTGCCAAACGCTTTCGGTATCAGTTTCCTTGAAACCAGTATCAAACCTTTCCAACCAGTACCTAACCCCACCCAGTAGTGGCCTTACAGACAACAATTTCCCAGAAATCAGACTGTTCCATATTGGTTTGAGCGCATAGTGTAAACTCATGCTGGTGTTCGTGACATTAGAAGCCCTAAAAGCAATTACTGAGCAATACCTAGATTATTACAAAGATGCGTCAATATGAGCATATCATGTTGAAGTGGAATACTACTAAAGCCTGGTTTATACTTCTGCAATGCAGCACGTAAACAGCTCTGCATAGCTTTGAAGAGCAGGGGTTTCTGGGAAAGCGTAGCTCACCGAGGCCCGCCGACGTGTTAACGGGGTGTCCTCCCAAATCCTAACAGCCCGTTGCGCGAAGCGTCTTCTCAGTGCATCAAACAATCGCTAATTGGTTGAGCAGGGTATGCAAATAGATATTCGGGCATATTTGGCTGTATCAAAACAAATTAAAAACGTAGATGACACAATGAACTGGAGCAGATAGGCTGATTTTTAATTCGAATCATATTAGTGGTTTTCTATGCACTTAGCTTGTTGTACATAGTATAGCCTATATATAGGCTATATGTTACAACTGTTTTCTGTAGGCCTATAGATGTGCGTTGCTAACTGAATGGATTTGTTAACGTTTACCGTTCACTTGGAAGCGGACTGAGACCCCCTTTCCAAGCGAACTAGAGATTTCGTTTGTCTGACCCGCATGAGTTCGAATGAGAGTTCACTTCACACCAGCCCAAACGAACCTTACTATCAGGGAAACGCTCCAGGGTTCCTTTAAAAAGGACCAAACCTCTCAGGTGCAGGTGAAAGCCCAACTAAAAATAAATACATATTTTTATGATTGTAATAAAAACATGAATACTTATTTCTTGTTTTACTGAATTTGGTAGAAACACATGGCAACAAATAGTCACACCTGCTCTGGCGAAATAGATGCTCAAACTGGTTTTGCTGCTTTGTTGCTGTTTATTGTCAAACATGAATAGGACGCAGTTAATTTATGCTGAACTTTAGTCGTTGAACATGAGATCTTTCTGGCTGAAGCGTGTGCTCCTGCTACTTGGGTTGTTTTTACTTTTCAGTTTCTTATTTATTAGATATGGAAATACCGCTATTGCTAACATGGACCAGGTTGACATGAAAAAAAGTGACTTGGAGATGTTCTTCAACAAGTTCTGTAAGTTGTCGTTTATATCGTTTAAATTGTTTTTTGTTTTTATATGGGACCATCTCCAGAATTTTTATCTGATACATTTTGTTAATCAATTAATTAATTATCAATCAAAAAATATTATACTGTTTAGATACAGGCCTACACACATGACAAACGACATAAAAAAATTCAAAGGAAAGTGTAGGCCTATGTCTTGGAAAAATAAATATTTAAGCTGTTTTTTCTCTAAGTTGTTTATAGATTTACATGTCATGAATCAAATGGTTAATCAATAAAATAGATTACTACTAAAAACACTGGAAGAAGTAAGAACTAACCTGTTTTGGGAAATATCATTAGTTCCACTCAAACTTTCCATATCTCTTTAAGCAAATATCTTCAAAGCATTTGAACAAAAACAGGCAATCATACAGCAAATGCTTGAGGAGGACCGCGAAGAACGTAGAAAGACATTCCATGATGATATTTCTTCAGCGAAAGAAAAAGCAGCACTGCCTGTGCATAAGAAACAGAAAATTCACCAAGACCAAAAGTCCCCAAAACTCTTTCCAAATTCTCCTTTATTCAAGAATTGGGGGGAAAATCTTCCAGAGAAAGATCAGAAGGAAGCGCATGCACTGTTCGAGAAATACGGATACAATGTCTTTCTTAGTGATCGCCTGCCTCTTGACAGAGTTTTGCCGAATACTCGTGATGCAAGGTAATCACAACTAATTTCTAACTTACAAAAGTTATCGGAAAATGACAGTGACAGTCATTTTCAAGGCAGCGCGGGATGTTCCACCTAGGAACATTTAAGTTTGATGACAGTTTAGTATAATAACAGTTGTAATGAAAAAAAAAACCCCGACGTAATCGATATAAATAATTACTGCATAAAAGGCTACTCCTGCATTGGAACATTTGTGCACGCACCCTGTGTCTCCTATACCTTTTGAAACAATTTATGAAACTTTCGATTACAGTTTTTTTGATTTGTAACAATTGTATACCCTAATTGATTCACGTAATTACTTAATTATGTACTTATCATAATGCTCTAAGCAGTGACACACCACTTTGTACTAACCAAATAGTTGCCAACCATTTAATGCTTGTACTAAATAGGTCATATAGTATATTTAAATGTATTTGAAAAGTAGTAACATGGCAGGTAAGCCATTGGAGAGTGTTGTAATGGATAATGTTTTCCCTTACAGTATATACTGAAAAGTCTACATGATTTAACACAATTTACCTTCATATGCATTATTAAGAACAATCATTGCTCAATACACTACCTTTCCCTGAACAGGTGTGAAAAGAAGATTTACCCCAAGGACCTCCCCACTATTGGGGTGGTGTTAATCTACCTGGACGAGGCCCTCTCTATCCTCAAGCGGGCCATGCGTAGCATCATCGACCGAACCCCAGCACACTTACTGAAGGAGATCATTCTGGTGGATGACAACAGCTCCAA
The DNA here is from genome assembly GCA_026901105.3 of Galaxias olidus. Taxonomy (NCBI): domain Eukaryota; kingdom Metazoa; phylum Chordata; class Actinopteri; order Galaxiiformes; family Galaxiidae; genus Galaxias; species Galaxias olidus. Next base: position 9,537 of record JAPMUY010004372.1, read on the forward strand.
TGGTGAATGGGATTTCCCTGCTAAAACTTGGAATGTCCTTTGTGAACCTTTATCCTCATTACTATTCAAAGTCACCAAAATCCCAATTAATGTTAATCGCTGAGCTATGTTTTCCTTCATCCTGGACAGATGGTTTACTTTTTGCTCTGTTATCCTTGTCATTTAGTTGGAACATGCTCATTTACCCTGAATGGGAAATTAAGAATAATCAAGACAAGACAAGCTTGCATCTTTGATTCATCTAGATAGGCAGTGGACAGACTAAAAGCAAAAAAAAAAATATATATATATAGCCGATGTTATAATTTTAATTTCTGTTCTGTTTTTCCTATCCATCAAGAGGACCTGAAAGGAGACTTTGACGTCTACATCAAGTCTCTTGAGGTGCAGAATCCTCACCTTCTCTTCACCAGAGTGAAGCACACCAAGCAGATGGGGTTAACACAATCTCGGATCGCAGGCTGGGAAGCTGCTACTGCTGACGTTGTGGCCATTCTTGATGCTCACATTGAGGTTCACAAACAGTGGTAGGTTTGTGCTGAACCGAGGGGGGAGGGGACGAGTGTTAATGGTAATGTGCGACGGAAGCAGATGATAGACTAAAGATCTACACGGTTGAACAATTTAATTGAACTCTGTGGTCTGTTTTACTACAGTCCATGACATTTACAAATAGACTCAACTCTGAATTTGACAGTAAACTTGCTGGTTTGTTGTGTGGCTCTACAGATTCGACTAGAGTGTTTGAAACAGCACAGCCTGGTAGGCTACACACAGAGATAGAACACTTCTGTTCTATCGCTGTGGCTATACACCTGCAGACTGAGTGAGGGAAGAAATGGGCTGTTTGGGAGGGATCGAGTCGTAGCTATCCGGAACTCCTGACTCTATGAACATATTCAAATCCCGTCTCAAAACCCACTTGTTTTCCTTAGCTTACCCCCAGTTTGCTCCCTTTGCACAGTGTCCTTGAGTTACTAGAAAGGCGCTTATAAATCCCATGTTTTATTATTATTAGCATTTAGTGAACGCCTCATATTTGCACAATCATATTTTTTCCTCTATTGATAGACAACCCGCCCGCACGTATAATTGCATGCACAAATATGTTAAATTCGGCATCACCATTCGCTTGTTTATCAACTGTCTGTGAGCTGATGACGCCCTGTCTGTCTCTCAGGGCAGAGCCGCTGCTCACTCAGATCAAAGCAGACCGCACCGTGGTGGCGTCCCCTGTGTTCGACAGAGTAAACTACTACGACTTTGAGGTGGTGCGATACGAACCTTCTGCCCATGCCTTCGACTGGGCTCTGTGGTGCATGTACGAGGGCTTCATGCCCGAGTGGTATAAGCTCCGAGACCCATCCATGCCGGGAAAGTAAGATAAACACTCAGTTCGTTTTTGGAGTAGTTTCACTTTACTAAGTTATGCAATATAATGTAGAATATAATGTAACTTATTGACTGCCTAAGCTGCCCATTTTGTGGCTGTGTAACTTATACCAAGTGACCAACCCAGTGCCCGCAGTTTACCCACACACAGGGGTACCATGAGGGGGTATAGAGGTGTGTTAGTGATTAATGTGTGTGCAACGCGCTGTATGACGGCTTACGTCAGCAGCGCACAGACTTCAAGTTATCGGCCTGAACTTTAGCTGATGCCCCATTTATAAGCCAGCCCACACAGGTATGCTTCCATTAAATCTTCCTATTGTCGTCTTAACCTGTATATCATGTTTAACAGGAGTCCTTCCGTCATGGGTATTGTTGTTGCAGACCGGAGGTTTCTGGGAGAAATTGGTGTCCTTGACGGTGGCATGAAAGTGTATGGAGGGGAAAACGTTGAGCTTGGCGTGAGGGTGCGTAAGGCAAACCACCTAACATTTCTAGAGTAACCTTTGCATTTTCAACCCCTCCAAAACAAACAAAGCTCTGCAGCCACATCCTCCCACCTCAATCAGAGAAGGACAAGAGCTGAGAGAAACATGGAAACAAGTAGAAAAGCATGAACAAGGAAAATGTTGATTGAAAGATAATCCTAAAAAGAAATGTGCAGGTGAGATAAAGGCATTAAAGAGTGATGATTGTAAACTCAAATATATTTCCTTCTGTTGACATAGGTGTGGACATGTGGTGGGAGTGTAGAGGTGGTTCCATGCTCCAAGATTGCCCACATTGAGAGAAACCACAAGCCATACATGCGTGACTTAAGTATAACAATGAAGAGGAATGCATTGAGGGCAGCCGAAGTGTGGATGGACGAGTACAAACATAACGTTAATATTGCCTGGAACCTGCCAATCAAGGTTTTCAATTACATTCCCATGTGCTAGATTCACAATGACTTTACATAAATGCAAACTGTGTTCTATGTTTTTTAAAGGTAGAGTTGATAAAGAGAAGCGAGAAGGAAAGAGAGAGATTGGCCTTAAAAAAATATGATTTCAAAATTAAGTTAATCAACAGTAAGTTAGGGGAGTTTTGACCAATGACCAGGTCTTTACTAAAGATTTTTCAGGGGAGTGTATTAAAGTTTCTGACTTCTTTTCTGGCATATTTTTTACATGCTCATCTTTCAAATAAGAATGTACATCAAACGGAAATCCTTATAACAAATCTGACAGCAGAGACTTTGTTTTATCCATATTCGGTTGTTTGATTGGCGACAGTACAATCAGTGTCCTGTCATATTCAGGGTCATGGGATAGACATCGGGAATGTGACGGAAAGGAAGCTGCTCAGAAAGAAAATGAATTGTAAACCGTTCAAGTGGTACCTGGAAAACGTTTATCCCAAACTCGACACATGGGAAGATGTGGTGGCCTACGGAGGGGTACGATTTTAGTGTGTGTGTGTGTGTGTGTGTGTGTGTGTGTGTGTGTGTGTACGTACCATGGGCCCAAAGTGAATGTGTTTTGTAAAGGAAGCATGACAAAAGACAGATTTCTTAAGGAAAACATAATTATTATTTTTTTTTATAATTCTCTTTCCTCTTTTTTAGATGAAGAACTTGGACTCTGACATGTGCATAGACCAGGGGCCAGTTCCTGGGCATACACCTATCGCTTACAACTGCTACTACTATGGGCCTCAAGTAAGTTATGAAATGGAAAGTTGTATACTCTGCCATATGAAGGACATGTAAAGGTCACACTCAATTTCGATTGCCGATGGTCTAAACACCAGAAGGTCACCCAGCACTATGTTAGTTTGAATAGCTGATTAACCATCTACAAAAGTTTGTATATAGTTGGATTGGGTATCAACCATTTGAAACAAGTGACAACTATTGGACGATGGCTGACATCTTATAAAATATTTGTTTGGTGCATTTAAAATAACAGCCATCTTAAGTCCTATAACCAAAACAACACATTTTTTGTTACTAAAGTTTACAGACTCAAGTTGCCAAACCAGTATACCAAATATTCCAGTATATGAACAAAAAATAGTCCCTGAAATATATAAACTTTTATCAAATCTATATCATTTTATTTTGTTATTGTTACGAACGACACCCTAAATAAAATGTATAATTAAGATTATTCTTACCAAACCATTTTTTATTTTAGCACACATTCTTCCGTTCAAATGGGGAGTTTAACATTGGTGGCATCAAGTCCCACAAGTACAACGACAACAGGTGTTTAGCGGATGATGGCGGTGAAGACAAAATGCCTAGTCTCTATAACTGCAAAGAGGCCCAGCAGAGAAGACTGGGCATTCACTGGGACTTTGTACAGGTACAAAGCACACACTTAAGTATATATATTCATCCATCCGTTAGCTATACCGCTTATCCTATGCAGGGTCACGGGGGGGCTGGAGCCTATCCCAGCCGACACAGGGCGAGAGGCGGGGTACACCCTGGACAGGTCGCCAGTCTATCACAAGGCTGACACATAGGGACAGACAACAACTCACACTCACATTCACACCTATGGACAATTTAGAGTCACCAATTAACCTGCATGTTTTTGGACTGTGGGAGGAAACCGGAGTACCCGGAGGAAACCCACGCAAACACGGGGAGAACACACAAACTCCCACAAAAAGTATATATAAAAACATCAAAATGATTATTTGATTTATTTATTGTGTTTTCAAAGAGAAAAAGCATGGGTTCTGATCCATAATTAAGTTTCTTATGCTTGTATTATTTTAAGTATTAATAGAGTATTTTCAACGTGTAACCTGACAGTATGTGTATGACATTAGTTTGTTTTATTAATCATATCCTGCTACACTTATTTTTATGTTTATATTACATTGGTTTTTAAGTTCCTACACATGATGACTTTTTGATATGGTATACTTAGGTCATATTTTATTCAATTTAATTCAAACTTGTTTTATCACAATGTAAAACTACTAAGAGCAATGGGGCCTTATATAAGTTAGAGATATGTACTTTCTCAATAAGCTTAATTTTAATCAAACTAAATTGATGAGTTAACCTAACAACTCATCAATGGATGTGCCTGAGTTTTCTTTTTTGTCTTCTAGGGCAAGGAGCTGAAGAACAGACAAACAAATAGATGTTTGGAAATTATAAACAAAAAACTGGTGGTACAAGCATGTAGTGGTCAGAAATGGGAGATCCAAAACATCATAAAGCCTTTCTTACAACCTCCTGGTTAAAACAAATATTATTTGTGTATTAACTGAAAGAATAATGCCACTGCTTTTTAAATGTATCATACCCTTTGAATCACCATTCTGGTAGGTTCTCAAATTGTAAGATTGTAATGTAATTTCAAAAATATGGCCTAGGTCAACCCTGTATGAATAAAATAGAAGGATTAGATTGTATAAAAAATGAGCAAACGTCACCAATTGAAGCCATATAGTCTACACCCAGTACAATTGCTTACAAAAAGGATGGGAATAAGCAACGGGCAAATTGTATTGCTATGCAATTGGTTATGGGGAAAATGTTTACAATGCTGCCGGACAGACATAAGAAATGTGCACATGTAAATATATACTGCAAAGACACAGAATTGGGTTTGATATTCTTGTCCAAAAAATATTTTACCTCCTTTTATCCTCCAATAAAAATCTATTTTGTGTTTGCTGTCCTGGATTTTCTAACAATCACAAAATAAAATAATCAAAACAAAATTGATGCTATGAGGATGTTATAAAATGTTGCTTTTGTCGAGTCTTTGTTTTGGAAAATGTCTACAGGGACCCACAATATGCTGTATGGGGCCAGAAATCTCTTCACGAGGCAATTTTGTGTTCGTGCATTTTTTCCTATTTTATTCATTCAGTAAAAGGTAGGCTAGTTTTTATTTTTTCATTGAGAAAGTTAGCATCACGTGCACCTGTTTTGACATGCAATTAGCAGAGTGGCTGTGCACAATTAGGCAAAATGGTTGAATCTAGTTAACTAATCAAATATCAGACAAAAAAAAATCAGAAAAACTGTTATTTAAATTGAGTAATTATTCCTACATCTATTGATGAGACAACTAGATACAGCACGTGACAAATAATCCAGTATGTTTGAGGGACATATGTGAGAAACGGGGCACCAGTCTCGAGTTTTACCACTTTTAGGGTTAAATGTTATGACCCACAGTGACGACCGTCTGTGAACATGAAGGCCATGTGGTTCAAGCGCCTTCCTCCATTACTTGGTCTTATTTTACTCCTTAGTTTTCTAGTTTATAAGAATGGAGTTACTATCCCTCAAATCCATTTTTCTGATGGCCTGGGTCAAACTGAAGATAAAAGGTTATCTGACTTGGAACTAAAGATTAACAATTTATGTGAGTTGTCTTTTTTGTGCTTTGCAATGTTCTTCTAAGGCCTAGAACCGTTTGTAAATAGTAGAATGTTCCGACTGAAACTCTTAAACATAAAAAGTAGAGCCAGACAAAAAGTAAAACATTTTTTTTTCTAATTTATAGGAATATAAAAACTCACTCCCTCACAAATTTTCCATATTTCCTATAGACAACGTTTTCAAGGCATTTGAGCGAAGACAGATAATCATCGAGCAAATGTTTCAAGAGTTCAAAGAAGAATATAGGGAAACGGTATTAAACGAAATTTCCACAGCGAAAGAAGAAAAAACCGCAGTGCCTGTGGATAAGCCACAGGACGCTCACCAAGAGAAAAAAATTCAAAAACTATTTCCCGATTCTCCTTTGTTTGAGAACTGGGGAGGAAACCAACTATCGGAGGAAGAACAGAGGGAAGCACAGGCTTTGTTTGAGAAATATGGATACAATGTATTTGTCAGTGATCGCCTGCCTCTTGACCGAGTTTTGCCTATTACACGTGATGCAAGGTAATCATATCTTTACATAATCATACATAACCGTCTGGATGAACATCTTATGTTAACGTTTTAAATGTTAGCAACTCACTGATGCCATTCCATGCAATTAACTCGCCCCAGTGAACTTAAGGGTGCCATTAGCGCATCTGTTCTATGAAGTTTTGTCGAAACAAATAAAGATATTTGTATCTCACTTATTGCCACTACATTCCATTCACGTGACTTGATATATGGGCCCAACATTGATTGCACGCCAAATCCTGAATTTGGTGCTGGTTTTGGAGCCAGGAGAAATATCCATATATGGGCAATATAATTGTTTAAGAAAATATTTAAGTGAATGATTACTTTGCTATCATAGTCCCGCTACTTTGTTAAATTTAATGTTTCTTGGTCCAGAGAGTTATCATAAAGCTAGACCTGATGTGTTTCCGTTGGGCAGAAGGTGGGCCTCTTTATTAGCCTTCGACAGTACAGAAAGCATCAACAAGCTGATATTAGTGTGTCAATCATGCCTCTACCTTTCCCTGACCAGGTGTGAAAAGAAGATTTACCCTAAGGACCTCCCCACTATTGGGGTGGTGTTAATCTACCTGGACGAGGCCCTCTCTATCCTCAAGCGGGCCATGCGTAGCATCATCGACCGGACCCCAGCACACTTACTGAAGGAGATCATTCTGGTGGATGACAACAGCTCCAATGGTGAGTGGTAATTCTCCTAGTCAAACTTCGACTGCCTTTGGCCACCTCCAGAACCTGGATGAATCGATATTTAGTTAGGTAAGAAAAAGAAGCTTTCTTATAAGGTCAAGACTAAAAAGAGTTTGTGCTTAAAAGAAATGTAAAGAATTTCTCTTACTGCAACAAAAGCTTTTTGCTGTCAGCGTTTTCAATCTAGGATACTTGATTAGTGTGGGTCAAATGTATTTTCATCCTAATTTAAGCATTTTCGTCCATCTAGAGGACCTGAAAGGAGACCTTGACGTCTACATCAAGTCTCTTGAGGTGCAGAATCCTCACCTTCTCTTCACCAGAGTGAAGCACACCAAGCAGATGGGGTTAACACAATCTCGGATCGCAGGCTGGGAAGCTGCTACTGCTGATGTTGTGGCCATTCTTGATGCTCACATTGAGGTTCACAAACAGTGGTAGGTTTGTGCAGAAGAGGAAATGCATGACTGACCTAAAACATAGGGCAGAATGCCAATCAGCTTTCCTCTGGAGTAACAGTCTTAACGGAGCCTCGTAAAGGTAGACACATTCTAAATGTGTGTGTGTGTAGGCCTATTGCACACTGCTAGTAACTCTTCATTGCACCAAAACAAGGCGCATGTTAAGCCCAATGTACTGTTCAATGATTGTCCGTCACCTATGTGGACAGGTGGAATCCTTTGGATTTAACCCATTCTAAGTGTTGTTGTTTTGGACACATTTGAATATGGGTTATATTTTGAACATCAGATTATGTGCATTTATGTAGGCCACACCTTGAATACCTTAACTTTCACAATTTAATTCTCATTCTTTTAATTTCCTCATTTATCTCTGATCCTCACTTTACACAGTATAAATGACCTACCAATGAACTTGGTTTAAAGTTAACTGGGAGCTGATGACGCCCTGTCTGTCTCTCAGGGCAGAGCCGCTGCTCACTCAGATCAAAGCAGACCGCACTGTGGTGGCCTCCCCTGTGTTCGACAGAGTAAACTACTACGACCTTGAGGTGGTGCGATACGAACCCGCCGCCCACGCCTTCGACTGGGCTCTGTGGTGCATGTACGAGGGCTTCATGCCCGAGTGGTACAAGCTCCAAGACCCATCCATGCCTGGAAAGTAAGCAACTGCAAAATGTGTTTTACCGGCCTTAAGTAGGAGGTTTGGATTCAAGATGAGCCTTGTTTAATCACGTATCACTGTTTTATTGGAAGTCCTCTTATCTCCAGTATCTTCTGTTTAAGGAGTCCTTCCGTCATGGGAATCTTGGTGGTTGACAGGAAGTTTTTTGGAGAAATCGGGGCTCTTGACGGTGGCATGAAGGTCTACGGAGGGGAAAACGTTGAGCTTGGTGTGCGGGTGGGTAAAACATTCCGATATGTGGTTTTCATTTAGTCAATTGAGTTAGTCAACTAAAAATATGGCACATGATCACAAATGAGTCAAGCCTGCTATATCTGTGATTTAGGTTGACCCTTCAAAATTACATTCTTGTAAAGCAATTAAAATCACTGCTGTATGACAGATTATAGCTTCTATGAACTATGGTAATGCACGGTGTGTTATAATTTGTAAGAAAATCCTGCAAAAAATTTTAACATTACAGATATTTTTTTTAACTTCTGCTTGCAAAGGTGTGGACATGCGGTGGGAGTGTAGAGGTGGTTCCATGCTCCAAGATTGCCCACATCGAGAGACACCACAAGCCCTATTTACCAGACTTGTCAGTGGCCATGAAAAGGAACGCACTGAGGGCAGCCGAGGTCTGGATGGACGAGTACAAACACAACGTCAATCTGGCCTGGAACCTGCCGATCAAGGTTGGTTACTTCCGTATACAGTGCATTCAGAATGTTTAACCTAAAGCTCAGCGCATGTAATCTGTTCTTGCAAGGTGAAAGGTCAAGTGTGTAGTAGCGTCTTTTTTTTTTTTTTTTTTTTTTTTTTTTTTATAAATATCATAAATATAATATTTATTCATTTAATATGTTCTGCCCACTTAAGACTGTACTTTACTCTTTTGTCTTTGGATTGAGTTGTCAACTTCCTGGTCTTATGTCTATTATACAATTTGCTCGATCTATTAAATGTATTTCAGTTTTAAAGTTGAGACAAATCTGAAAGCAGAGGGTCATTGATACATCTTTTTTGTACCAACATGTATATGCAGTTTTAAATTTTTTATGAGTACATCAATCAGTGCCCTGTCATTTCCAGGATCATGGGATTGACATTGGGAATGTGACGGAGAGAAAGCTGCTCCGAAAGAAACTGAATTGTAAACCGTTCAAGTGGTACCTGGAAAATGTGTATCCCGAACTCGACACATGGGAAGATGTGGTGGCCTACGGAGGGGTACGATTTTTGTGTGTGTGTGTGTGTGTGTGTGTGTGTGTGTGTGTGAGAGTTAACATGATTTGTTTAGGAAAGCATGACAAAGACATTTATGGAGTGATATGATTTTTGTATGTTTGAGTTATCAACTTATGAACATGGTCCCAATTCAACTTAAGTAGCAGGATAAAGAAATTTAAACGTTGTTTTTCTTAGATGAAGAACATGGAATCTGGCTTTTGCATGGACCAAGGGCCAGTTCCAGGTCATACACCCATTGCTTATGGCTGTCACTACTATGCAGCTCAAGTAAGTCAAAAATATTTCTACCACATCCTTAGCATTTCTAACACAACCTGTATTTCTTGATTGATTGCATAAGTGCATAGAAACAAAGGCAAACATGTATGCCGTTCTGGGCACAGACCGAGTACAGATTCCGTGGCTTTCTTTGGGACATACCCTTTTATTTAAAGTTCATACGCACAAGCAGCCCAGAGTTGTGCTGCTGTAGTTGTTGTTGCCCTGATTCTCAGCATGCTCCACAGCAAATTAACTCTCTGTGTGCACTCTTCATCTGAAACAATCTCGGCACCCATAAATAGCATTCCCCCCCAACTAATCACCAGATTGAACTCACCTGGTTCCACTTGGTGATCTGTCAGACGAATGCCTCAACACCACCACGGTCCTGCAGCACCCTGTACTGGACGGATGCCATCACAACCCTCATAGATACATGAATACATGTTAACAAGTTATTATAACATGTTATTGTGATAACATGGCCTGATATGCTATTACATGGTACAATTTAAAAAGGTATCTGGAGTCTATTTTCACAGAATTGTGTGTGTGTGTGTGTGTGTGTACCATGGGCCCAAAGTGAATGTGTTTTTGTAAAGGAAGCATGACAAAAGATTATTATTTTTTAAGACATAGTACTGACAATCCCTTAGGTTGAGTGATAAAGCTTCAGTGTCATACTTTGCGCTTTGTTTTTATAGCACACATACTATCGTGGAAATGGGGAGCTTTACATTGGCGGCATCAAGTCTCACAAGTACAACGATAACCGGTGTTTAACAGATGGTGATGGCAAAGACAAAGTGCCTGGTCTCTATAACTGCAAAGAGGCTGTGCAGAAAAAACTGTGCATTCACTGGGACTTTGTACAGGTAAAAAAGCAAATTTTTTAGTCATTGTGTTAGTCAAGGGGAATAAGTCGTTTTTATAAATAAGTGACTTCGGTTTTGCAAGTGGCCTCCTCACATTTTTGTCTTTTTTAAAGTTAAAATGTTTAAATGAATTTCTCCACCTGTCTTCCTGTTTTGTCTTTCTTGATCCAGGGCAAAGAACTGAAGAATAGACAGACAAAGAGATGTTTGGAAATCATGAACAATCAACTTCTAATACAGGAGTGTACTGGCCAGAGATGGGAGATCCAAAATATCCTCAAGCCTTTCTGATGGATTTTGATTGCTAATAAATAAAACTTAAACATTCTTATTGAACAAAGCAAAAATAATTATATTGTATTACCAACTTGTCAAAACAATGTGTTACATAACACACATTTGCAATACAATGTTGAATGTGTTGCGTCGAAAAACTAAATGCTATGACATGGATTTATGATGTGGTCTCTGTGTATCTTTTTAAATAGATTTGGACATATATATGTGTGTGCGTGTGCGCGCGCGCGCATACACACACATATATATATATATATATATACATACATATACTTTATAAATTACAGATCGAAAAGTCAGTCAATAATTCCAGCGTGTTATTTACAGCAGTGGCTTCTCCAAGCCGCAAGGACGTTCCGGAATAGTCCGAAGTTTTACGAAATTGGCGTAGCCAAGCAACGGGTTTGTTGTGACTAGATTCGGGCTGTGTTGACTGTATCTTATAGTGTTAACGAACGACACGACGTTTTAAAGACAAGATGTATGGAGTTGAGTTACTTTCTGACAGAGTAACTTTGGCTAATGTGGAGAGGAGACGTAATCTAGAAAAACAACGTCAAGATAGAATTTTCAATGCCACTGTTAGAACAATTGGGGTATGTAACGTTACCGTTAACTCAAATTACTTTATGCTATCAGTGATGGATTTTGGAAATTGCAGCGGTGGCCAGCTAAATGACTAGCCTACTTATTTGTCCACGTCATTTGTCTGACTTGTTTCTTTAGATTGATAAAGACGCCATTGACTTCCAAGTGAATGAGAAAAAGAAACAAGAAATTATCGAAAAAGATTTACTGGTAGCATATGGTAAATTGGTGTCTTCTGTGTGCATTTACACTGTCAATTACAGTAAAATGGCAAATAAGAACTGTGTCGAGCTAACTAAGCCCACAATAAAATAATATGCATATGGCAATATTTAAAATAGTATTGTCGTTTGTGAAACATTAAATTATGCTATGTATAAACGTCCAACAGCTACCGACCTGGTACGTAGCGATAAAACAGCCTGCCTGCTGGAACAACGGCAGGTGGAAGATGAGCGAAACGAGCGTGAAGCCATAGATGACTTCCGCCAGAACTTCCAGCAGCTATGGAGCCGGCGAGAGTTTGACCTTAACGACCCTGATAGTTTGAAAACACAACAGGACGGGAGCCAGATGCCACCAGGCTTGGTGGGAGAAGACATGGACTGCAAGAGCAGGCGGGTGAAGCAGCAAGAACAATTGAGGGAGTGGGGCTTGCAACAGGAGCAGGAGCGATATGATGCCTGGTACCAGCAGAGGAAAGAAGGTAAAGTTGGACTCACGTGGCTTAGTGGTAGCCTACAAGAATAAGAGCCAGAGATTCTGGCCCCAATAATGTGTGCTAAAATTTTTAAAGAACAACTTCTGTCACATGACCAAGCTGTTTAAATGTCCCAAGTCCCGCATTTCTTATATAATAGGTTTGATATTACCCCCTTCACACACTTTTTCTTTCTCTTAATTTACCGGTTCTCTTTTAAACACTAACATACACATCTCTCACCAACGCATACCATCCAGACCAGAGTTATGACAGGAGAAGAGTGGAGCTGGACCAAAAAGCACTCGAGCTTCAACAGATTGCGGAGGAGAGGAGGAAAGCAATGACCATCGCCACAAAGGACTTTAACTTGGCCAAGGTGGGTCAGTGTCATAACAGTCCCATTAACTTTGCTTTGCTGCTTTTGTTGTATTTTTGTATTGTAAACAGTCCTAAAACGTTATAGCAATTCAATTTCATACAGAAAGTAAAGACCAAAAACCAGGAATTTATAGTGCTTTTGATAGTCTGGTAATGTCAACATATTCATTGGTGTAGCTCACTGGATTATGAACTTTCACGACTGTTACATCATGCTATATTGTGTACCATCAATCATGCAAATATGTCCATAGAAGCAGGTGTGCTCAATATTACTTGATTCATTCTATAAAATCTTGTTGTTGTTCTCTCTGCTTAAGGTGTTAAAATCGGGCTTTTGACATTTTTTTGTCCGAGACCAGGAAAGTGTCTTTGCTTCGCCGTTCCTAAATGTCAACTCGTGTGTGTTTGTCAGGCGGCAGAGACAGCGGAGAGGCGTCAACGGGAACGGGAGCAAGAGCAGGAGGACAACCGGACGGATGTCCTGAACCAGCTGCAGGGGCCTCTGTTGAGAGAGGGCGGGGAGCAGGCGGTGGGCAACCCGGACACTGACCGTAGACACGCGGCCATGGAGCTCGTCATCTACCACCGTCGGCAGGCCCAGGAGAAAAAGGTTAGAAAACAAGGAGACAGCTCACACACTACTGCTCTATCCCTCTCTAAAGACAAGTTTTCCCATACAAATAGACAAGCGGGCCACACCAAATGTAGATGTACACTTTAGCTTGGCACAGTATATAAAAAAAAAAGGCAAATGTATTTATTTGTTTGACCAATTCATATGAGGCTTTACATGTGATGCCTAACAAGTACAACTGTGTGTGTGTGTGTGTGTGTGTGTGTGTGTGTGTGTGTGTGTGTGTGTGTGTGTGTGTGTGTGTGTGTGTGTGTGTGAAGAGGCTTGAGATGGAGCAGGTGAACAAAAAGCAGCAGCAGGAGTGTCTCCTGAAGGACGTGAATAGAGTGGCCACGCTGCTGGAAAGGCAGCAGGCCAGACTCAGCAGGCAGCTGAGACAGGACATGGACAACACAAACGCCAAGCTGGCAGAGGCCCAACAATCGGAGTGAGAGACAGAGACACACACACACACACACACACACACACAGCCTTTCTCACATTACCACAGGTTCATGTATATACACTTCCTTGTGGTTTAAAAGTTCTCACACTATGAAGGCGCCTGAATGAAACCCATTATCTCAATTGGAATGTCAGTTTTTTTTTTACTCTCTCTCTCTCTCTCTTATCTTTTCAGGAAAAAATACCTTGAAAAAGTGTATGCCAACACAGCAGATGAGAGCTTCTTTTCCCAGTTCAACACTAGCAGCCGATGAGGGGAACCTACTTAAACCATGCCTTGTCGACTACTGGATCATTATCATGGAGACTTTTGTTTCTTTTACCAAAACTAAGCAAATTAAAGTAATGTACGCACTTCCACAGGTAAAAATATATCCAGTCATTTAATCAATTCTAAAGAATACATTTTAGTTCATCTTTAATCTCATCTGTGCTAGTTAGTCTAGCCAATTGTCTACAAAATTGTAATAAAATAAATCTAATCTCACACTTAATTTATTTATCCAACGAATACTAAATGGGTTGCAGTAAATCAAGTCTTTCAAACTAACAGTAGCTCATCCCAAGTACAGTAGCCATTAGTAACACACAACCTTTACATCTAAAAGTCCAGTGTCTGCATTTTCCCCTTCTCACTGCTTTATTATGCACAAAGGGTTGGAACAGTATCCCTGAATCATTACTGCAAACACAATCATTTGCTAAAAAAACAACAACAAGAAATCCATGTGATTTAAACCGTTTCTAATCAATACTCCTTCCCTAGTACAACATTTTAGAAGAGCAGCCTCCATTTTGTGGTAGCTGGCTCCCAGATAGGGGGTCTGGCTCTGCTTGATTACCCCCATTTAGGTCCTACACATACTCACACAGTCCACTGGAGGGCGACCCGAGCCAACACTACTAAACAAACTCTTCTCTGCTAAAAGGCTCTAAACGTAACATACTTTTCCACTTCTTTTAAAATTTACGTAGCATGAAAAAAAATGTATAATTCCATTCTTCCTTTGGATGAAGCAAAATGCCAAAAGCAAGATGTGTTTTGTAGGCGAGCGACGTTGAGCTAAACGGCTCAGGGTTAAGACGCACGGTGAGTCTCCAAGGCTTGAACAGTCCTCTCCAATGCTCCTCAAGTCTCTACTTGGAGCTCTCGGAGACAAATTTGTCCCATCTAGCCTGCCACTGATACAGGGCTTCGTCTTTCTGCTGCTGGGACATGGAGCTATACCTGAAACATGGAGAGTGAACCAGGTCAGACAACACACACACACAAACACAAATAAATGTCTGAGTCAGAGTCTATCTATTCACACACACACACACGCACGCACGCACGCACGCACGCACACACACACCTACCTAAGATGTAACAATGTTGACACAGCCTTGCACTGTGGTTGTACACACACACACACACACAGGTCAGCTATACACTCACTGTCAACTCACATGAGGGAGTTCATAGCCAGCCCTTTAAGGGTTCCCACATTGGCGCTCAAACCGCCGACGCCCACGAAAGCCTCGTAGAAGTCGTAGGAGAGGCCCGAGGCACCAAAGGTGGCCGGGTCATCTGAGCTGATGACCAAAGGGTGGCCCTCTGACATCAACACGGCCGCGGGGTGATTCCTCATGTCTGACACCAGCTTTAAAACCTGGGGAGACGAGGTTTTCGTTCGTGCTACTGTTGTTTTGGCAACACAACAAAATGTCTCAATAACGGGCCAACATCTCAGTGAACTGTTTTAAGGGTTGAATTTCATTGAAAGGTGCAGCGCTACATTTACCCTTGTATAAAAATATTGTAATACTTTTTTTTACCCACATTTTTTTCATTAACTTTGGTATTGAGATCACTGTTTATAAATGTAGCATTTAATACCATTACTGCAATTTTATGGTACCGTATGATAATTTTAGTTTATGTTTTAATATATCAACAATATGCATTTCTACAGGTAAATGTTGTACCTCAACAAATGTGACAGATAGATAAATAGATCAAATAGAGAGATAGATATAACAGATTATATAATACAATAATCCCGCAGGAAGTTGCACAAGGAGATGAGGACTGAGTCCGTACCTGGTTGGAGATTGGGCACACCTCCACGGCCACTCCTCTCTTGCTGGACATCTCTTTGACCAGCGGGTGGCGCACTAAGGCAAAGCCATGGCCGATACGAGAGGTGTTGAACAGAAGGGCGTCTAGCAGGTTCTGGTCCACCTCTGTCCCTTCCCTGTCTTCACATGAAAGAGATGGACATTGCGCGTTGTTTTGGGTTTCTACAGACATTGTTGGCACAGCAATCCTTCGTTACAAAGAGCCAACAAAACCAACAAACCAACAAAAACATGACGTTACTCTCAGTATAATATGCTAAGAGCAGCTAACTTTGACCTACACCAAACAAGAATTAAAGCCTAGTTTTGCAAAGGATTGGATCTTCTTACCAGTTTCTCCGGCGTGAAAGAAAAAGGGCAGAGGGACTCCTCTCTCCCCTGGAAGGGACAAGGCCTCCCGGAAGTACCACAAAGGTCGGCCACTGTCCTCCCGACCCACCTGCGAAAACACACCAGAGAAAACACATTCCTCAATTCCTGTAGGGTTTATAAAACAGTCATGTTCTATTCTGTTTTTTTAAAACACAACTTTGTGGTCAGTTGTAGCTGCGGTTTATCGGATCGATCGATATCTGACTGCTCCAAATAAGGAAAGCCTTGTTGCACACACTCGCATTATCGGTGAACGTTTCTCAAATTGTTCAGTTCTTATCTGATATTGGGTTGGATTTTGTATTAGTTGGAAATGTACGCAGTCACGAGCTTCATAGGTTTCCATTTAGAATGTCTATTTTGTATGTGATGCATTTTGTTTTCGAATGTGATATATATTAAACCGTAGGCCTCAGCTTTAAAACAAAACTATTACGAGCCCTTTAGCCACACAAAGCCATCCCTCAGGATGTTTTGTTTTCGTGTTGCGTCACTATGCTGGCTACTACTCACAAGGTCAAATCCAGCCAGGAATTCAGGGAAGTCTTTCTTCATCTTCATAGCGTCCTCCACAGCTGCTTTTACCATAGATTCGTTCAACCCCCTGACACGGATACACACAAACCGTGTACAGTCACTAACTCTGCAACCTTGAGTGACATCCTCACTGACGGCAGGCTAATTGAAGAACAACCAACCAGTGTCTTTTGATTTGTGCTATTTGATTAACTGGTTTGTTTTATCTTTTATTACTTTGAATTTCAGTGAATTTCCTGACACACTAAACAACACTTTATAATTACATATTTTCTCTCATTAAAGTGCCTCTGCTAAACATGACATATGCTCTACATTCATCACACCTCCGCCTGGTTTCATTGAAACACAAAGCCCAAGATGACCAACCTGTGAACGGTGTAGATGACCTTTGCCCCCAGGAAGTCGGGGTGTTCCGCCACAAACTGCTTTGTCACTTCCTGGTAGGTCTTCAGACTCCAGGCTTGGTCATGAGTACTGCCATCCAGCTCGTACGTCTGGGCATCACAATGAAAAAATGAAATACATGGATAACTTAATACAACTTACAACGTACATTATGTCAAGTGAGGAAAAACATCTCCTTGTCTGTGTCTAAATAGGTAGTGCATTGTGTATGTAAAGTGTATGTGAGCTCACGTGTGTGTGTGTGTGTGTGTGTGTGTGTGTGTGTGTGTGTGTGTACAGAAGTTGGACGCCCACCACAGGCAGCAGAGCCCTCAGCTCCAGATACATGACGTTGTCCGTGTAGAACTGCCTGAGGCCTTCGTAGTAGTAGTCTCTGAACACTGGGGCGTGGAGGACTAGGCCCAGGGCCACCTTGAAGGCCTGCTCAAACCTCCTCCACACCGCGTCCTGAGTAGGGTAGGCCGTCTCCGGGTCCTCCGTGAACAGCGTCAGGTTGCCCATGATGCTGCCGGAAGAAAAGGGGGAAAAAAACTCTTTAGGTTAACTAACATTAGGGTTGTTACTGCTGCTGGAGCTGGGAGGTGAAACTGCACAGGCCTTGTCCAAGTGTGCTTTAAGAGGGGATTCTAGTTCTTAGCTTGTCCAAGGAGGGAATAAGTCAATTCAAATGTTTGCTGTTGTAAGATTGTTGAGTCTTGGAGGAATTCAATAAATACTTGAATATGCTTTATTGAGTAAAATGGATGCTATTTGATCGGATTGCGATGCTGGATGTAACATTTGATATTCCCACTTTAGTTGAATGTTCAAATGACTGTTAGCGTTTCATGTATAATTGTGGAAGTAGAGGAACTGCTGCTCTTGTATCGTGCTCCGTCCCCCCAAATCACCTGTCATCCAGCAGGTCAGTGGCGTTTCCCATCTTGCCCCTCAGGCTCTCCAGCAGGTTCCAAGAGGAGCAGTGGGCCAGAGGTTTGGGCTGGCCCGAGGAGAACTGGAACCTCATGGACTGGCGGTCGGTGAAGCACACGTAGCAGTGGGGCCGGTAGGTCACGTTCTTCACCAGCCATTCCATTGTCACCATGGAGAAGTCGTGGACATGGAGCGCCGCACCTGGCAACAGATGAAAGAGGGAGAGAGAGAGAGAGAGAGAGAGAGAGAGAGAGAGAGAGAGAGAGAGAGAGAGAGAGAGAGAGAGGCTTAGGGAAGGAGCAATGGACTATCACAGATGTGGTAAAAGCAATTTGTTGTCTTTGTGAATTTCATCGATGGATGCTTTGTTATTTTTACACTGAATAATAAATGGTGTGTGATTAACTTATTCATCTCTAAACATCTCAAGGCCGGATATGTTGTTTGGCTGATATATCTACATTGCAGGTTGGAAATATATTTATATTTAAATCACTTGTCAAATATTTGGCTGTAGTGATACATGAGCCCAAAACAAAAGTCTTGTTGAACGTTGCACTGACTGAAATCATTACAAGGTACACCTGCATTTTCTTTTCAGGCCAAAATGGTTACTTAACTTACTACCCGTTTTATGAAGGCTAGCAACCACTCTTTAACACTACCTTTAGGCATCTTCTGCAGTAGACTATAGATGGGACTGCTCTGAATAAGCGTCCTGGCTTTAAAGAAGTGCATGGCAGGAGGAAACTCCACTAGCGCCATCTCCTGCTCTTTCAGCGTGTGCAGCTTGGCATCCAGCCTCATCTCAGCATCGGTCAGGGGTAGAAAACCCCCTGTCCACCGGGAAGCCTCTTGCTTCATCAGCAACTCCCGGAGCTTGGGGTCAGGGATGCCGCTGCTTAGGGTCAGCCAGCCCAGGAGAAGACACAGTATGTTCAGATGGTGGCACTGTAGTTGGGCTGGCATGGTTAAGCGGAGGTTGGCTGATTCTGAGCCACTGTAGATTGTCTGTGGAATCAATAAAAATGAATCAAGTGATTTAAAGTTCACATTGGATATGTGTCACTTTGTAAATTATTCAAGTCAAAGAGAAACTAATATCAAGCAACATGAAACTCCCCACTTTCATATCCTTGATGCTTCATATAGCCTATGGTGCCTAGACAGAATCTACACGTAGAAAACTTGAAGAAGACATAAGGAAATATTTAAAAAGTGGGCTGTCATGTTTCAGTGATCTGCCTCATGGGTGATAATAGCCTAAATATAAATAGGTTACACTTATTTTTTTTCGATACACAGATTGGCAAGTGCAATATAAAGAAATTAACCAATGTCTGCGCTGAACAGCGACAATCGTGCAGCGAAGCAGTTGCTGGAACATTTGTAACACACCGTTGATGGACAGTCAAAAGTTTCTGTTTCGTGTTGTAAAACAGGCTAGGCAAATGAGAATCCTTTACAATATTTGAACAGCCGAAAAACAAGAAAAACCAATTCAACAAATCTTTGCAACATGACTAACCGGCTAATATTAGGCTATTTACAGCTCAAAACTAAAATTTTCATTGTTCACTGTATTGACAGCCGCATATCTTACCACCAAACTATCTGTCATGAGCCGCTGAATAATTATTACAGTAAGTGACCTGAAGCGAATTACTTTTTTCCCGTACTGCTTTGTGCTAATCCACTTTCCAAAACAATGCGCTACGTCACATCCTCTTAGTTACGCAGAGAGGGGGTGGAGCTTGAGGGGCCGCACGTCAAGTGGGTCAAACTGATTAAAACCGACATTGTTCAGCGCTACAGTAGATTAACGCATTGTGTAGCAGGCGTTCGGCTTGTTTTGTCTGTTTGCATTTAATTAAATTCAGTTTTTTACGCGCGTTTAACGTATAATGGACACATCTAGTCTATGAAACTATCATTGAAAATACAGTCTGTTGTATTGAGTAGCCTCCGGTTTTCATTCTGAAAGGTCTTTCAGACGAGGGGACTTGACACTCTTGATTTTATGATGCAATCGATGGAAATGACATCTTATTGATTTTATTTATAAAATACTTCTATTAACAGTCACTTTTAAAGTTTTAACATATAGTATATTGTAGTGTTTCCACTGGTAAAGTCCCAATGCCCTTTAAAAACATTATAAATCCTCACCTGATCTTGAATAAAATGTACTTGTGGAACTTTCAGATCATTAAAAGTAAACCACATATTCAATGTTTGTGATGTAGATTGAATAGGTTGAAAATAGAATTAAAGTGGTCAATGAGCCAGAAAAATAGCTTGAATATTTGTGTCAAATCGTCTTCTTTACAATTATTCTCCAATTTGGTGAAAACAATGAATTCACTTAATTAATTAATTTAATTCCTTATACCAATTACAAAGAATATGCACACCTTAATTCAGGAAAAGTTATTTATTTCTAAGAAATGTACAGTATAGAAAATACTTCTGTCCATTTCCAAAATAATCTATGTCAGTCAGATAAGAACTTGTAAACGTCACGTAAAAATGGAACATACAGGGTCTTTTTCAATGCCACCATGCTACTGAGGTAAATGTCAACTGAAACAAAAATCACATTAATATTAAAAACAAGTCGACAAAAAAAAAGACATTTACAAAATGTTTTACAAGAGCAAATAAATATGATTCACATTTAAAAATCCAATCGAATATGTTGTTTTTCCCCCCACTAGTGCAGACAGTAGATGAGAGTAGAAATAGGGTGAGTAGAGTGAAAGTCGTATACAGATTTCTGTTTTTGAAGTAGTCTATTGGAGAAACAAACAACGCCACACCTTTTACAAAATGGCAACCTTGCAAACCTTTTTAAAAACAACAACAGTGTCCTTTATACATGGGACAGCAAGTGAAGACACTACCTTCCTCAGCTATTAGGCCTACAAGATCAAATAAACAGAAATCCCTATCAAGCAAAAACAGAATTACATCCTTGTACAGTGCTGTGTGACACTTCTAATATGGCCTCACAGTCTAGTAGCTTTCCTAGTTATCCTCCTGGAATACGTTTCCTTATAACGCCTTGTGTGCCTATTACTGGTGTCGCTGCACTGCCTAGTACAGAGATCAGTTTGACTACAGCCACACACAGGTTGTCTAGAATTATGTGACTGACAAAGATCTTTACCGCTGACAAAACATAAAAAAAATGTCCCCATCTGATGATATATTGCAAATCATCAAAACAAAGATCATACAAATCCCTTTCTGATGACAACACACTATACTCCCACAAAAAGACAGCATTTACATAAAATTTTAAACCAGTCACTTTTAAGGGCAGGCTACCCTCTAAGGTTTGTTTCATCAAGCAAATACAAAAAGGTGGGTTTTTCACAATCTGTAAAAAGCACCTTGTTTTTCCCCCATTGGTTGCCACTGGCCAAATGACACATTGACTTGAGAAATATGTGACGATGGCGAGTTAAGGCCATTTGTCATCCAGGTTGCTACAACGTTAAGCTGAAGGGGGTCCGGCATAGAGAGGAGGTGCGTGGAGAGACTTCAGTGGTTTGCCAGAGTCTGGCCATGAGGTAGATTATGTTGCTGTCAACTCTAGACTGCACCTACAAGTATGTGTGTGTGTGTGTGTGTGTGTGTGTGTGTGTGTGTGTGTGTGTGTGTGGGGGGGGGGGGGGGGTTTGGGTTAACACAAAATGCGCACAGTTCATCGGAGAGAATTCTGCAAGGATGTTTCTTTAAAATAAGCCAACAAGTTGCTTAAAAAATGTTTTGATGACTCAAATTACGTTAATCTTATCTTCAAATTTGATTAACAAAAAAACTAAAACCAAGACAACAAGTTGAGGTTACACTTCCCTTATCAAGTGAAATCAGATTGGCTGTGTGGAAGACCATCCTAGTCACAGACACAGATGATAACAAGAATTATTGAAAACACTAAATGTTTAGTTTTGCTTCTTCACATAAAAGATTGAGGTTGATTCATTTGTCACAATTTCCAGTCCTACGTATTTCACCTTTGCCTCACTTCTCCTTCAAATAATCAATTTAAATACCCGTGTATATATATATACATATATATATAAAAGGAAAACCCTGAGGACAAATCTAGTTCACTGAATTGGGAAAGAGGAAGCACTCACTTGAACAAAAAACAACTAACCAGGCAGAAAAGGGCAAGTGGATTGTGAATCCAATCTCTTGAGAAAAAAACAGAATGGGAGAGTTCTCTGATAAAAAGGAAGCTACAAGGGGAAAACCATTTTACAGTGTGACACCAGGAACGACAGGGAAAATAACCACACGTGAATCAATGGGCTGTGACAATGACAACAACACATGTACAGGTTGTAGTATTAGATTCTAGTTCATGGGATTGTTGGGTGTGTTTGTGTGTGTGTGTGTGTGTCAGTGTGCGCATACAGGCTAGCAGGACGCATCAGCAGTTTAAAAGGGAAATCAAATGGGATCTTCCTATTTTGATACAGATATTGGGCCATCAGTTGAAGAGTTGGACTTAATATATATTTATATGTACACGTTAAAAAAGCATCGGCTTTACAAAGATCCAAGGCCACTAATTTCCAGTATGTGTAGACTAATAGCATCCCTAGTGCATAGCAGAGCAGGCGAAAGGCTCTCCGCAAGTCTATGAACTCTCTGCATGTCAATGAAGTCAAAGACATTCCCGTACTGTAAAGGCAGCTTTGAAGGATGCATAAGATTTAACCATCCAAGCTAGAGAGACATGCTGTGTGTTTTAGTTGAACTGGATATGGACGGATAGTCGTATTATTTTCATGACGTTCTTTTTCTTTTTTTTATATGTTTGTTTTAGGTGGATGTATTTTTTTTTGTTTCCTTACGATATGCAAATCAGTCGCTTGCCTTCTCACATACATTCAACAAGAAAGAAAAAGGCCACAGCAAGGCCTTGTGAGTCCACAGTTTTCAGATGACAGTCTCAAAGTACCTCCTTTTCCACACCTGAGTTTTGAAATCAACGTGTTTGACAAAAAAAACGAAAAGATAAAAAATAACTATACAAAAAGGGGGGCTTGAAAACGTCCATCCCACTCCATGTTATCCTCCGCAGATATTTCCCTTTTAGTAATCTCTGGAAGGGCCGTGAGGAACGCTGCTGAAAGAAAACTACAGTCAGTGGGAGAGAGAGGGGGCATGGAGAATCAGTGGAGTTTGCTGGAGGAGAGGGCTGTCCAGTGTTATCATGGGCTAGATGCACACTCTTGAGCTGTAAAAGTCCAGTGAGACAAACAAAGTTGCCCACGCTGTTTTCCCGCAAAGGGCCTCTTAAGTCCCTTAAGAGGGTCAGACAGATCAACATCGTCCCCACTTGTCTCTATGATAGGTCACAAGGCCCACTAGCTCCTCCCTAGTCCTTAAACTGTCCAATCCAGTGCGGGTATTACTTCCTGGTGCTCAGTGGCCCATACAAACAAGACAAAGACAACGCCATGTTATCACGAGCTTCCATGAAGAGGATGGCTCCACAGTGAAGTCACATTCAGAGGTGGTTTAAATTAGAGTGGCTAGGGGGCGAGCCCAGGTCAGTGTAGTTGGATGGTGTAACTCCAGCTTTGCTTTGATCAGATGATTTCACTGTATCCTCATTGATCTGAAATAATAACATACAATTTTATCGGTGAATTTTATTCAGCAGCACACCACTGACGTGAGACTTCGCGTATATTTCTTTTTAATCTCAGCACTCTATGGATGGGTAGGACTGTCACTCACCTTGCTGCCACGGTGACTGTCAAACCCCCTGTCTGCTGCCAGGTCCTCCAGGAGCGGCCATCATCTGCTGGCTGGGTGGGGAATGACAACGTCACAATCAACTTTCCTTCAGCGGAAACTTTAAATCTTAGCTACTACTGCACATGCTTTGCTATGAACTTGGACTACTTGCAAGTCTTGAAAAAAACGTGTCATTTAAAAATACACACTTACATTTTTTGACTTTATACAGTATTTGGCAAACAAGTAGGCCATTGATTTGTGATTAACAGCTTATGGCCAGATCCCTTACCCTGGGTGGTGGAAGTGTTCTGGTGCCAGGCCCCTCTGCTGGATCATCATGCCCTGATAGTGGGCCGCTGCCTGGGGGTGTCTGTACATGGCCATGCGTGCCTGGCCAGAGGAGTAGGGCAGGTGCTGCGGCCTCTGCAGGGCCTCCATGAGGTGTGGGTGAGGTCTCTGGGGCGCGTAGTGGCCCATGGTGGGGTAAGGCTGTCCTGGGTAGTGAGCGCCACCTCCACCCCCTCCAGGACCGGCACGTCCAATCATGTGGGCCGGTGGTACCCCGCCTTGCTGCGTCCCCTGGTGCACGGAGAGAGGGTCGAACAGAAAGTTAGCCACCGGGTGCTGCTGCTGCTGGTTGCTACGACGACGGGCGGCGGCGTTGTGGCTGTCCAGGTCGAGGATTTCCTTTGGGCTGTCGGGCCGCTCGGAACTCTCCTCCAGGCGGGGCTGTTTGGCCGGGCTGCCCCCTCCTCCTCCTCCCCCGCTGCTGCCTTCTCCCCTGGCCTCTACCGGAGCGCCACCTTGGGGCCCCACCTCCGACACGGGCCCCGGGGACACCATGCTGCCGGCGCTGGAGCCCTCCGAGCCCAGCGGGGACATGCTGCTCTCCTTCAGACGTCCGTTGACACTGGCGCTGGCGGAGGGCAGGTAGGCGGTGGGGGGCATGGGGTGGCGAGGCTGGTACTGGGAACGGTGCCAGTCTTCAGAGGGGTAGCCCCCCCGGCCGTTGCCCTGCGGATGGGGGTAGAAGTGTTGCTGCTGGTACTGGGGAGGGTACATGCTGGGGTGGACCTGGGGGTTTTGCTGTGGCTGCTGCTGGCCTGTCATGGGGTAGGGAGGATAGCCAGAGACTGCCTGCTGCTGCTGCTGCTGCTGCTGCTGCTGCTGCTGCTGCTGCTGGGGGTGGTAGGTCTGGTAGCGGGCCGGGCTGTGCTGAGGGTTCACGCCTTGTCCCATGCCCTGGTTGGGGTACGTCTGCTGGGCAGAGGGGGGCATGGGTCGGCCCAGGTGTTGGCCATAGTGGGGGTGAGGGGGGCTGCCCATGCCGTACTGGATCACGGCACCATTCTCCTGAGCCTGGGAGTGGGGCGGTACGGTCTGGCCCGGCCTGGTCTGGTTACCGCCTCCCAGCTGGGTCTGCTGGGGCTGGGGGCTGAAGGCCTGTTGCTTGTAGATCACGTCGGGGTGGCCTGGTTTCATCATGGCGTGATGCTGCGGACGTTGTTGCTGCTGCTGTTGTTGTTGTTGTTGTTGATGATGATGGGGACCTCCAGGCTCGGTCCTGCTGACGGGCTCGCTGGGTCTCTGGTCGCCGCGGTCGGCCGGACAGGGCTGGGGGGGCAGCTGAAGGGTAGGGTGGCTAGGGGGTAGAGATGTGAGGGGGGCCGGTTGAGGGGGTCCGGGCTGGGAGCTTTGCGGGGGACCCCCCTGGGGCCGGCCGTGCATGGGACTGTGATGGGGGACGCGGAGGGCCTGGTTCTGGGGGAAGTGGTGGGGCAGATTATTCTGGGTCATCTGGCGGGGCGGGTTCTGACCCAGATGATGATGATGCTGCTGCTGGTGCTGGTGGTGGTGCATGTGCTGGACAGTCTGTTGAGGTGCGCTGTGAGGGTTGGACGACGAGGCGGAGGAGTGGGTGGGAGCGGTATCTGGGGCGCGCTGCGGCGTGCTGCTCTGAGAAGCAACGGGGGTGCCGTGCTGAGGGGGAGTGTTCTGGGGGTTGGCGCCGTAGGCAGAGTTTTGTTGGGGCTCTTTCTGTGGGGTAGATGGGCCCGGAGCAGAGACAGAAGCACTGCTGTGATTGGGAGGAGGCGTAGCAGTGCTTGTGGGCTTGTTGTGCTGAGGGGCACCAGGATGGGCACCCTGGTTGTGGGCCTGGTTCTCCCCTTCCCGGGGTGGTTGGCTCTCGGCTGAGGCCTGCGGAAGGACCGGCCCTGACGGGTGATGGGGGGGCCTGCCCCAGTTTGGAGCTGGGGGGCTGTGGATGTTCCCACCGGGGTGATTGGGGCTGGGGGCAGGGAGACGCTCCTGTTCTGAGGGGATGGGGGACACATGGCACGGGGCCTGGGTCCTGTTGTTGTTGCCAGCGGCAGCCATTTTGGGCTCCAGGGTTGCTGAAACACAAACATTGTCGAAACGTAGGTTATCATGGAGGAAAAAAACGATGGTTTTGATAATCATTATGTGTCAGCGCCACGTCTTAACTATCATGGTGTTAGTGTGTTACATGTCTCAATCTATTACTGATATGTGGATGCTTAATGAAAACATTGCTTAGGCTAATTAAAAGTAATCATGTGCAGAGGAATGCATTTGAAACGAGCTGTAGTACTTTCCCATCTCTCTACAAGCACGATAATCAGCGGCCCCAGATAATAATGGTATAAGAACAGGGATCTGGTTACAGGTCTCTTTGATCATTTCAATGTGTTTGCTCAGAAAAAGAAGAGGAGGCCTGCATCCCCTCTTCCTACACTACTCGAGAGGACAGACAACAATGAACATGTTGACGTTAGGATTCTGCCGGAGTAGCTCCACTGATGACACGTCGCCCCCTCTCTCTCCTCTCTGCCCTCCGAGCCAGCAGCGAGACACTTCACCCAGCTCATGAATATTCATTTCACCGCTTACTGTGAAAAATAATTACTATCAAATGGCAAGGAGGACTGGGAGCAGAGGGGGGAAATTAAGACACAGTAACCATGAGAGAGGGGGAGAGGGAGAAAAAAAGGGAACAGGAGAGAGAGAGAGAGAGAAAGAGGGAGAGAGAGAGGGGGGGGGGCCTACCTTCGGCCTGCGTGTCTGTCTGCTGGGCAGCCTGGCTGTCTGGTCCATTGTCTCTTGCAGGACGCAGCAGCTGAACCTCAGGGGGAGGAGGAAGGGGAGGGTGTTGCTGAGAGGGGTGAGGCGCTGGGCCGCTGCCAACTCCCTGCCGGGGCCCTGCCTGCTGCTGCTGCTGCTGCTGCTGCTGCTGCTGCTGGAAGTTGCCCATGTGCTGGCGAGGGGCTCCGGCGGGGGGTCCGGAGGAGGCCGACAGCTGCTGCAGAGCCAGCATCTCTGGGCTCTCCAGCATGGAGGCCAGGCGGGGCCTGCTGGAGGGGGAGTCCTGTGGCTGGGACGGCGGCGGCGGAGGAGGAGGAGTTGGACCGGGGCCCCGAGGGGCTCCCATAGGGCCTGGTGAACCGACGGCCGAAAAGGACGTACGGTACTGGGCTCCGGAAACAGGGGGGTGGGGGTAGCCACTGGCGGCCTGCTCGGGCCAGGGTTTGGCACCCATCGGGTGGGGCACGCCCACGTGGTTGTAGTGGTGCTGGTTGACCATGTTGGGGTCCTGCATGGCCAGTCCGTTGGGTCTGTCCGGGCCCTGGTGGTTCATCCCGGGCCACACGTTGGCCATGCCCATGCCGGGGGGGCAGTAGGCTGGGAAGCCCGGGTGGCCGTCGGGGCCCGGGTATCGGTTGGCCATGGGGTGCATGGTGTGACCACCCTCGGGGCGAGGACGTGACGGGTACATGCTGGCTTCAGGGGGAACGGCGGACTGCAGGGCCACGGGGCGGGGCCCCAGCGAGGGGCCGTGCGTGGGGCCCATGTAGGGGTGCTGCTGCTGGTGCTGGGGCAGGAGGTGTCGGGGGTCTGGGCCCATTTGGTAGCGGGGACCCGCATGGCGGCCATCCCCCATAGCATGCTGCAAGATAGACCAAACAAACAGTCAGTTTACCATTACAAATATATCACTCTTAACAAAATAGTGCTTCTCAACTTGTTGGCTAATTCAGAATTAAAACGCACTAGCAGGTGTTAGGTCTAGGTCTATCAATGTCACATGGACAACTCGGTTAACAAGAGCATGTGTCTGAACTATGAATGTATGTTTTATTTGTAGTTTGACTTCCCGTTTGGCTCTCAGCCTGTTTGTTGTCTCTTACCTGCATGGTGAAGTTGTGAGGCATTCTGTGGAGGCTAGGGTCTCCAGGCCGCTGCACGAGTGGGCCCTGACCAGGGTAGGCAAAGCGGGGGTCCATGGCTATCCTTTGGGGGTACATAGGTGGACCGTGGGGGCCTGGGGGCCGATGGAGCTTTAAATGGGAAAAGATTAAATTGAGTATCACGGAGCACCAAGGCTTAAACATCAAATGGCTTTGGAAAATTGTTTGTATAATTTATTTTTGTAAAAACGCATGTCGGCAATCTTTTAATTCTAGTTGTGTACATCCTCTTATATATTCTTTCACCTTTTTCATTTTTTACTTATCAAGGACTATGTAAGAGGAAAAAGGTTCGATTCTTGAAAGCAGTTTGAGAGGGTAAATTCTACAGAGAGATTTTTTTCTCTCTAAATGTCTAGCTGGTAACTGCCACCATGTCAATCGTGAGTGGGGAAACAGAGAGACTAGCTACCTGCTGCGCCGGGTGGTACATGCCGGGCCTCATCTCTCCCCCGCGGTGGTGGTGGGGGTGTGGGCCCGGGGGCAGGCCGTGGGGGTGTAGGGGTCCGTTGGCCCAGTGCGGGGGAGGCTGCTGGCCGGCCCTGTGGCCCTCCGCCTCCAGGGGGTTGCTGCTGCCTTTCCCCCCGTGGAGAGTCCTCTTGCGCTGGGCCTGCTCCGTGGCCCTGATCAGGCTCTCGGGGCCCGCCTGCCTGTGGCCACGGCTCCTCTTCTTCTCCTTGCGCTCGCGGTCCTCGCCGCTGACGTGGAACTCCTCGTCGGTGTCGCCGTCCTCCGAGGGGAAGTGCTTCTGCAGGGCGCGGCTGAAACAGCGCTCCAGGGACTCCGCCATGGTGGTGTACTCTGAAGGCAACAACCACGTACACGTTAGTCACTTTAACTGGGTCATGTAAATGTCAAGGGCAGATAAATGTCACATTCCACTAGTGTGCCAGTATGTAACTGTTTCCTTGTTTGTTTGTTTTGGTTTGAAGGGCCATCAATGGCAGGCCTACAATTTAATAGGGAGATCTATACAAACACCCACTGACTACAGGTGTAGATGTGTGAAGAAGACCATCTGTTAGAAGCAATGGGGATAAGATAAAAAAGATAAAAAGATACACGCGTTCAAACCACAACAAAAGGGGCACTCACAACACCCACACTCCACTACGCAAACACACACCGGCGTTTCATCCACAGCCACCCAAACATACACACACTCTCCGCACCCTCCCCTAACACAAACACGGGGAGTGCCATCTGTATGCCTGCCCCAAATGCACACACAAACCCACACACAGGATCCTCTGTTCAGAGCCAGCGTTTGCCTGCTGACCAAAGGTCAGAAGTGGTCAGTTGACCCCTGCCACCCCACCCCCTCTTTTCTCTTCTCCTCCTCTTCTCCCCTCCCTCTCGCTCTCTCAGCTCTTCCACCACCGTGGTCAGTCCCAGGGGAGGGCATTCAGACGGATGGACGGCTCCGGTCAGGGTGGGGGGCGGGGGGGCAAGGGGGCTGGAATGTCTCTGTGGTAATGTAGGAGCCAGAGGCCCAGAGCACTGGAGCACAGCTCAATCACTCCCCATTAATCACTGTCAGGACTGCCCTGTCCCTGGCCCCTAGGACGCCCCCCCCCCCCCCCCTTCCTCCCCTCTCTACTTCTCCACAAAAAGCTCGGGGGCTCCATTACCATGCGCTCTCACCACCACACACTCACTGGAATTGATTTGGAGTCTCTAGCAGTCATATATCAGGCGTAAATCCCTCCTGAAAACTTATTTTTGCATGTTCTAACGGACGGGTGGGAGAGAATTATTTGAGGGGATGCGGGGGTGGGGCATTTGCGATGGTAGAGAGGGTCCGAGGTGTTTTTTGGGGAAGGCAGCTCTTTATCTGGCCAGTATTTACCACTGTCGTCTCCATTGTACCGGACACAGTTTTCAAACATCAGCTTGACGTCGGTGACAAACTCCTCCTTGGCAATGTAGTCGCCCTCGTTCAGCTTCCTCTCGATGGTGGACAGGTCCATCGGCCTCTGGCGGGAGGGGGAGATCAAAACGACCAGGCGTAATAAATTATGTCAATAAAAAATGGCCTCTGCCTTCAAAGAGCTTAAGCGTTTTGGTTTTTTTGGGGAAGTTGTTAAAAAGAAAGTTTAAAATGTTTACCTTTTTTAAAGTACTAAATTAGAAATTTTCTATGCTCAAAAAAAGGCCTTAATGGTGTAAAAATGCATTGCAAGGAGACACGAGGTGTATTTCTTTATGGCACCCTGTCTGCACTGTTCTGTTGCCCATGTGTGCATACCTGGATGAGCTCATGGTAGTTGGGGGCGTAGGATTCGTCCACCGGCTCCAGGAAGGGCCAGGCATCTTTATGGGCTTTAAGGGCCTCCAACACTGAAGAATCACCAGGTCACATTAAAACCAGAGCCTCATCTCAGTCAAATAAAATGTTTCACAATACGCAATTTAACGATGAAAAGTGAAAAGGACTGTACCTTTATACAACGCTGTATAATCGTCGTCAATTTCGTAGCTATAAATAAAGAATGAACAAAACCATTTTTATTCAGGCATTGACTTGAGCAGCAGAGTTACTTATTTGAGTCCAGGTTTTTAGGAAGTGAAACTTCGATGTTAATGGAAGCCACATCCTGACAGAGGAACAGGTGTGAGTGTGTGAGTGTGTGTGTGTGTGTGTGTGTGTGTGTGTGTGTCTCTCTCTCTCTCTCTCTCTCTCTCTCTCTCTCTCTCGCTCTCTAGAGGGTTCAGGACAGGAAGACTCACAACTGTTTGGTTTTGCGCGAGCGTCTAATGGGCGAGTGGGGCTCCAGGTTGAGAAGCTCCGGGGGCAGGTCTTTACCCTGGGACAGCAGCCACGCCTTCTCCTCGCGCAGCTTCCGCCTCCGCGCCCGCTCTGAACGGAATAGGGAATTATATATTACGGAAAGTGTTACAGATAATATAAAAAAACTTTACAAACAAGCTACAGGCAGTAAAAAAAAAATGGCAACCTCATCCTTTCTTTAAACTCTTACAGGGACAAGAGGATTAACACAGAAACTATTATGTTCTAAAAACTCCCTTCGCTTGGTGGCAAAGCGGGTAGTGTGAGGGGTCTACCTGGACAAACTATTGACTATGTAGGGCCAACTTGATAGGCAGAGCCAATAGGAATCCGGCCCCAGTTTGGGAGGGGCTGATGATTACAGCAAAACACACACTAGTGATCTTTTTTTCCAATGGCATAGCTGATCAAAAGAAGCTGCTGATGTGTGTGTGTGTGTGTGTGTGTGTGTGTGTGTGTGTGAGAGAGAGTGAGTGTGCGTGTGAGTGAGTGAGAGAGGTGGGAGCGTGTATCGCTTGTTTAATCTTTGGACTTGAAAGGCTGCCACCCCTTGCTGGGTCGGATTAAAAGATGTTTGGGGGGGGGGGGGCGATGCGATCTGCCCGGGCCCAGCTCTTCATCTCTAATACAGTAACGAGGGGACCCACTTCCAACGGAGCACAATCAGCAGTTCATTAACCCCCTGACAGATGACATCAGAAGGAGGAGCAGAGAAAGTGAGCGACAGAACGAGAGAGAGAGAGAGAGAGAGAGAGAGAGAGAGAAAAAGGCTGTGTGCGAGACATAAATCAAGAAGCTCCAGGCTGCTGTGCCACAGATCCTTCAGTTGTTGAGAGAAGACGATGGACGGACGGACGGAAAAAGGAGGAAGGGAGCGGTGCTTGATCGCTGAGCCCACAGAGTGCTTCATATGAACTGACGACACGTCAGACTCCGGCAGCGCTGCGTTTGCTCTCGGCACGCTGCCGTCGGGTAAAGAAACGCTGGGTGAAGGCTGACGCAGGAGCCTTTTTTTATTATTCTTATCGCATCTACCTGACCTTTGGCGGGGGGGGGGACCACACTACCTTTCTTCATCCTCCCCTCCTCTTCCTCCTCCCCATCTCCTTTCCCTCCTCACCCTCCACGGCTTTGATCCGCTCCTGCTCCTCGTGCCGTCTCTCCTCCTGCTGGAGCCTCTCCTCCTCCTTCCGCTGCTCCGCCAGCAGAGCCTGTCGGTCCACCTCCTCCTCCCTCTGCCTCTGCTGCTCCACGTCAGCCATGGCCTTTAGAGCGGCCTGGAGGACGCACGAACACACACGCACGCACATGCACGGACACACACAGTCCGTCAACATGGGAATTCTGTAGTGTAGAATTTCATAAACTGTGATGGCAATTTACCGTGACCAACAACTAACTGACTGACACACACACACACACACACACACACACACACACGATCCCCACCTCCTCCTCTTGTGTCATGCGTTTCTCAGACAGGCGGTAGCTGTGGACTGGAGTGGGTTCCAGGAGTTTCTGCTGCTGCTCTTTTTCCTGCGGAAGCAAAGGCAGGGACGCCACGAGTTTACCATCATTATTCACACGTGATAGAACTGACACCTACACAGACTGCAGACACACACACACACACACACACACACACACACACACACACACACACACACACACACACACACACACACACACACACACACACACACACACCTTCAGCCGACACCCAGGCAGACCCAGGGGAGTCATGTGTTTCTCTAGAGGAGCTGTAAGGAGCAGCGAAAGGTCACATACCCTCAGGGCTGTTCCTGCCCCTCCCCCGCCTCCTCTCCTATCCTCTCCTCCTCCCCTACCCTCACCCAGGAGGGAGGAGGAGGAGGAGGAGGAGGAGGAGGAGGAGGAGGGTGTCACAGTATGGAAAACCAAACCTGCGTGCTCCCCATGACTCTGCTAAACAGATGTAGATGAGCACAAAAAAAAAAGAGGGACGAAGGGATACAACAGGGAGCAATGCCCTCTGGTCAAGTCAACCAAAAGAAAAACGCTGCACAGACACCTAAGACCCAAGAAGACACCAACCCGTTTGGGTTTCTTAGCGCGGCCTTTGATTGTCTCGCCGACGTTCAAAGGAGGCGACTAAAGGCATTCCTAGAGAGAGATAAGGGCGGTGAGAGGCGGCAGCGGAAGAGACGGCATCAGAGAGAGAGAGAGAGAGAGAGAGACAGAGAGAGAGGGGGACGAGGGCTGAGGATGGTCTCTCTCCAGCCGCTCGGGGGGGAGCCGGAGCCTCTGAGGCTGCTGTCAGAGCTCGTCAGCTGGAGCAGGCCGCCGGGCTGCCAGCCGCACGGCGGTGGGGCGGCGAGGGCCCAGCGCCCGGCCGTCTGCGCCGGAAACCTGGACGAGGGGGAGTGGAGCCTCGGGTGAACGAGAGAGAGAGATACAGAGAAATACAGAGTGATACAGAGAGAGAGAGAGAGAGAGAGAGAGAGAGAGAGAGAGAAATAAGATTTAAAGAGAGTGGGGGAGGGAGCGAGCAGGAGAGACTGAATGTGTGTGTGTGTCAGAGAGAGAAAGAGGGAGATAAAGAAAGAGATGGGAAGAGAGTGCACAATAGAGACCCATTCCTGTCAAAATCAAAGTGCAGAATAAGCTACAGCGTCACCCAGCACCCGCCCCTCCTCCATCCCTCCATCCATCTCTCCATCCTATTCCCTCCATCTCGCAGAGCAGCAGTATCTTGGGGCCCCTTGCTGCCTTTCCCCTGCATTACCGGCAACCGCACTTAATCCCGGCACACACAAGATGGACTGCCTCTGGTGTCGCCACTTAAAGAGGGTCGAGAATCCCCGCGGCGTGGCGGGGCCGTCAATCAAAGGGCCTCCGCCGTCCCCGCCTCAAGGTGAGCTCCTCTCCCCTCGCCCAGGGCCCACGTAATGGCTGCTGACAGCCCAGGCCCGGGCTTCCTGCTCTCCTGGGCTACTCCCCGCTCTCCTGCTACAGCCATGCTGCCAAACGTGTGAATAAACACATCCGGCAGACCCACGTTGCACGCCCCACAACTCAAACCCAGCGGTATTGCTTCGTATGAGCCTCAAATAAATCAGCGCATCAGTGCATCAGTGCTTCAGTGGTCACAAGGCAGGGTTTCACGTGGCGTATAGCATCGCACGTTTCTCCGTTAGGGGTATATACCTGCGGGTGGTGTGAAAGGAACGGCTACTGTGGGGAGCTCCAGCTGGGCTAGCGAGCCATGAAGGACGCGGGGAAGCAGGCAGCGAAGGCAGGCAGGCAGGCAGACGGGGAGGCAGGCAGGCAGCGTCAGCTGACCATTAGACGGTGACCCTGGATGCCAACACTGGACCGTAAGCAGGAGGGGGGTGGATCCTCCCCCTTCACACTTCATGAAGACACAGCCTGGGAAGACATGCGTTTCCATAGCAACGACAGCCAGGGCGGCTTCTCAAGGGGCCGTGACGGGCAGGCGGGGGGGGGGGGGGGGGGGGGGGAGCTGGTGGGAGGTCGGGGATGCAGGAGGAGCAGGTAGGATGGAAATAATGACTGCATCATGACGACAGTTGTTCCACTTCCAGCCGACAAACAGCCAGGACGGCTGTGTTGAGCGGCTGTCAAAGGCGACAACCTTTTCCTGTTTAGCTAGTCACGTTCCAAAAAGCAAGCGCTCCTTATTCAAAATGACAGATTGGTAGCCTGGGCTTTTGACAAGGTGACCTCGTGTCTGAGGAAGAATAAAGCGTCTAGATTCCTACCCTGAGGTAGCGTCTCATGTCCCCGGAGAGTAATGATGGGCCAGGGGGGCCCCCGGGGGCCCCACAGGGCACCTTCTCACCAGCCCACTCGTTCAGCCAGCTGCCGAGGAGCGCTAGCCTGAGTCTCCCGAGCTCCGGCTGGCCGCGGGGATTCTTCCTCCTTAGGTAGAACAAGTCCAGGCCGCTCTGTGTTGTCGGTACACCTGTCCTGCAGCTGGCTCAGCTCAGCCTACCTCCCCCTCTAGCTTTACCTTAAAATTCCCCACCCATGTCAGCGCCAACCGGAGAGCCGCTTACTGACAGGGCGGAAGGCTTCTAAAGTCTCAGTCTCTACACGCCTCTTTGATGAAAACACACTGGATTAAAAGGGCTCGGTGTGAAGACAAAATCAAGACCCCCCCTCTGCCGGTGTCTCTCCTTCTCCGTGCATCTCAGTGTAACGGGGGGAGGGGACACCGGGTTGAAAGAGCCGGAGCGGGCGCCTACCTTGTGCTTGATCATGCTGCTGATCTCGGGCAAGAAGTTCTGGCTGATGATGCGGTGGAGGTGGCGGTCCTGCGGCGACGTCTTGTCCTTGATGCCGTCGGCCAGGCGGGCCCACTGCTCCTCCGAGTCACACACCAGGGACCAGGCGCCGCGCTCGCGGTCTGCGCGGGAGTTGAGGGGGGGGGGGGGGAGAGAGAGGGAGGAGGCCGATTTTAAACGTGGTGTTAAAAGTCACGGCGTGCGTCACTTAAGCCGTGAACGGATGTCCCATGGCGGCAGATTTGACGCGTTTCAGAACAACTAGTATCGTTATGGTGTGGAAGTCAATGTACGTGACATGGGCCGTTAAGGGTCCCCTTGAGGGTGGGAAATCAAATGCTCTGCTATTATCACAATGCCGTCATATACAGAGCCGTCACCATCAACACAATAGCTGTACTAAATGGCTTCCCACGCTTCTCACGGTGTTCTGCTGCTGCTGCTGCTGCTGCTCACCTGCGCCCAAGTGCACGCCTTCCAGCCCGTTCTCCATCTTGACCTCGCTCTCCACGTCACTGAAACACAAGGACACGCGCGTTCAGGTCACTGCGCGTCGTGTTAAAGACGCACGATAGCGCAAGCCCTTCGTACCTTCATGCCTCACTTCGTTTTATTGCCGTTTTATTGGAGCTGGCTGTGACCAAGTTAAATTGATGTGTAAATAAAACAAAAGTTAGTGCAAAGAGATGCGCGTCGATTTCTACCCGAGTTGAATCTCCTCCGGCTTCTTCTTTTTTGGTGGTCTCCCCCGTTTCCGTTTCTCGGGTGGTTTGACCCCGGGGGTTTCACTGTATTGAGCAAAGGGGGGTTGGCGGGGTTATTGCAAGCATTTAGCAACGGTACGTATAAATAGGATGACCACCTGAATTAACCCTGTAAACCCAGGCAGTAGTGTCTTACTAGTACTACTAGACTAGTAGTGTCTAACAGATAAACACGCGCTTTGCCCTCCACTGATGTGGCTATGGAGCACAACATGGTACACTTCAACAAAACACAATAAAAATGTCAGAGTCCCTTCACTAGCATTTGGTTTAAATAGCGAGAGTCTATGAGTGGGTCGACAAAATTCTCTTTCCAAATCAAAACTTCAACGCAGCCCTTCAAAAGGCGTCAACCCCACAGACGCATGGTAAAAGACGATGGGCCCCACTGTCTTCTGTCTGAGCGCCGCCCGTGTTTACCTGAGCGTGTCCTCTTTCCTCTTGACAGACTCCTCTTTGTACATGCGGGTGCCATAGAAGTACCAGTAGAGGGCGCCGCAGCCATCTTGGCCCAGAGGCTCCACTCGCAGGCTGTCTGCGTCGAGCCCCTGGAGACGCACAAACACCACACATGGGGAATTGGGTTACATGTTGTGCATCCAAGAACCCCGTCGCATTGCCAATATGCTCAGCAGACAATCGTGTCTTATTGTAAATTGATCCCTACGCCCCGAGCATAAAAACGTAGCTTAACAAACAATCATTGAGCTTTCAGATGAAGTGTCTGTGAGCACACAGACGATTATCTTCCCTCCCGGGCACACCAACTGTTGAAAGTGTTGGTGAGGGGGGAACAGTGACCGGTGTACAGGTGCTCCCGTGGCAACACGGGGTGCAGAAGCGGACTCTCTGGAGCTCACTTAAAATGTAGAGCAGGCACGCGGTCACTGGCCACCTTAAGCCGAAATTAGGGAGCTAAAAGGCTTTGTGCCTTACGTGACTGAGAGCCTGGGGAGGGGAGGTTTACTACGTGTAATTACAGTCCACACCCGTAAGCACTGCTCAGAAAGCTGACAATGAGCTTGTCCCTGTTCGGTGTGCTCCTTCAAAAAAAAGTATGTAGCAGCCAAGCAATTGTTGTCTGGCAGGTTGTTTACTTTCAGAATAAACCACAGCGGTATGCTCTGCGTGTGTCTGTGTGTGTCTGTCTGTGTGTGTGTGTGTGTGTGTGTGTGTGCGTGCAGCAGCAGCAGCTACCTTCAGCAGGTCGAAGACGTCAGCGGCGTCCAGCCGGTAGTCACACAGCCTGTGCAGCAGTTCCACCTGGGTGCGGGGAGACAGCTCCTCAAAGGGCCCCTGGCGCAGGGGGTTGGGCTTCCCCTCCTCCAGCTCCCAGCGGTAGTTGATGATGTCTTCCAGGTAACTGCTGTATGCCTGGGGACTGAGGGAGGGGGAGAGGGACAGAGCGCGCGCGCGAGAGAGAGAGAAAGAGAGAGACAGAGAGCAAACATAAAGGGAAGGAATTACAGAAAAAGAGAAAGAGTGAATGGGAAGACAGAGAACGACAGAAAGAAGAGAGAGAGAGCGATAAACAAAGAGAGAGAACCAGAGACAGATTAGTCCCATATAGTTCAGATGACTCGTGATAGATGACTGCTAATGGGTCTGGAGATCTGGAGATGACATTGAGTCATTAGCCTCACGTGAGAGGTGTGCGTGTGTGTGTGTGTGTGTGTGTGTGTGGTGGGGGGGTGTCGAGGCACGCAGAGAAACAACGTTTGACAAAACGTCTTGGCGAAAGGCCTAGGGTTGTTCACACCTAGCCGCTGGCGAGAGAGTCCGCCTTTCAGATTCCCCGGTCACGTGCTCATTAATCTACGACAAAACGCTCGTCCGCCGGGTTTCACGACGCTCGCCCTCGACGGCGAGTGGCGACATCAAGAGGGGACATATGTTTGGCATTGAATGCCAACGTGTGCGATTAAAAAGAAATGCTGGTAGGATGACGCTCTGACCACCTAACGACAATGGAAAGAACAGCCCCGACACAAAAGACTTTCCCCGGGCCTTTGGGATCTGACAACATGGAGGAACACACAGGTCAATTCACTTGCAAATGCCATCCTCAAAAGTGGGCTTTGTAACAGAAACCAACACAATGTCTCAATTTCAACTGGGCCCTCCATTGTAGTATGCACGGGGGAGAGAGAGAGAGAGAGAGGGAGAAACAATGGTGGAAAGAAGAAAAAGAAAAGAGGGATGGGGGGGGGGCAAAAAAAAAGAGAGAGAGCAGTTCCTTTTGAATGGGCGCCGACGAGTATTGTGGCGAGTGGGAAAGCTGGTAAATAAATGTTGGTTCTGGGTCAGATGTGTCATAGTAACCGGCACCCTTCAGTTACTGCTCAGACGAACAGAGACAAGGGCTCGGGGCAAGCGACGAGCACAGACACTATGGCACGCTGAAAAGAGGAGGAGGAGAAGAAGAAAACGAAGGAAAGAAGAGGGAGATAGAAAAAAAAAAGGGGGCTTATCTTGAAAGAGCAGTGTGCACTTTCACACAGCTGCAGGCCCCCCCCACTACCTCTCTCTCTCTCTATCTCTCTCTCTCTCTCTCTCTCGTCCCCTCCCTCCCTCCCCCACTCCGGCGGAGCGTTTAACGTGTGGATGAAAAGGGCAGCTCTGTGAAAGGCCAGTTCTGAGCAGCTACCCCCAGGATGCCAGCGGCTGTCCGCTCCAATAAAGCAGGTTGTCCTCCTCCTGCTACCGCCTGCTTGGCTTCTTTTTACTGCTCTGCCTGGCTGACTGGCTGGCTGTTAGCAC
This sequence comes from Galaxias olidus, assembly GCA_026901105.3. NCBI lineage: Eukaryota > Metazoa > Chordata > Actinopteri > Galaxiiformes > Galaxiidae > Galaxias > Galaxias olidus. The sequence goes on from JAPMUY010004372.1 coordinate 48,087, forward strand.
TCTGCCTGGCTGGCTGGATGTTACTGCTCTGCCTGGCTGGCTAGATGTTACTGCTCTGCCTGGCTGGCTAGATGTTACTGCTCTGCCTGGCTGCATGGCTGTTAGCACTCTGCCTGGCTGCCTGGCTGGCTGTTAGCACTCTGCCTGACTGGCAAACTGTTTGTTACCACTCTGCCTGGCTGCATGGCTGTTAGCACTCTGCCTGGCTGCCTGGCTGGCTGTTAGCACTCTGCCTGACTGGCAAACTGTTTGTTACCACTCTGCCTGGCTGCATGGCTGTTACTGCTCTGCCTGGCTGGCTGGCTGTTACTGCTCTGCCTGCCTGGCTGGCTGGCTGGCTGGCTGTTACCGCTCTGCCTGCCGGGCTGGCTGGCTGTTAGCACTCTGCCTGGATGCATGGCTGTTACTGCTCTACCTAACTGGCAGCCTGTCTGTTACCACTCTGCCTAGCGGTTCCTGCTCTGCCTGGCTACCTGTTACTGGTCGGCCTGTTACCGCCTGCCTGGCTGACTGTCTGTTACCGCTCTGCCTGTCTGTTACTGTTATGCCTGGCTGCCCGTTACTCCTCTGCATGTAAATGTGCTGCCTGACCGCTTACCTGTAATGTTACTTGCTATGCCTATACATGTCATTGCTCTGGCAGGCCGTCTCTCATTGCCCCGCTGTTCATGGCTGCCTGTTACAGCTCTGACACACACAGCATGCAGTCGCTCTGCTGGCCCGTTACTGCGCTGCCTTGCTGGCTGTTAATCCCCTGCTCTTCCTGGCTGCCTGGCAGGATGGCCAGACAAACTGGATCGTTCCTGTCTTCCAGCTCACCGCGTGACAGGTGCCACCGTCTTGCCGATCGAAGGACGGCGGCAGGAGGGAGGGAGGGAGGGAGGGTGGAGGCGGAGGGAGGGAGAGGCAGAGGAAAAGGGAGGGACAGGGAGTGGGAGGCAGAGGGAGGGCGAAAGGCTAGCTAGCTGGAGGCCCCAGGCCCTTGAGGCTTGAATCATCCATCTGGATCTGAATAGAAGCCCCAGGTTCCTGCTCTCACTCTTTCTCGCTCGGTCTCCCTCCGATTTCATTTCTTTCTTTCCTTCCTTTCTTTCTCTCTCTCTCTCTTTTTCCCCCTCTCTATCGTGCTTAATTATCAAAGCGAGCTGCTCTCCTTGGGGGGGAACAAAAAACGTGTTTGTGATGTCTTTTTTAAAACCCGTCCTTTGTGTGTTCTCAACTTGTCACACTCACTCAGTAGCAACGCTGAATTTCAACATGGATGACAGACACCACAAGCAGATACGAGTCTAACTTGATCATCCGCTCCTTCTCTGCTAGTCAAAACTTCCTGTGTGTGTGTGTGGGTGTGTGTGTGTGTGTGTGTGCAGGCGAATAGGGGCTTCAGCGGCGCCACAGAACGCTCGCAGGGATGACTAAACAGATAAAAAGGTGCAGTTCTACAACAAGCTTACATTACAGGCTCATTGACACTACATGTCTCAACCTTCCGTTACAAAGAGTCTGAGAGAGCTTGCTTCTTCACAGACCTCCACATAGCCAGCCCTACGCAAGGCAGTGGAGACGGGAGGCCACGGAGGAGGTCCCCCCAGACTTGTGGAGGGAGGTAAACGAGGGCGACAGAGAAACTAGCTCAAGCCTGACGCAGGGTGCGAGCCGGGCTAAGGCAGAGGGGTCAGCGCACGGAGCGAGGCCAGACTACTTACGTGATGTCCTTGCGCTGGTAGCATCCCTGCAGCAGAGAGGCGAGGAGGTCGGCCAGGAACTCTGTGTTTTGCTCCTGAAGTGCCTTCTCCAGCTCCTTACACACACACACACACACACACACACACACACACACACACACACACACACACACACGGGGGGGGGGGGGGGGGGGGGGGGGGGGGGGCAGAGGTCAGAAGGTGCTGCACACTGGTGTTGAGTTGTAACGACACCCACATCTCCACGTATACACAGAGCAGATTGGACCTGACGGGCCTGCATATAACATTTTACTGTGGCTATTTGTCACAGTTTGGCAAGCAGCCCGCTCCCACAGTCCATACGTACTGACGGCCAGAAGTTAAACGCTGGGGGGTCTCAGGAATTAAGGGGGTTTTGACACAGTCTGACACTTTTGACGCAACAAGAGCTTTACTACAGGTACACTTGGCTTTGAGGTTGGATATTGGAGCCAGTCACTTATACAATGAAAGAGATGGGGAGCCAAAACAACGAGTAATATTTCAACCCTAAAACAGACCTCGGTGAAGCTACACACTAAGGCAAGTAGGTGTACATATCACGTACAAAGACGTATACCTTTAAAGTTTTGAGTGTTGTCTGTGTAGACAAGTTACACTTGTTGGCATGTAGTATTAAGATGGATAAAAAAAAATAGTATACGAGTGGTAGAAATATTGGCAGACAACATGACAGACCCTTGGTGGGTAGCTAACATTCCTATTGCAGACAACACAAGGCAGTCCAGCGAAAAAAGGTTCTCAAAGTGTTGACACTGCGGATTCGGCAGCTGTGGTCAGTCGGCCCAGGGTGGTGCGTTTGAATTCTCCCGTCCTCTCCGAGGGGGCACTCATTCAGCCAGCGGTTGGGAAAGACGAGGTTCAAGTTCAGCCCTGACCCCTTCTCCTCCCGCCTGGCATTGTGTGGCGGCCATTGTGGTGTTACGAAGCGGCAGTAACCGGCGGAGCAAACTCTATAAGCCCTGAAAGGGGCGTGGAGCAGAGACGGCTGGCTGCAGGAGCCCTGGGCCACCGCTCAGCCCCCCGCCCGCCCCCCTGCTCTCTACCACTTACCCAGCATGCACCGCTCTCTCCCCAGGACACCCAAAGGCCCTTGGCTGTAGAGGGGAGGAGGAGGTGGAGGATGATGAGGGAGGTTTGTGGGGGTGCAAGGCATAAGAGGAGGAGCAGGAGGCTGAGAGGGCGAAAATGCAAATTCAAAGTGCTCCATCAGCCAAGTGTCTATTTCACTTAAAACCCCTTTTTCCCCAACATGCAAAGCAACCCTTCAGACTGGAGCAGCAGCCAATCTGCCTGAAGCTGACCACTCCCAACCCTTTCTGGCCCAAAACCAGCTCGCAACACACACACACACACACCACTGACACCTCAGCACAAAGCACCTCCTTTCTCCACCTCAAGAGAAGCAGGGAAACACACACACACACACACACACACACACACACACACACGGCTGAAAAGTCCAAAATTAACTCAAGGGCCAGGAGGAGGAGGAGGCCTCGTTTTCATTGTGCACCCCAGGTCCCCCGTCAGCCTTCAGATTGCTGCCTCTCCGGAGAAACGCCAGGGAGCTTAGGGGTCACGCGGGGTCAGCGTACACACCTCCCGGCCCGCGGAGAGGCACGGAAGCCAGGAGCCGACAAGTCAGCGGGATGAAAAACAGGAGGGAGGGGGTGGGGGTGTTGAGAGGAAAGGAGGAAGGAGGGAGGTGGAGAGCCAGAGAGAAGTTGAAAAACAGGATAAGATAAATGCTTCTGCTGCAGGAGGTTAGAAGAGAGAGAAGAAAGACAGAAACAAAGAAAGAAAAAAAAAAGCAGCCTGCTCTTCGGTCCCGCTGCAAGAGAACCACGCCAGAGGAGTCGGCTGGCAGGCTGGCTGATCCTTATCGTCCTGAGTCGGACGGAGAAAGCTTCATTAAGCTTCCTGAGCACATTTTAATGGCCCGTATAAGGAAGGGGGGGGGGGGGGGGGGGGACGACGACAATGACGACTATCGATCATGCTGTCCCTGCAGTGGCAAATGAGACAGGTTCTAATGGAGCTACAGAATAATTCAATATGAGCTGACTTTGTGGGAACGGCCTTTGAGGATTGGCTTGGGTCAAATCAGCTGTTCCCCCTACGCTAGGTTCTTCCGTGAGCGGAGCGACGATGTTTCTGTAAGCGTGTGTATGTGGTCACGTGCGTGTGACGGTTTGAGTTTTGCGAGAAGGATGAGGTGGAGGGGAAAATCATCTCAGAGCCAGAGCTAGGGACAGAGATAGACAGATCGGTCATGCAAACTCTGTGTGTGTGTGCGTGTGTGCGTGTGTGCGTGTGTGTGTCACCTGTGGGATATGCTTGCCAGGACACTGGCATGCAGCTCCTACAGGTAATTCAGGACAGTTCGGCCTAAGAGAGCGGGTGTAATTGTGTGTGTGTGTGTGAGAGAGAGAGAGACCAGAACGCAAAAGACCAGAGAGCAAAAGAACGATCCTGTGTCACGCTCTGTGCTACTTCCTGGTCCCCCCAGACAAGACAGGCGGCCCCCAGGGTCGGACCAGAGAGAGCCCATCCATCAGAGACGAGCTGCCCTTTGATCACACTTCAAACCTGGGGGCCCCGGTCGGGGGGGAAGAGGCCGACGGGCCGGGGCCCGAGCAGGAGAGGAGGACAACGGGGCAGGGACAGCGGAGTGGGCCTCTGGATTAACACCGCCCAACTCCAGCTTTTGAAGTGCTACTCAGCAGCTCAGATGGCAAATGGAAAGGGAATTAAATGTGGTGTGTGTGAGTCCTTCTGTGCAGCTGGGCCAGGCTGGCCGATCCCTCCGTGGGGTCGGTGTTAACACACACACACACACTTTAATCAACCAGTGTGTGTGTGTGTGTGTGTGTGTGTGTAAGGGCCACATCAGCTCCAGCTCTCCTGCTGCAAGTGGCTCTCACTCACACACGGGGATCAAAGTACTACCTGCTCAGCACCCTGACCGAGGAAAACAATCTTGAAAGTGACACGTTGATAACACACGCTTGATTAACATTTGTTTTACAGTACAGGCTAACGGCACCATCCGTTGCCTCAAACTACTGATCAAACAAGGCCTAGATAATATGTCAAGTCATAGTAGTCTAGATAATAGAGGACTGTCAGAATGTACAAAGGAGGAGGCACAAAGGAGGACCCCGGTGGGCCGGCTCCTTCTGGGAAACGGAGACTAGAGGGGTGAGTCAAGGCTTAGGCAACTCAGCCGAGCCCAGCCAGCCTGTGGCTCAGCCCCGAGGCACGCACCTCCTTCTCTCATCATACCTCTTTCTTTCTCCCTCTCGCCATCCCGCAGTACCGTGCCAGGGGGTTGAGAAGCCGTCGACAGAACGTGTTGGCCTGAGTGTGAGTCTTGTATGTGTGCGCGTGTGTGTGTGCCTCATGTGTCACGGCGCCTGTGGCTTCACACCTGGACTACGTAGGTCAAAGGTCGGGGTGTGGGCATTCTGACTCACAGCAAAAGGAGCCACTAATCTGGGTCGGATCAGCCTTACTGAAGGCACTTATGTGTCATCATGAGCGCACAGGCTCACGCACGCACGCTTGTGTTCCATTCCATGCACTACTCCTACCCAGACTAAAGCCAGGTATGGAGGAAGAACGGGGGGGGGGGGGGGTAGGTTACTTTCAGTTGTCGTGGCGGCACCACAAGGCTCTTGCGTCAGAGAAAGAAAAAACACCCACATGCTGTACAAATATTGGCTGGTTAAACAAGAGAGAAAGAAGAGACACACTCCTGCCCTTAGAGAGAGAAAAATCTCTGGCCAGCGACTCCCTGTGCATGCTGACATTCCAGGTGAACACAAAGACCCCTGGTCAATCTGAACCGTCTTCTTCTTGCCCTTTATTGAAAATCCCTTGGAGAGGGTCGGGGGAACGGAACGTCAAAGCTTTTGCCTTTGAGGTATTTGGAGGAAGTAGCAACAGCAGAGAGACGGAGGGGGAAGACGTCAAAAGACATTCATGCACACCTGCTCCAGTGGACCCCGATAGAGCTCTGGGCAAAGCACAAGACTGGCATTTAGAGATTAGGAGAGGCAAGGCCCTCCAGCTTCCTCCGGCCAACCGTCTGTGTTATGGTTTCAATTGTGCTGCAGGAGAGAGAGAAAGAAAGAAAGAAAGCTAGAAAGAGATAAATGGAGAGTAAGAGAGGGAGAGGGGGAAAGAAAGAATAGGTGGAAGTAGGAAATAGATAGAGAGAGAGACAGATAAGCCGGGCTGCAGGGGGTCAGCTGTATCAGCAGTTCCAGGGTCCTGGCAGACCCATAGACCCTGTGGTATCAGAGAGCCATGTCTCTCTGCAGAGCCTCAATGCAGACCATCCATGACTGACTGACTGACTGACTGACTCTCACACACACACACACACACAGCTGGCTCACAGACACGCAGATGGGACATGTTCTCTCTCTCTCTCTCTCTCTCTCTCTCTCTCTCTCTCTCTCTCTCTCTCTCTCTCTCTCTCTCTCTCTCTCTCTCTCTCTCTCTCTCTCTCTCTCTCTCTCTCTCTCTCTCTCTCTCTCTCTCTCTCTCTCTCTCTCTCTCTCTCTCTCTCTCTCTCTCTCTCTCTCTCTCTCTCTCTCTCTCTCTCTCTCTCTCTCTCTCTCTCTCTCTCTCTCTCTCTCTCTCTCTCTTCTGCGAACAACAGCTCCTAGAGGGTCTATCTAGCCAGCAGTTAGAGGACGTTGACGGAAGGGGGGCAGGCCTACCATGTTGTTGTTGTGCGAAGGCTCCTCTCCCCCATTCCTCCCCCACTCCTCTTCTTTCTTTTCTCACACATGGCTCCTGGAGGAGCCATCAACTGACAACACCACCCAGCCCCCCTTCTCTTCCTGCTGCCATATGTGACACACACACACACACACACACACACACACACACACACACACACACACACACACACACACACACACACACACACACACACACCAAACAGGAAAACAACCTCCCATCCTCAGGATGCACCACTCATCTGATGGCAGCGGAGCAGCGTCAACACTTGACGTCAGGCCAGAGACCTAATTTGGACACAACAGGAAGACGTGTCAGAGGGGAAGCGCCTCTAATGACACTTTGAAGAGATTGCATTGGCCACTGGCACCTTCATGCCATGTCCCTTTGAGCCGAGGTGACAAGCCTGCCCGCCACACCTCGCTGGCGGAGCCTGAATGGTCCTGGGGCCACGTTGCCACACGTTCCAACGGTTATGGCCATCGTGCTAAATGGCCATGGCCTCATTCTGCTTCCAAAGCATATTAAACAGGAAGTACAAAACCCCAACAACAATAACAACAAAAAAAAGCTAAAAGGATGCGGGGGTGGGGGGGGGGGGTGTAAAACATAGACAAGCGAAGAAAAACAACGCGTATGATGTCTCCGCTTTGAGGGTGAAGCCGAGTGTGTTTTACGGCGGTCTCAATGTCAGAGCCAGGTGGGCCAGGTGTCTGGGAGAGGGGAAGGAGGGTCAGACTGATGCTTCCTGTTCTGGGGCAGAACACTGCAGACGGCAGGAACGAGTGAGGGGGGGGGCCCCCCGTTGCCCCGGCGTGGCTCGGCTCGGCTGACAGAGGATCGTTAAGCACAGGAGATGGGGAGAAGCCGGACTGGTGCCTCTCCTCTCAACTCACACTCTCCCCCCTCTTACATAGACACATCGCGCGCGCGCACGCACGCACGCACGCACGCACACGGATAAACACATCATCAACTTCCTCTGAGAGATTGGAGTTTCCTGCTTTTAGCCGACAACATGGTGGTCTCTCATTTCCCACATTGTGCACGTACGCTAGCACTACACCCACGCGCGCACTGCAGGCAGGCAGGCAGGCAGGCAGGCAGGCAGGCAGGCAGGCAGGCAGGCAGGCAGGCAGGCAGGCAAGCAGGCAAGGAAGGCACACACGCAGACACATGGCCCACCATGCACGCACAGCCACTCCACGGACCATTAACATTTACCCTGTTGGCCCTGAGGAGAGAAAAATAGTCCCTGACCAATGTGGTTGGAGAATGCAGAGGGAGGGAGGGAGAGAAAGAGGGGGGAGGGGGCCTTGAGATGGGGAAAACAGCATGAGGCAAATGGTGTGTAGGCTTGGAGGAGTGAAGGAAGAACTGAGACAGCAGCAGAAAGAGAGAGAGAAAGAGGGGGGCATCAGGGAGGGGAAAGCACAATGACAGCAAAGAGGAAACAATGTATCACAGAGTGGAATCGCATCAAATACGAATGTGAACATTCCATCATGAGAAACGGCAAGGGGGAGCAACAGGTTATCGTCCTTCCAAAGCATCACGATGAGCTTAGAAATACTAACAAGTTAGCGCCGAGAAATTTAGTAAACAACAAGTTTTGTGGGCATCCAAATAAGTTGGGCATAAAACAACAAACAACAACCGCACTTCACAGTAACGAGAGAGAGTGAGAGAAAGAAAAGATAACATCCCAACCGTTTGGTGCGTCTCAGACCTAGCGAAGCGGTCTGCCATTCGTAGATAGGGAAAACAGTGTGGCCTATCTGGAATGCCTGTCTGCCAAGCTCAGTCTTTGTTTCAGGCTGCAACAAACACAATCTGTCTAGTCATCCAGGCCTGTTGGCCCATCTACACTGCTGTGAACCCCCCCACCCCCCCCCTCCCCCCCTCCCTCCCCATAAGAAACACTCCACGTGGCTCACACCCTTCTTCCCCTCCTCACCCTACCCCCCCTTTCTCCCCCATGCCCCGTAGCCCCAGGTCCCACACGTCTCCGCTATTCTGCAACACACACACACACACACACACACACACACACACACACCACTCCCCCACCAATGCCTGCTCTCTGAAGCCGCGGGGGTGACATTCCCGTCGGTAACCACCCTCCACTCCCTCTCTCTCTCCCTCCCTCCTCTCTCTCTCTCTCTCTACCTCCCTCTCTCTCTCCCTGTCCTCCACCCTCCACCAGTAGACTGTGGGGGTGGGCAGCTCACCACCCCAGAAAGATGCACAGAGGCCCTATTTACACCTCTTGTAGCGTTAGTCCCACTCCATGGCTCATTACGTCCTACGGCAGGGAGGTTGCATCACGCTTTGAACAACAGCAGCACAATAAACATGCAATTTCCAGCCCACACACACACACACACACACACACACACACACACACACACACACACACACACACACACACACACACACACACACACACACACACACACACACACACACACACACACACACACACACACACACACACACACACACACACACGAGCCGCTCGCCCCAGAGCTTCCGAAGAATCCCGCTGGACAAGACCCATTTTGGAGCAGCTCGCAAGTGCAGTCTCTCCTCCTTTCTGTACTCTTCCTCCTCCTCATCCTCCTACTTCCCTCAGGCAGCCCCGGCAACGCACGCTGAAGGGTTGGTTGTTGAGGGAGCGAGGGAGGAGAGAACGAGGGAGGAGAGCCGAGGAGCAGCAGATCAGAGGCCGCCCCAGACTGGAGACAGAGCCACGGAGCCATGGGGAGCTGCAACAATGAAGCGGGCTAAAACAAACCCCAGCGTTCATGCACAGCCCCCCCCACCCCCCCTAACCCTGTTCTCTCTTCTGCCCCCTCCTCGCTCCCCATGTGAATCCATCTGAGGCATGTGATGCTACTCTCGCCTGTCAATCACAGGCCTGGGGGTTGACGCTCACAATGCACGAGGGTATGGTTGTCAGGAGACGCGCAGGCGAGGGGACGAGTGCGTGCAGGGGAAAGGGTGGGGCTTCTTCATCCTTGAGAGGGTTACAGCAGGGTGTAAAGAGAGGTTTTCTTTAGGGGGGGTGTCATGCAAAGGTTGCTGTATGCGATGGGGTAAAAGAGGATGATCCAAGGATGAGTAGGTGGGTGTGAGAGACAGAGAGATGAGGGAGGAGAGATGGTGGGGGGGGGGGGGGGGTTGAACGGTGCAAAGCTGAGCAAGAAGGGAGAAACTCTGGCAGCAGGATTCAGCTGAGATAGTAGGATAAAACAAGCTGAGCTGATAAAAGGCTCATTGTGTGTGTGTGTGTGTGTGTGTGTGTGTGTGTGCGTGCGTGTGTGTGTGTGTGTGTGTGTGTGTGTGGCAGGTTAGGAGGGGCTACTTTCTCTTCCCGGGGGGGCTGACAAAAGAAGCTGAGCAGGCCCCCTGGGTTAAAAGGTAAAGATATTCAGGATGAAAGCTGCAACCACTGATTCCTTTCAAAGCCGCGGCGCTCGCCAGGCTGAAACATGGCCTGTTGACCCATCCCTCATTGACAGCCCAGATCCCACAGTCAGCGCCCAGTTCCTTTAAAAAAAAAAAAAACAGAAGGACTCCATGGTGCGCCTGGACTTTCCCCAATGCACCCCCCCCCCCACCCCCCCACCCCCACCCCAGCCCCCCCCTAACCTTCTGGTCCAGCTCCACCACTACCAGGCCTTTCACGCCAAAGCCCCTCCTAATTCAGTCCAAACCCCGGGCAGCACACTTTAAATGACTGCGTCGATCTACAACTGTAATCCACACACTGGTATTCAGTGAGGCATCCATCCCCCTTGTCTTAACAGCAACACTATATGGGTTGTGGAAAGGTCCCCCCTCCCCCCCCCCCCGCCCTCCCCACCCCCTTAATCCATTAGCTTTTTAGACAAGAGAAATAAGAGCGTGCTAACTCAGCATCTCCCAGACCTTGAATTGCCAGAGCTAATAGGACTAAATCTTCCTTTATAATCAGGCTAGGGGGGCTGCAGCCGCACCCAGCACCCAAACCCAAACAGAGCACGCCACCTCCAGGGGGAATGGAGGGGAGAGGGGTGAGGGGTGGGGGGTGCACCATCTGTGGTTTAGTCATGGTATTGCCAGAGCTGGGGAGGCTGTAGCTTGGAGAGATAGGCCCAGGCTAGAGAGTGCAGGGCTGGAGAGACTGGGTTCAACTGGAGCTGGAGGCTGGGGGAGAGGGCCGTTAGAAGCAGGGCCCGACTGGACCTTTGCCTGGTACTAGAAGACTCTATCGCAGATGTCCATTAGAGAGCCAGCAGAAAATTCGGAAAAGAGTACCAAGTCATTCTGAGAAAGGAGGGAGAAGGCACAGGTCGTCGAGTTAAAATAAGACATAAACCGGACACATCTTATTTTGTTAACCTTAAGCTGTTCTTTCATGACTGGCACAATTTACAGTCAAATTCATACTACGTTAACATGGATAGCAATCCTTAATGAATTTCTTGGACAATCACGCTTTAGAGATAGTTTGCATTAAGCTAGCGCTTTGATACAAATTAAATTTCTTTGATTCTATTACGGTAATTAATTACTATTTTCTACAGTATATCTATACATGGATATAATAGCTAATATAATACTAATATAATAGCTTTTTTTACATAGCAACATGAAAACCATGTCTAGCAGTGATGTAACCGTGAAAAGTTGCATGGTGCACAGGTGTTGGGTGGATTAGCAGAACTTCCGCCTTACCCAAGTGTGTTTTGGTTCAACAAGGACAGACACGAATAGCTTGTGTCAACCTAGGCGCTTGGGTCTGAATGCGTTATTAGGCAGCTAATTAAACAGAATCAGCCTCAAGATTTCCCTGTTCACTTTTTCTGCCTGCTGCTGTGGCAATGCTGACTGGCTTTGTCAGCCTGCTGTTAATCGATTCCCCTTCAAAGCAAATTAGTAGCTGGCCCTCATCCCTCTCAGCCTGTCTCTGGCTTTAATAAACGGCCCCCAGAAAGAGGCCAATTTCCCTGCCGCTGCCTCCAGATAGCGACGGACAGCTGATGAAGACGTATGGACCAAAGACGTGATGATGTGCCAGAGCACCAAGGGAAGAGACGGAGAGGCAGAGACCGGACACCCACAGGAAGGGAGGAAAGAACCAAGGACATGGAGACAAGGGCTGGAACGGAACGGTTTAGTCCTTGGGACGGGAACTGCAAGGCCCTGTCCATTGCTTGATTCGGTGAAGGGCACATCCTTGAGGATCCAGCAGCAGCAGCAGAAGCAGCAGCAGCAGCAGCAGCAACAGCTAGGGAAGCTCAGGGATTTCAGGGCTCATTTCACAGCCACAGTGCCAGGAAATCAAGCATGCTCCATGGAGACAAAGAGGCAGGCAGGATGGGTGTATGGGGGGCTGGGTTGGGGGGGGTGGGGGGGGCACACAACAGTGTTGACCCTGGGCCTCCTTCCTGCAGAGCTGCCCCTGTCTCTCTCTACCTCACCATCCATCTCCCTCCCACTCTATTCCTCTCTCTCTCTCTCTCTCTCTCTCTCCCTCCCTCCCCCACTACTGCCTTGCTTAACGATCCTTGGGTTTTCCCTTTTCCTTTTAACTCCCCTCTTTAACTCGTGCACTCCGTCCGACGCTTCTATCAAAGAATTTCTCATTCTCTCTATTACCTGGGCAGACAGTGAATCACCAACAGTGAAGGGTAACACCGGAACAATGTGCACAGAGGTGTTTTGTGAGCCCTGCCAAAGGTGGCCGGGAGGTGTACACGTGTGTGTGTGTGTGTGTGTGTGTGTGTGTGTGTGTGTGTGTGTGTGTGTGCAGTGGAGGAGAGGTCCATTATCACTCACCGGAACCACAAGCCCCAGAGAGAGGAGCCCGGATCACTGGGTTTGTTAATATCCAGTCTGGTAGCAGTTTCAAATGGTACAAAAGCTCTCACCAGTAACTTTTTTTTTTTAAAAGAACCCTGCTTAAAAAAGCATCAAGTTTCTGTCCGAACACAGAGCTTTGTCCAGTGAGCCATTTCTCTCATCCAGACCTCCCCATGCTCACTGAACCACCAGCACAACATACAAGAGCAGTGGAAGGGCCCCTTCCATTGTGGCGCAAAAGGACAACAACATAAATAAATAAAGCAAAGCTATATAAATAAAGAAATTTTCTGGGCTAGAACACACACCTCTGGATATGTTCATAGTACCTATGAACTGAAACCACCTTTTCCTTTCTCATCTAGAAACAGAAGCCAGAAAAAGACCTGCAGCCCTCTTTCCTGTCATCTGCCGGCACTGCTGACACCAGAGGACACAACCAGAATAGAAGATTAACAAGGGACCACGAGCGTGACAGGGACAGTTGGCGGCTGCACTTTGCCGCAGCAGTGTTGACCCTGCTGTTCATCAGGACTGTGTGTGTCTGTGTGTCTGTGTGTGTCGTGCACTAGGATGGGCAGCACCCGAGGCAAGGGACCTGCAGTATGGGCGACTGGGAACGTCCCACTACATCCACAGGAGAGATGGAATGGAACGTCAGGGAATGTTGACATTGAGGCTCGACTCAAATCACCCAACGCCCGCGCTCCAGTGACAGCTACTTCCGAATCCTTCTCCCCCACCCCCTCTTAGGTAACACAGGCTCTATTGTCATTTGTCACACATGGTTTGCTCATTGCAGACATGTCATCAGCACCCCTCTCTAGGAAGCGTGTGTGCAGTAGCTTGTTCCACTGTAGACCAAATGGATCGTGCTCAGTGGGTTTTTGGAAAAGCTGAAAAGGCAGAAATGACCCGAAAAGGAAACCTCCATGAGAAGCGCAGGTGACACGCCAGTTTATGGAACACCCTGGGGTGTGCAGTTAAGCGAAGTCAATGCAGACAGACTTTTTTTACCTAAAGGAAAACTTTAATAGTCAGATCCCAGTGAAATAACCCACTGCAAAATAAGGCACTCCTCTTAATAGTCCTCATAGCACATACAGGCTAGCCTAACTGATGCAAATCTTTGCATTAATGTGAAAATGTACCTGAAAAGGAGTTGGGGTTAGGATATAGTCAATCGATAGAAAGAGTTCTGTTCTTGGAGTTCATAACATTCAGCAGATCGTGTCACATGCATGGAATCCTAATCCGCTCTCAAAGAAACAGCCACAGGCTACATTTAGGCAATAGCAATATTTCCAATACCATGCAAAACCTTATTCAAACGCGCTGTGCCTGTGTCTGTCTGCGAGGCCAGAAGAGACACACACGTGCCCCCTTACTAGCCATACCCAGTAATAATCTAGGGCTAGGCTACACAGGCGTGGTCACACATGGTCGCTTCACCGGGACAGCCACATCAAAGACACTAGATCCTCTTAGACCGGGATTTGAGAGCTATTTACTGCGGGAGCCACCTGCCCTTTTCTGCACAGCCATTTAGGACCACATGCACATGCGCACGCACACGCACACCAACAGACAGACACACACAGACACACAAACAGACACACACACAAACACACAGACACACACACACCTAAAAACAGATGCATCCAGGTAGGGACATTGGACCATAGCAGGTCAGAGGAGTGGGCTGATCAGGCTTAGTTTTGATTAGGCTTTAAGGACACAAGAGGAGCAGTGATGGTAACTTAGTTACGGACAGAAACATTTGCCAGAGCATGTGCAATAATAATAATTGGTTGTCAGGCATCCAGTTTAAAACGTATCTTAAGCGCTCATAAATAGCTAATTCTAATATTAAACTATCTCTAAAACCCCACTCAAAATGTGTGAATGTCAGACAAAATGACCTTGTAAAAATTAAACCCGGAAGGCTAATAATCACATTAAAACATGAGGTCAAATATTTATTTTTTTCCTTTGCTAAATTACTAAAAACAAAATGTAAATAATCATCACCTGTAATAATAAAAAAAGAATAACGAACTTGGTTAACAATCTGGCTGATTGAGATGTCAAAGCTATACAACGTCATCGAAGTGACTGTGAATTGGTTGTGGTCAAATTCCATAGGTTTACTTCAGAGACCAATTGGCAATCCAATCTACCGTAATATCTCAATCTTAATAAGGACTAGAGTGAGCAATTCATCTTATCACGATGTTCCTTGCATACAATCTGTAGTTCGTGAAGGCAGCACATGTGAGCTGTACCTTGATGATGCGACAAAGAATGGATCAATCATTTGCTCGGAGAAGCTGCGGGAGATGCACCCGCGTAAAACAAAACGTGCCTACTGCCTAGTGCTAATCAAGAACCAAAACAAATAGAGGCAGGCAATCCAGTCAAGTTAAAAGTAGCGTCAACAACGTTCAGCTTCAGTGTTATTTTATGCGAGGTAGCCTACTTCTGTAGTGCATATAATAGTTAAACATACAAGGTTTTCATGAATATCAAACTACAAAATGTCTTCTTTCTACATGTAGTAACAAAACACATAAAACTCCCAACTTTGTACAAAAAAATAACTAATGTATCCCCCTCCGCCCCCTCCATCCAATAACAAAGCATTGCCTACGTGCGTCGCTGTCCTGAAGGGAGTGGGGGTGCATGAGTGATGGGGACTGTTG
Source organism: Galaxias olidus (assembly GCA_026901105.3). Lineage (NCBI taxonomy): Eukaryota > Metazoa > Chordata > Actinopteri > Galaxiiformes > Galaxiidae > Galaxias > Galaxias olidus. The sequence continues at coordinate 63,139 of JAPMUY010004372.1, forward strand.
ATGCGTGATGTTGACCTTACCCATTTTCTTTAAGTGCAATCATTCTTCGATGGTTTGCAACGATATTTTAACTGTAATTTGACGCCATACCGATATATGTGTAAACATATAACTAAAATGTATGCAAAGTCATAACAACAGCGCGATAAAGTTACATTATGTAACCGATAGGTAATAAATCTTAATTAATCGGATAACGTTACATCAAAGAAACAAGCAAGAAAGTAACCGGCTGTCAATCCTCTAGACAGCGCTTCACCTATTCTGAAAACAAGCTTCAAACGTTACTAAAAACAAGGTTAGGCCAAGGAAACAATGCCTGAAAGGCTACTGCGTCCCATGGCTACCCCAGCCAGATGGCTTGCAACCGCAAGACAATAAACTCGAACCACACATCATGACTATCCTTCAATTTGGTGTATAAATACGGCCTTCGTGTGAGCTAAATTTTATAACAGATTAGTTGGGTAAGGTTTTTGGCCCTAATATGGATCCCAAATTGATAGTTAAAACACGCGATTAAAAAATAATACATTAGTTTGATCATGCTTGTGTAAGATTTTGATTCCTCGAAATTCAGAGAACTTTGCTACGACATGTATGACGTTTTATTGTTCTTCCATGCTTATTGGCCATGTAATATAAACAAGAGCGTAGTAGTGTCTTGTCAAAATGAAAACAAACGGTTCGCACATGGTTCTGTTTCTACTCCCACTGGCACTACACAATTGATAACGTTGCTCTCGTAAGGATGTGTGTAAACTATGTTTCTAACTTACCAGAACCAACAACGTTTGATGTTCAACCACATTAAAATAGCAAATGAACACATGAATAAAGTTGATTACGCTACTATGATGCAATTACTTAGCTAAATCACTTTGGAACTAACGTTAATCTTGCATGTTTGAGGATTAGCTAACTCGTTAGCAAACTAGCTAACAAGCGCGAGCGTAGTCTTACGTAAGGTAAACACAAGAAGTTCTGAAGACGAGCTTTAGCCAACGTTCACCAACCTGCTATTGCTAACATTAGTTTTGGAGACTGACCATTGACCAACGGACATTATTGTGTGCCCGGAGAAAAGCGGTTTATAAAGAAAGTTAATGGAAATAAAACAATGAATTATGTATTTGCAAACACTTCATGTTACCTCAATTTCAAAGTCTGGAAGGTGGAACGCTGTCCTAAACAGAGAACAGAAGTGGGCTATGGCGGGGACTTCCCACCAAGACTGGATCTCTTCCACAGAAATTGTACATCCCAGTGACATTTTCGGACTTGAAAATGTATAACTTTGTTCCTCACATTAGAAATAACTGCTTCTAAAATTTATTTAAAGTCTGTATAACGTCCAACTCCCTTTAGATAAATGAGAAAAGTTGCAGTTGACGTTAGATCCAGTCAGTTGCCATTGCGACCCGTGGTGTAGGAGCGCTTCAATCTGTTTCAATCAGAATTTCACAAGAGCTGAGCAGATGGGGGTGGCGCTACCGTTTTCACACGAGGAGGGGTGTTTTGCGACTTACGGACATTTCCAAAGTAAATTAAAAAGACAAATGATAACAACTGGGTCAATAATATAGTTTATATGTTTTAGTTAATTCCAATTAGAGACTATTGGTTCTAAATGCAAGTATCTGCTGCCTTGAAACGTACAATATTGTGACCAGTGTTACCTTCGCTTGATAGACTCGTCGTCGTTTAAAGGGAATGCTGGTGAATTCTGAATGGACTCAAGCGCCTCATCATGAAAGTAGCGCATACTTTTACTGATAAACTAGTTTGTTTTAGCATATTAACCTTTATTGTGAATGATCAATCTCCTTAGTTTGTTGTCGTCAGTCAAACATTTATTTATTTATGTATCCTCTCTTTACATTTTACGATGGCATGACATGTAGGGTGTCACTTCGTAAAATCGATTATGCTGTTTGAGAATGTAAGGATCGAAAAGTTGTATTTGTTCTTTCATTTCATTTTTTAGAATATGTTTGCAAACAGAATCGGGGAACCGATAAAGTATTCAGTATGTAAAGCTGTGGCTCCCCCCATCGCTGAGATTGAAAAATGCATGTGTCCGCCGCTGGGTCAGGAAAGAAGATGATAAAGAGCCTCAGTCTTGGAAGGATTTTTATTTTGCCTAATATACTTTATATCTTGTAAGTTTCACCTTGAATGGCCATAGGCATGCTATAGTAATAGGGATCTGCACATCAATTCAACTTACCTTCATTCTGTTTTTACAGGCTGGGGTTTATTATGCAGCAACCTCAATGTCGGTGAGGTGGGCAGCCTTCTCAGTGCTGTCAATGCAATGATGGGTCTCTGTCCTCTCTTGGGAACCTTAGTCCCCTTCAGTGAAGTGATGTTGCTAGGAGACAGAGAAATTCTCTAGCTGCCAACCATGGCGGTCAGAGTGCATGTCTGGATGTATTCACATTATAGCCGTGAATGCCAGACAATTCTGTAGCTACCTGAAATACCCATTTTTGGCTTTACATTTAGCAGTGTGACATACCTTAAACATAGGAGGGGTTTCTAGAAAGAGAGAGAAAAAAGATTGATGTGGGCGTGCACTAATCTCCAAATATTATCCCCAAGTTACAGTTCTCTTTGTGTCAAATATTGACCACGGTCATTGGCTTTTCATTCAAGAATATGTGCTCTTTCTAATCATTGCAATGATATAAACACATTTTGTCTCATGTACTTTCATACATGTATAGATGCGGTAGGTCTCCCCCAACTAACAGAATTAATGTATGTCATGAGAACAATGGGAAGTCAAGCAAGGCAACTAGCATGAGCATTCTTTTTTAAATTACTTTTAAAATAGGAGTTACTCTTCCTTCTCAGAAACAATTTGTTATTTCTAAGTCCATATTGAAACATGCATATTGGTCTCAGTATGACTAGTTTATCATGTAGGAATTTGCCTTATCATTACAGCCACAATGCATACAGGGCCATCATTTCAGCCAGTGGGTAAGGGGTGGCCTAGAAGTTTGCAACCTGACACCAGCTAGTGTGGGGGCTGCGTTTCACCCTCTACAACAAATGGGGTGTGACCAAGCTTCTTTCCTATTGGTCCTTTCTGAAGGGCTTGACTGCCTGTCTGGAAAAAGAAGCCCAGTTTCTGTCTCTTTTATAAAACTGCTTTTTAATCTTCATCTGAGGATAAAGCCAAAGAGAAAATGTACATGAAATTTCCCCCTTTGGTTGTTACTTTGGTTGTTGTGGTGGAAAGTTGAATGAGTTTATTGTGGGGACATTTATAGAATGCAGGGTAATCAAAAGTAGTTATGTACTACATGTGTCAATATTATTGTGTAAAGCTAAAAACATGTTTTGCATGAAAATATCAACAGACTACAAAGCAGTTTCTTCACTAACCCAAAAACTGTCAAATTGTACCTTGTGAAGTTCTAGTGAATAATTTGAATAAAGTGGAACTGTTTCATGAGTGTGTGAAGATTGGATCCACGACAGAACTTATAGCAATGATCCATTAGGTTCAAATTGTGGTTTTGTGAATAAAGACAAAAACTATTGTTATGTTGCAATGTAAAACAGAGAAAGTAAATAGGTTTAAAATATCTCTCTTACCTTCTGGTACACTGGGTTTTATAATCTTTCAGTTCCACTTAAATAATCCACTTTGTAAAACAATTACTTCAATATAAGACATGGGCATATTAATATTTGACATAATATTATCAATGTTGGTTGTCAGTTGTTTTTCCATTTCACATAAATCCATATGTGTATCGAAGCCCATAGATGGCTGAAGGGAAGAGAAAACGGAGGTTTAATCCAGTGCCATTTATTTCAATACTTTTGATCTGATTGATTTATTTTAGAATGTATGTCTCTGAATTGGAATTATTCTTGGACAATATAGGATTCCAAGCTACTCATTGTTGTAGATCATTATTTAAACTGTAGTAATTGTTAGTCTCTACTCATCCGAGGCATATATTGTGCCCCGGGGGATTATGTAACCCTGCTCCCTTTGAATTGTGCACTCAATATGAATTAGGAGACTCGTTCTGGCTGTTGAACATGTTTTTTATTAGGTGTTTAAGTATCATAGAGTTATCGTATATCATACAGAGTTGAGTGTCTTTTCTGCACTCTGTTAGTGTGTGTGTGTGTGTGTGTGTGTGTGTGTGTGTGTGTGTGTGTGTGTGTGTGTGTGTGTGTGTGTGTGTGTGTGTGTGTGTGTGTGTGTGTGTGTGTGTGTGTGTGTGTGTGATCAGTGGCATTACACAGCCATGAGTTTATGTCGGGTTGTGTTAGCCCAGAGCTGTGGTTTGCTTGGGCCGTGTCACACACAGAGTCACCACAAGAGGAGGGACTTAGGCAGCAGGACAATGCTGGTGTTTGTGCAACGGCCCCTGAGCGGCGGCTGGCTCCCTCAGATCGCTCGGGCTTGACTACGGTTGCTGCGCACGCACTGTTGGAGTGAAAAGGAAAGAAGTGGACAGCCTGATCCTGGCTCGGGGATGCTCCGACAGAGGTGAGTCACCTTTTCCCCCCTTCCCCCTAGCTCGCAACTTTGTGACAGAAAATAATATGTTTTACTGTGCTGTTTTAGTGGTGTAGGCTTTGGTGCGCTGACTACAAGAGCGCAGTTTAGGGGAAGTTGGGGTCTGGAGCTTGGGGCTTGGCGCTGGGTAGACACTCTTGTCTGTGTTTTGGCAGGCGACTCGGTTGCGTGTGAAAGGAGCAGAGCTGAAAGAAAGTTTCACAGAGAGCGGTTCAGGGAAAGATATGTGCAGAATGTGACCGGGATCTAATCCTGCGACCACAGAGCGTCGATGAGCAGAGGAACAGAGGGCGAGAGTGGTGGGAATAACGAACGAGAGGAGAACAGAAAGTCACGACGGATGGGGAAATACAAACATTGTGGAAAAGGTGTTGTAATCTAGGTGAGAGACAGAGTAAGTTGAATTGATTAACAATTTTTTGTGCGGAAGCGAGGGAAGAAAGGGATAGAGGGCCGGTTTACAGAGGTAAAAATAGACGGAGGCGAAATGGAGGTGGAGAGATTAAGAGAGGAGATTAATTAGGGAGCTGAGGGGAAAGGAGGAAGGAAGCAAAGAAGGAAGGAGGAAGAGACGGGAACAGGAAAAGTTGAGTCTGACGAGTAAATATGAGGTGTGTCAGCTCTTGATAGGGGTTCAACCGTACAATATTATCATCCGTGTACCACACTGAATGTGCTTAACCACAGGACGTTCTGTACAGGGACAGAGAGCGTTTTCAAACTGATTTCCCAAACTGACGCCTAATCTCTGTTTTTAAATTCTTTCTAAATGGTGTAATTCGAATCTGTCCAAAGGAAACCTGAATGCCCTAGTCATTTATTGGGCTCCTCCCTATAGTAGATCAAATTGCCTTATCCTTCCTAGCTGACAGATTAAGGAGACTTTGGTGACTAAGGGGTCTTCGTTCACTTTGCCCTAGGATATTTCCCGATTCAGAATTATTCATAACCGAGCCTACCGTTTTACGTGTCAGTCTGGTCCAAAGCCAAATCTGCTATAACCATAGGATATAACTTTAAGCCCATGTTAAACAAGTTTATTTGAATAAAAGAAGGGTGTGCCCAGGAGTTTTTATAGGTTAGCCTCGCTGTAGCATCCCTGCCAACTCAATCAAAATTTGCATTTGGTCACATTAGACGGCAGAACAGCTACCAGGTGTTTGAAAAGGACTCTCAACGCAGCAACTCTGGGCTGAAGAGACCAATCACACGCGAGGGAGTTGCTGGAACGGCTTACACCACGGGACATCTCGCCGTGCCATAAGGGCTGGGAGCGCACGAAGACACACAACCCTGGTGACCCAGTGTCGAGGCACTGAGCTGCGCTGCGTGCGGAGGACTGTTGAGACCTGCGAGCTTTCGGGGTGGGGGGGTCGCTGGAGGTGGGTGCTTTGGTGGGGGGCGGGGGGACACCTTGGGCAGAGCCGGTGGGTCCGTGCGTGGGAGGGGTTGGAGGAAGGTCTGGAGACCAGACTGAGACAGAAGGATGGCCGAGAAGAAAGTGAGGTAAAAACCAAAAGCTCTTCATATTTGTTCAATACGCAACATACATACATACAAATATAAACAGAATGGTTCTATGTTAGCTTAAAATGTTTGTTGTTAGTGTAATACTGCTGTTTGATAAAAAAAAAAAAAACTTGTTTGATTGTTTGTGTCTGCTTGTTCCCCTGTGCGTTCGCTTGCTGATCTGTGTGACTCGGATGACCTACGTGGGCGGCTGTATGCGTGTGCGTGTGTGTGTGTGTGTTTGTTTTCCTCCTGATTTCTTGTAGCCTCCCCGCTAAGCTGATTAACGGGGGTGTGGCGGGGCTGGTGGGCGTCACGTGTGTTTTCCCCATTGATCTGGCCAAGACCCGTCTGCAGAACCAACAAGGAGCCAAGGTCTACGCTGGAATGTGAGTGCCACTGACCCGGGGCCTTGTTTAATACACCAGTGTTATCTGCAACACAGGCGGGACATGGAGACAGGGAGTTTCTCCTTTGACTCATCCGAGTGCTGTTGTCTGTGCCAAGTACAATGAAACCGGTTTTAGACCAAGGTATGAATTGCATGTCAGGTTAATGGCCCGGTTTTTGTCATGATTTAGTTACGGTTTAGTGTCAGCGACAAAGGCTCATTCAGTGCGATCTGACTGTAGACAGCGATCACAGTTTTTTCCTTGTGAACTTGAAGCGGTTACGCCCTTAAGATTAAACGTGCTACTCTGAAGTCCTCGGTAAACTCAAGCGTCCTCAGGAGGCCCTGAGTGTTTCGTTGGATACATCTGGGAGAGATCAGGGTGTGGTGTTTTGACTTGAAAGAATTGCCGTAGCCTAATTTCCATTATGGCTTCCCAGTGTATGAGTCACCCAGAGGAAAATAGCTGTGGTGTTTTTCTTTTTCCTTTTTTGTTCTATTGGCTCTTTCTCAAAATACTTTGGTGCTCTCTGCCCATACATGAACGCTTCTTTATTTATTTCTCCTCCACTGCACAGACTATTCTGTGGCGTCACAGGCATTAGCAGCTGACGTACTAGTCGGCTATTGTGGAGTGCCACATAGCTGGTCTCGGGATGTCTAGAGGGATCCTTTGGCGTCCCCTCAACTCATGGTGTATTTACTGTCAGTTGGACATCTAGTAACGACTTGTGACGTTTTCAGGAGCTTACCCACAGAGGAAACACCTGCGTGTTTCCTTCAGCTGAGCTGTTGTCATTTGTAGAGGCATTACTCTTGTCTCGTACGTAAGAGAAGTGAAGTGGTGGCCGTCTTCTGAAGACTCTGAGACGACGGTGTACTATCTCATTGGCCGTTCTGGAACCTGGGTGCCTGGGTTTTCAGAGTAAATTTTGATTGGAACGAGTGTGTCTACAATAAACGTTGTCTGTTTTTTTTTTTTTTACTTAACCAGGATAGTCCAACTGAGATTAAGAATCTCTTTTTCAAGGGTGACCTGGTCAAGACAGGCAGCAGCATACATAAAAACACAGGAAGTTGTAAATGTTATAAAATTGGTTCTTTATAAATGGGTCAACCATTGTGTTCCCTTTCCCATGGTGCGATAGTTCCATGATCTCTATGCGTTCCACTCTTTCTTATAGTGTCATCTATGAAGTTTACACAATATTTCCTCCAGTCTCCTCTATATGCCTCTGTGTAAAGCATAATATGTAATGCACCCCACATGTGCAAATACACCACAATCATACTGTCATATTAATCGATCATACAGTCCACAACCTATGCTACACAAGAGCCATTGCTTGAGTTGGGATGTAACCAGTTTATCATTGAGTAGCAGAAGGCTGCAGATCAAGTTCATTCAGATCCTCGCCTGAAATGATCCTCTCTCTGTCAAATTTTAAGGCTCGACTGTTTGGCGAAGACAATTAAGACAGAGGGCTTCTTTGGATGCTACAGAGGTAATCTTTGCGATCATAATTGCATGAGCATATTTTGTCATTTAAAACCATTAACATATCAACGGTGTTCTAGCATAAACCTTTGTATATAGTCCAGGAATGCAACTTGCACTAAAATCCATGATAAGTCGCTGTGCAGGTTGTGTATGTTGCTTGTGGCTGCATTGTTTGTGTTGCATGAGTCCATACCTCTTGTTTACTGTCCAGGAGCGGCAGTGAATCTTACCCTGGTCACACCAGAGAAAGCCATTAAACTAGCAGCCAATGACATCTTCAGACAGAAACTCTCCAAGGACGGGTATACCACACTCACGTGCACCCAGAAACACACACAGACACACACACAGACACACACACACACACACACACACACACACACACACACAATGTACTCGCACCGAAGCAAACAAACATAAACGCACTCTCACACCAGTGTGTGATCTTTTTTTGTATTGAATCTCACATTACCAGTAATGTAGCAATGCAACAGCAACATGCCCAATGCTGAGAATCATGTCCTTCTTTTTCTGCCCTACAGGAAGTTACCTTTGTGGGGCGAGGTGTTGGCTGGCTGTGGGGCCGGCACGTGTCAGGTGGTGGTCACCACCCCCATGGAAATGCTGAAGATTCAGCTGCAAGACGCAGGGAGGCTGGGTAAGTTCAGAATGTCAGCAGTAACAGAAAGAGAGAGAGAGAGAGAGAGAGAGAGAGAGAGAGAGAGAGAGAGAGAGAGAGAGTGTGAGGGTATATTTGTGTTGATCTGTGTTGATCTGTGTGTGTGTGTGTGTGTGTGTGTGTGTGTGTGTGTGTGTCTGTGTGTGTGTGTGTGCGTGTGTGTGTGCATAGCTTGTGAATGAATGAGTGTGTGCAAACAAGTTAAAATGTCTGGAGAAGATCTGTGCCTCTGTGTGTGTCTCTAATCTAACTGTGTGTGTTATCTCCTTGTGTTATTTTCGGTGCAGCTGCCCAGAAACCGGTCCCTGCTGCGGCCCCTGGTCCTGTGCCCTCATTGGCGACGGCCCCGCTGGCCCAGCCCGGCCCCACTTCTCGGGCCTCTGCCACCAGCATCACCTTGGAGCTGCTCCGGACCCGCGGCCTGGCCGGTCTCTACAGGGGCGCAGGGGCCACCCTCATGAGGTCAGACACTAGGAATAATTATGATCTAATTCTTTGGTTGAAGAACAATACAACCGCAGGGACAACAGCTGCTGTACAGACACAGAGTGTTGATTGAAGGCAGAGGTTAAGGGACTTAAATCTCAGACATGCAAACACATCTAGAGGAAGGCTTTAATTCAGCTTGCTGAAACACCCGGATAATTTTCAAAAATGTTAAGGTGGGCGAAGGTTTAATGTTCAGAGAAATCTTTAGAGTTAGGTTCGATATTAACTACACACAAAAGTAACTACATACAGAAGCCACAGATACCCAGTCACACACACTTACACACACACACACACACACTTACACACACACACACACACTTACACACACACACACACACACACACGCATGCACACTTAAACAGAGAAATGAGAGTGAGAGAGAGAAAGAGCGAGAACGCGAGAAAGAGGGGGGAAGATAATGTTCCAAATTTGAATGGTCCCGAAGCAAAGCCTTGGTTGGATTCTTCTGGCCATTAGCTAGTTTGTAGCACAGACTTTAACGTCAGCTTCTACAGTCGTAGGTCAACATATCTTTCATTGTCTCTGTTTGTTTAAAAGTTTCTCCACTTCTCTCTCAATTCGATTCAATGTTATTTAATCAAATTAAACACGCTATTGTGCTTTGTTGGCATGAAATGACATAGTAAAAAGTAAAAATTCACTCTCCTAATTCACTCTCTAGTATCATTCTCTCTCACTCTAGTGTATATACTTGTCTTTCACTCCTTTTTTACTTACTTTTTTCCTCTCACTTTGCATATTTCTTTTCTCTATTTCTCACTCTCCCTCCCTCCCTCCCTCCCTCCCTGCCTTTTTCTCTGTGGGTTAATGAGTTGGCTGTGCATTACGTAACATGCACAGTTCTTTTTCTGTGGTACCTCCGCTAATCAACATTAATCGATAGACTCCTGCAGCTATGTCTGGCTCTAATGCTACTGTCGGCTCAAGCATGGCTCTTTGCCTCACCCTCATTCCCTCTTTCTCATCATTTGTCAGTTCACTCACTTACTTACTTTTCTCCTTCGCCTCTCTCTCTCTCTCTCTCTCTCTCTCTCTCTCTCTCTAATGCATAGCTCTTTCACATTCTCTTGTTTCTTTCTCTCATTTTATCTTTGTCTTTCTCTCTAGCTCTTTCTTTCTATCTATCTCACTCCACGATTTCACACTTCTTTTTTTATCCATCCTTCTATAACCCCAAGAAACGTATTCTACTTGTCTGCCTCTTTCTCTCCTCACCTTTCCATTTAATCTCAGGTCCATTATTCTTTTACCAGTCTATTTCTTCCCTCTTTTTCATCGCTCTCTCCCTCTCTCTGTTTCCAGGGACGTTCCATTCTCCATGATCTACTTCCCACTGTTTGCCAACCTGAACGCGCTTGGCCCAAAAGGGGCAGGTTCCCATGGTGACCGTCAGGAAAAGGCCCCCTTCCTGCAGTCCTTCATGGCAGGCTGCGCTGCGGGATCAGTGGCGGCTGTGGCTGTCACACCCCTGGACGGTGAGACCTGGCCAGCGAGACAGGAAGGGAGGGAGGGAGGGAGGGAGGGAGGGAGGGATCATCGAGTGATACTGTTGCATTAGGTGCTTTAGGAGTTGGTTCTTGGCTTGTATATACACATCTCTCTATAGGAAAAGGCTTGCCATTGAACGTTAATTTTACTCAGGCTCAACAGACAGTTACATTGAAATCATAACTGTTTACTTACATTGACGTCTGTTGACCCTGTCATTGCAGTCATAAAGACCAGGCTGCAGACCTTGCAGAAAGGAGAGGGGGAAGACTCATACAAGGGCATCTTAGACTGCATACGGTATGACCAAACAATCCGAGGCCCATAGCTCACTCTTCCACTCACACTCCTTTTCTCTGCCAGTTTCTCGCCTTTCACTCACTTTTTATTTGTTTATTCTTTCTTACGTGGTAACTGTGCCTGTCTATTACCAACACCTACTCTGTCACTACAGACACGTTCATTTACTCACTCACCCTCCTTCCCACAGGCGCATTCTGAAGCGGGAGGGCCCATCTGCGTTCCTGAAGGGGGCAGCGTGCCGCGCCCTGGTCATCGCTCCTCTATTTGGCATCGCTCAGGGCGTCTACTTCCTTGGCGTTGGGGAGGCGGTCATAGGCATGCTGGGATAGCAGCGTTCTCGCCGTTTCCCTGTACAGCTAAAACACTGCCTCGCACTGCAGTTGACTAATGGGGACAGAGAACAAAAGGGCAGGCCAAAACGTGTGACCACAGAAAGAATGAGAGAATTAGAAAAACGGGGAAAAAGAGAGATGTCACAATCAGCTAACCAAAAGAGGATAAACAATAATGTGGATACTCTAACTTCTAATACACCTACAGTGCATGCTAATAATATTTGTCTAGACTCTAGAATATTCACAGCTGTAAACAAGATTTTCTAGCTTACCCAGGGGCCTGTGTTTAAGTGCTTGTGCAAGTGTGTATGTCGTTGTGTGTGCTGTATGTCTGCCTGGGGTTGTTTATTCATACCTGAGCGATAAAGGGTTGTGTACACATAGGAAGGAACTGAAAGTTGTAAGATCTTTAACAAAGATTGCCAAGCGCTTATGTTAGTGTTTTTGATTAAGGCACTATACTATCACTCAATGGAAGAGACAAAATTCTCTTAAAATTTGATGATCAAACCCTTTTTTATACAAATATATGTTTGACTTTACTGTATTGCCACGTCTGAGTTAGAATTAGAATTAACCTCAATGACAAATCATTAACATTTTAAAGTGAAAGGCAAAAAAAATATTAATGGCTTGATAATTCTTTACAGCTTCAATCCACAATGAGGTCAGTCAGATTACTTTCCACCCATGACTCCAAAGTTGTAATCCTGTACCGTGTGGTGCCTAAATCGCTGCCCGACTGTAGGGTCAGTTGTTTATCTGGTCGTAATGCGTTAATCCTAGTTTCTGAGTGTACTGTAGCTACCGTTACAGATGATGGCTCATTTCCACCAAACAGTAGGAAACGGGTCGTGTCGGGACGGGTCGCTAGGTATCGGAACGGTTACACTGGATCTGTGATGCGTTTCCACCGCAAACGGGTGCCCTGTAATGTCGGCGGTGATCATAGCGACATAACTATCATGACATTCGCTGGTCTCAATAACCATACTACTACACTATATAGTAAGCCAAAAAAAAGATTTGGTATGACCCAAACATATGTCAAATGGAGTATGCCAAAATGCATGCAACAACATACTTTGCAAGTAAAGCTGAAGTAGGCTACCTACTAAAAGAACAAAGTATTAGTATGACAGCGACAGCGTTTAACATGACAGAGTAAACACAACAGGGACATCATATTGCAATGGAGAGCATCGAATGTTTCCCGTTCTTTCTTCTCCGTTTGTGGATATTTAGTACAAGGAGAAAAGCTTTGTTTAATAAAAGGCAGATAGCAGCAGGGCAAAATACCCTTGAAATAAAGAAGAGAGTTTGGGAAATGCTACTTCAGAGCGCCGACGAGGAGAATACCATTGTCTTTTGCCACACAAGGTGACAAGTCTACTTCCCAATCAACTGTCCGTCTGCAGTGTTTCTAGCTCCACCTTTAGGTACCGGGTCTGTGTGCTAGGAACCTCAACAGAAGGGTAGCGAAAAGCAGGACGGAACGGAACGGTTATCTACCGTACCATCCACAACTGTTGCCTGTGGAAACGCAAAAATAACCGTTCCGCTCCGACCCGACCCGTTGCCTAGTGCTTGGTGGAAATTAACCGGTTGCTGGACCACTTTTCTAAATCCTTCGCCTTTACATTCTCTACTGTCACTACTTCTAATGTCACAAACCAAAACCTGTCAAGATGGATCTGCAAATACTGTTAATCTTAACTTTTTGTTATGTTTCTCTGAATGAAGTGCGCACAATAAATAAATAAAAAAGCCTTATTATAATTGCTCTAGTTCTAATTCATCAAACTTGTTTGGCCTCAACAAAAAGTTAGTTCGGCAGAATTTGAGACGTTGAAAGTGGGGAACAATTGGAGTTTGCACGTCCACTTGTATGGGTAATAACGTCAAGATTTTAATGGTGACGTGTAATTGACATTCGGTTTTGCAAAGTGTATCCTATAACGTTCACATCCACTAGGTGGCACTAAAAGCATTGTTTGTTTACATTTTCAACGTCAGACACATTTTGATGGGATTATGGGATAAACTAAACTACTCTTCACTGGAAAGAGACAGCATGATTTGAAGCAGTTGAATGAGGTGTTTATAAATTGTAAATAAAACACATCTCTTAATTTTGTTTGGTTACTTTATTACTTTGGTTTTGTTAGACATGTACTGCATAAGTGCTATTGACCAACAGAAAACATCCATCCACTTCTGCAAACAAACATACATACATACATACATACATAGAAAGAGAGTCTTGTTGAATGTTATTTTTCTATGGAAATATACTAAGAAACCATTAAGGCAAAAGTTTCATGACACCATGAAAGTGTCAAATCTTGTGAAGGCCAGTAGTGTACTGTAAAGTGCACATCCTTTAGTTTAAAGGCAATATTCATCGTGACCTGAGGAAAGACAAAGTACATTAAATTGTATTCATCTTAAACATAAGACTTTTCAATGAGAATAAAGCACTCCCATATATGGAACTATGCCCTTACAGTTTCTGTAATCTATGTTATCTGTAATTCAATAAAAAAAAATACATAAGGCATCAGAATATTCAAGTATTACAGTGCACTTGTGGTGGGCTCTGTCAATCCAACACATTGAAAATATATTTTTCTTTCCCATAAACGGTCTTCAAATCGCCATATCTAATACACAGACAGTGACTTTGGTGTTACAATTACAACTGGGAAGACCCAGAGAGGGGAGCACAGGAAAGAATTCTTGCAAAATCTGAGCACTAAACATGTGAACACAGCGACAGACGAGTCAACAGTTTCTCAAAACACTTCATTCCGCAGCTCCTGTAACGGTCAAAATCCTCCTGTTTCTTTCAGTCCATAAACTTGCGGTTGGGGTTGGGGCCGTATAGGGACTGTCTGACTTCAGGCATCATCTACAGGTAGAGAACCAGTATTATTATGAAGCATTACTGATATTCATCTGCTGCTGCCTGCTTTGGCACAGAACAGAAAACCCTCCACTAGTCTGGAGCTTCACAATAAAAGTCTCACAGCACTAGTGTTTATAACATGCATTACATGTCTCCTTACAGATGCTTTTATATAAAACAACTCAAGCACACCGAATATATATTGCATATATAATATACACAAATCAGTACATTCCTCTCAAAAATTACCGGCTAAGAACAATAATAATATTTATGGGGAGTCTAAGCAGAGGCATGTCACAATCCCAGATGTTGTCGTTTATTTTGTCGTACCTGCTGTGCAATGAGGTTTAGCCTGCTGTCCAGCGTATTGGCTACCTTGATCTTCCCATTGTCGTTGTACACCTCAACACCACCGGAGCTGTGGAGAAACCACGGCAACGCAGAAACTTTAGACTTCACCGGGAGATATAAGCAGACGCATTGCCTTCTATTGTAGTTTAAGCGTGCCCTACATGTCTGGGGAGAGAAAGCGATTCTGATCGATGTGGACCACAATGTTGCTCTTCACAGTGTCTTTATAAATCGGGATGTTCTTATCAATGGCAGCCTGTCGGCGAGAAGAGAAAAGGGTACTGCTGTTAACCATACTTATACAACATCTATATCCAACACGTATTAACAAGAAGGATGCAACAGTCAGCAAAAATCTGTTTTTCCAGAACAGCGCTGACCTGCACGATGGCCACGTCTTGCTCCCGACAGCGCACGGTCACTTTAGGCTCCAGCAACTGGTAGAACCCCTGAGGTTCGAGAGACACAGAGAGACAGAGAGAGAGAGAGTAGAGTATAGTATCTCTAGGATTGAAATCACTACATAGGAGGACTACGTAGCTAAGATCAGAGTGTGTTTTGTTAGGAGACTCCTCAACTGCAATTCATGTGTAAAACAACAAATTGACACCTTTTTATGATTTTAGGAAAGTATCAACCTGCAAGACCAGCCCCTCCAACAGGGTCGAATATCTGTCAGGGTCCTTGGCAATGTCTCCCAGCCTAGTACGTGCTTCATTCAGCAACTCCTGAAATACGCACAAAAACAAACGATTATTAGACTTAACGAGTCCTTAATGCACCACATGCAATGCAAATTTATGAGGGTATTTAATTTCACATAATATATAAAAACTGCATCTAACCGCAATCATGTCGTCCCGAGACTTAAGCACCTTCAGTCTGGCCTGGTTAAGCAGGTTGGACATTTGACTGTGGGACGGAGAAAAAACTGTATGAACATTCACTAATTCCACCAACTATGCTAACACTGTTGGCTGCTTACTCAATAACCCTTAGATCAGCAAGACTCCTGGAAAGTGTTAAACAAAATCAAATTCCATAAGCAAATACAGAGGTAAAAATGGATCCTTCATGACAAACTCAGAGGTGAGACAGACTGTAGTTAATGGACTATGAGAACTTAGTTGTCATAGCAGGAACTCATTTCACATTTTCTTCTGCTGGTCGATCTGCTTTTCTTTCTTCTCATAGTACTCCATGATTTTCACC
This sequence comes from Galaxias olidus, assembly GCA_026901105.3. Classification (NCBI taxonomy): domain Eukaryota; kingdom Metazoa; phylum Chordata; class Actinopteri; order Galaxiiformes; family Galaxiidae; genus Galaxias; species Galaxias olidus. The sequence continues at coordinate 78,884 of JAPMUY010004372.1, forward strand.
CTCTGGGTCTGAACCAGTCGGCCTTTCTCAATGTTGAACTCCTCTTCTGCCTGCTCGGAAAATCATTCATCAATACCGCAAATTATAACGACAATCTAAATGGGCAATGGGGGATTGATAGATAGTTGCACAAAGACATCAAACACCAACCTTTGCGTCAATTTCCTCTGCTTTTTCACTGGCCTCCTGTTCAATGAAGGCCATCATATGCTTGATCTGTCAAAACAAAAAAGAAGGGTGTAGAAAATGAAGACAATAGTGAAACTGCTTATGAATTGCAGTTTCTGCGTATTAATGGAATGATTCGATTTCCTCAGCTTTAGACAAATAAGGGAAGTCGACAAACGTAACTGACACACAAAAGGGGTGGGCTCTTTAATCGTGGACAAGTTGTACTTTATTGATTGTGACACCCTAGCAGAGTACTGACTCAAGCGTTAATCAAGTCACCGGTTACTAGTCCTACTAGTCTTGTACGTTGTTAATGACAAAATATCGTTACAAGATAGTCACAGCTGTCAAGCAACGCGTTTAAATTACGTTAGTTAACTTAAAGGTCAACATTTAAACACATAGCAATAGTTTGTGTTTACTCACAGATAACAAAAAACAGATTAACATGAATTTGTAAACATGACGGTCGCTCGAGGTGGCGTTTGAATCCATGTTGTTTGCATGCAATTGCAAGTAACGTTAGCGCAGATAGCTGGTTAACTAACGGTAGCTAATTAGTCAGGAAACGTTAGATACACTAACATTAATTCATTTTCATTATCGTACACCTAACTGTTTTAGCCACCAACAACGGTAACTTGCTAAACATACACACTTAGCTAGTTTGCTTAAACCACCACCGTTTTTGCTAAACTTTGTTTTAGCTAGCTATCTCACTCAGTACCTGTTTCTGAACATCCGCGTCGCTGAGTGCCATTTCTGCTTCTTGCTTGGAGAAAGTCTGGATTGGATTATTGAGGGATTGTGAGGATATATACACTGTTTTCTTGCTGCAATAGATTGCTTAACGGAAAATAATGAAATATTTCACTACGGTTCGCTCGCTGTAAGAATTTGGCAAGGTTTCACTTGAACTGACTGGATTATTTGGTGACGACAACAAATTTGGAGCGTGGTCATGTGACAGCTCAGGAGAGGAGATGTCTGTTCAGGAACTTCAGTGTTAAATAAAACTGCGCATCTCAATCTAAGAATAAAAATGAGGCTAATGTTATTTTGTATAATCTGTAGTACGTCATGGGCCTAATCAAATATGTAAATATACATTCAAAATGATTACTATGAGTATGTACCGAATATATTGTATGTTTGACCTGTAAAAGTTATCCAGACCCACTCTTTATTATCCATACGGTGGCGTTCTAGTCAAAGAAAAAAGAATCACTTTGGCACTCAGCTACACACACACACACCAACAATACTGAGGGTTCTACCAAGGCTCATTCAATTGCTTTTGCTTGGCTATCAAGTAGTGCAGGGTGTGTGGGTTTTCCTCAACTATCCTTTGACAGGACTCAGCTCCCGAAGGACAAGGGTAAGAAGCGTTTTATCAAAGTCAAAGGTCTTTATCTTTGCAATACCTCTAACGTTAGTAGCAGTTCATTCGTTTACAGTAGTTGGCATATGTCAGAAGTGGGGACCATGCGGTAAATTTCTAAAAGGAGGTGTGGTTGATAGCTAACTAGCTAGCTAAATAGACAGCAGCATTTTACTAACGACGTTCGGACAATGGCCCATGGGGAAGCTGGGTTTGTACATTGCGTGCTAGTTGGTGGTGTTGCCCTCTATCTGCACCCCAACACGTGCTTATTCTGCTGAACGTAAATTAATTATAATATAATATGCCTTGTAAATTAGTTTCTTACAAAAATATAATTGATTGGTCTTTTACGTTGTGAAAATGCTGATTTCCCTTGCCGAATCACGTTGTAGAATAACCGCTTTATCTGTGCGGTCCGGGTAGTCCTTGAAATGTAGCAACACAGTTATGAATGAGGACTTTAACTACTGCTATAATGCATTATGTGGGAGGCTAGGAGCAAACATTTGACAGTTAACCAGCTAAAATAATAACCAGCAGCCTTTGCTCTTCCTGTGCATAAACGATTCTGAAAAGCCCTAGCCACCTCTGTCCCGGGGCGTTCTATAGCACGTGTTATCCCTGTTCAATCTGACTGTAGATGCAACCAAAGACACGTGTTACTCTGACTCACTTTACATCATGCAATAAGCTTCAGAAGTTGGCGTTCGCAAGCTAGCTGAGGTTGCATATACAACATAATGAATAGCCATTACTGAAGTTCCATCACCAATTAACCTTTGAGGACTTTGTTCATTTTTAATATCTTCTACAATGTCTTGTCATTCTCAGGTGGTTTAGAAAGAGGACCCTTCAATATAACACCCCGCTGTATCTACATGTGCCTGAGAGTTTGAAGCATCTCACAAGGAATGGCTGCGCTGGGCTCCACCACCCACCCTCACACTACCAGGGTGCCCGAGGGTTTCCACTACGAGACCAAGTACATCGTCCTAAACTACCTGGGCCTACTACCTCCCTCCAGAGTCCATACCGAACAAGGTAAGAGAAGGGACTCTGTCGCTGTCTCTCTTGTGCATTAAAAAAAAAAAAAAAATATTCATTTAAGTTTGTTTTGTAGTCAAGTAAGCAGTTGTTGAGAGACTGCAGGCTGTAGTGGGCCACATGTTCTTTTAGTTTGTACAGGTTTGTGGCTAGGTAACTCGCTGCATGGTCCCTGCAATACAATCAGGAAGTCACTGACCGGAAATGGAAGTATTGAAATAAATATATAAATATAAGCGGGAAGGATTGAGACCGGTAGAGAGTAGGCCGTTTCCCACCCTTTGTGTGTCAATCCTCCCTATTGCACCTCATTATAAATATAAGTTAAAACTTGCCCAGTGACTTTAGCATGAGCCTGTACTGTGTGTTCTTGTTCTAAATTGGGTGTTGCTAGCCCGTCTGTGTCCTAGCTCTTGACATCTCATCTGAAATATGGCTGCTATGCATGTAACAGCAATCAATAGCTTAAAGCCGCTAAGATTGGCTTCCCTTGGAGCGTTTACTTCGAGACATTAGGCACGTCTGCCCTCTAGCCATGCACAAAACGAACATCCGCATTCAGCCTGTGTGTGTCATGCATAGTGTTAACTAAGCACTCCCGCTGACTCGGCTGTTTTGTGGCACTTGCTGGTTCTTGGACGGGGGCTGCCGTTATTTCAAGTGTCATTGTCTTTCTTTCAGGCTATGCAAGTCGATTCATGTTATTCGTGTTATGGCCCGATATAACAGTCCTGACTAAAGGTCAGGCTAAACGGCTAGAGTTTCACTTTAGGGGTAAATAGGGTCTGCCATGTGTGCCCCCTGCATCTGCCATGACACTAGTACTGATATGATGAATGGAGTCTCACTCTGCAGCCTACCTAATCGCCTCGGGGCATTTTGGGCAGGGGAAGATAAAAGAAAGTGTTTTTTTTTTCCTCTTTATTTCTGCCCCGTCCCTCCTCTTTTTTTTGCCACCACCTCTGGAGCTGGTGCTGCAGGAAAAGTGGTTGGGAATCCCCCCCCTACCCCGAGCTTTCCACTTGGACTGCTACGTGTTCTGACAAGCCCTTTTGTGTCCAGTCGCTGTAGGATTACTCAAAGCCAGTGGGTCAGAGCATAGAGAAGCCACATACAGGCCAGGTTAGAGAAGGTGAATGGCAGCCGGCCATACGGACTGGCCTACCTGCTGAAACGGCAACAGCCTGGGCCAAGGGAGAAAAAGAAAAGCCACAGCACAGTATTGACATGAGGGGGAGTCTATGTGTAGGGGGCTCAGATAGGCAGGCCAAGACAAAGTGAACCTGCCAATATTACAAAGTTGCATCCATCCATCCATTAGCTATACCGCTTATCCTTTGCAGGGTCGCGGGGGGGCTGGAGCCTATCCCAGCCAACACAGGGCGAGAGGCGGGGTACACCCTGGACAAGTCCCCAGTCTATCTAGTCTAACAATGATGCGATAGAACTTATTAAAAAAATCCCCATCCCCAAATGTTCGCTGAAGACGGCAGCATGTGAAAGCTAAGGCCACATTTTTGGTTTGAATGAAAAGCCAGAAAAATGGAGCAACCAACATCTGTTCCTGGCTCTTGAGAGTATCGATGGCCTTGCCCTGCGATGCTGTTAAAAACCCCGCTCTTCAGTGCTACATGTTTTTATTTTTATGATTTAAATATAATCCATGTGCTAGTACAGTATGTTAGTCTTGCGTGACCAGTTTTTCTGGAGACTTTGCTTTGTCGCTGTGCCACAAGTGTTGTGTTTGTCTCCAGTCAAGTAGTAATCAAAGTTAGCCTCTAAATGTTGACATGGACAAGCGTCCATTGTGTCTCTCTATTAGTTTAGTACGTTTTTTTTGCCTCTGGCTCGTTGTTTTAGCTGTGCAGCTCTCACACAAAGGAGAGTGGTGGTGTGTCGGTGGGGGAGGGAGAAAGGCCGCTCCGCCCCGGCATTGGACACACTGGCCCACCAACTGACAGGGTTTCCTGGAAGGGAAAGGGTTCTTTCTTATTCAATGATGTGACTCTGCGTCGTCCGGCATGTATGTCTCTTTCCCCGCAATCCCCTCTGCCTCGATTGCTGCGTTCAGAATATTTTTTATAAGCTGTCACTCGGGGGGTGTGTGTGCACATGCGCTTGTGTGTTGTATGTGTCAGTCAACTGGGGGCTTAAACGCTGCAGCCCATCTATGCCCTCGGCTGTGTGGTTTGTGAATTATTGAGCATGGTGTGAGATTTGTGATTTGGTGCCGGCATGCATGCAATGAGAGCTAAGTCTCCCACAGTCACGGAAAGTAAAAGGAAGAGCCGGGAAGATGACGTAGACTGCATAAATCAGGTTGTGTATTAGCCTGCACTGTATGGCAGGGCCAGGCTATAGTGAAGTTTTCTTTAGCATGCTGGTTGCTGTAGCTGTGGAGTAGGGAACTATTTTTATTTTCATAACGTGACGGTAAGTATACCTGCGGAGCTAACCAAAAAAGGAATAGTGTGGACATCTCACAGCATCTGAATAAATCCTCATTGATTTTGATGACCAAGAGAGCTCTGATGTCAGTGCTCTCCTTCTTGAGGTGTCGTGGGCTCAATTTAACAAAACATCCGGGATGGAAGGCGCTCACTTGACAACTCCAATTACATGTCTGGTTTCAACCCAAATCCATTCTAGATATTGGTTTCTGAAGTGCTCATCTTTGATTATGGCATAATGGATATTATAAAATCGCATCCTGTGTATTTTGAAAATAATTGTTTTAGTATGCTGTGCGCGGTATAGCCTAGGAGGCTATAGTGTGACTTTTGTGAACCTGAGAGACCTATGGAAATCTAGCAACTTGCGCGTCCCCATCCATAACTGCCTTGTTGGATAAACAGTCATAACCTTAACCGGGCATAACCTTGGTGGGAAAGATAGTGGCACAGCCTGGCGTCTACCTTAGTCGTTTGTTTTCAACCTTTGCCTCAATGAGGGTCGTTCTGCAAAGTGCATGCGACTCTGTGTGCCATTCCAAAGGTCTTCTCTATATGGGTCACTTTGTTCTTTTTTTTTTTCTTCAAAACCCGTACAGTAACTGTTTGTAAACCATTACATAGGAAAACCGGAGCTTATATACAGAACAATCCCTTCATACAGTGGAGGCTAATGTCTAGCTCTCTGACAGTCAGTTATCAGGTCACATCATAGCGTCACATGCACTCAGCACAATTTCTCTTTTATATTTAAAGCTGCTAGAAGCAGTTTCCTATAGTAGGTGATTTTGGCGGCCCCTACCTCTTGCTTGGTGTAATTTATTTTCCCTAACCGTCACTAAGAAGACATGCAGGATGCTCGCGGTCACTGCATATTGCTAGCACGATCAACGACTATACTCCAAGTATGGGCGTCTCTTTCTGATTTAGTGACGCACTTCCTTAAGCCATAAAGCAATTTGTCAGTTGCGTGGGAGATCGTACCCGGTGGCAGACAAAATGAGTGTTAAATGTTGAGACTTCACAAGGACTGATGTGAACTGCGATTCTTTTCATTCTCCCATAGATATTACAATGTGCTATCAGATGAAATGCATTTATACTATGTTAATATACAAAAGTTGCCTATAATTGCTTTAATCTATTTAAAAACAGCACTTGAGTTTTATTTGCCTGCATTTCCTGTAGTCCATTACATTCCCAGGAATGTGTTAAGCAGGGTTTAGTTTGTTTGGGATGATAAAATAGTCGTAGCAGTGCTTAGCATCCCAAGTAACAAACGTTTCCTCTCTCTATTGGTTTTAAATTGGTTTTAAAAATGGTATTACAGTAGTTTTTCTTTAAATAAGACTAAAATCTTGTTGGGGTCAGTGTGTTTGGTAGGGCGTATTCTCTGGAATTGACTCAGAAGATAAATAGCTTATGGGTGCATGCCATATTGGAGCCAACAAGCTCTCCTCAGCTAAGGCACTTGGTTCTGTCTTGTTCTTTAGTGGAGAGTCTGTGAAATGAGACTAAATGCCCAGTGTTTGCTATAGGTTTTATTGTTATGTGTACGCCCTGAAATAATTATAGGTATGTAATACCGGTAATTGCGCCACAACGGAAATTTATCAATGGGATTTATCAAGTTTAGAGTTTACCATCACCATGTGGATTATCCCCCAAAAATAGTTTGCAACTCGTGATAGACATTTTAAACAGCTTTTTGTGTGTGTGTGTGTGTGTGTGTGTGTGTGTGTGTGTGTGTGTGTGTGTGTGTGTGTCAGGACAGTTTGCTGAATGCTGTGTTTATCTCTTCCAGGGGTGGAGCAGAGAGAGAGGACGCAAATGATAAAGGGACAGATAGAAGACGAACTGCGACTACTGGAGGACGAGATCACAGCCTGTAAGACACACACACACGCATACGCACAGAGAATGACAGTAATAACCATTTCACAGTTATTATCAGTGTTTAATGACTCCCTATTTCTCACAAAATAGTCTAATTAAAAGGGTAATGAAAATTATCATTGTTTTGAAAATGTAGGACAAACCTGCATTTGTAGAGATCATATTTGCCAGCAGCAAGAGTTACACTTTTTGTGTGCGTGTGCGTGTGCGTGTGCGTGCGCGCGTGCTTGCTGGCGGTTGCAGCCTTTGCCAGCACAGGCTTCGACTGCCACACGTCGCCGGTGTTCAGCCCCTCCAACCCGGAGAGCTCCGTGGAGGACTGCCTGGCTGCCCTGGGCGACCGTGTGGCCCGCGACCTGGGCTCCTACCTGACCAGCGCTGTACACACACTCCTCGACGGGTCAGTTTCACCTCTACACACACACACACCTGTGTACGTTCTCTCATAACAGCATACATGTAATGTTGTCATAGCCCCACAAGCCTTTTAAAGTCAGCCCTCAACATGTTTGACCCTAGAGGTTTCTAAGTTGCTGTGAGGAACCTGACAAGTCGGGTGAATGGAAAATTATAGATTTATGTCCCATTAATATTCTTGCAAATAGAAACGGCGAACATTAAGGTCTTTTGACTGGCTTACCTGACAGGCAGTTTGGACTCAAGGTTAAGTTAATGGTGTGCGTCAGTTTGCCCTGAGGGTGTTTTTGCTGTCCACACGGCCATAGTTATTGAGGTGTATTAATAAATGGAACATATGCTTCTTAATCACAAAACCTATGGAAGGTTGTGAACAAGTTTACTGGGTAACTTCATCCAGGCCTATTTTCGATAGGAGTTTATAGATGGAATAGTTTCCAGGTGCCCCTTCCCGCTGGGCTAGGCGTCGAGTGTTGAGGGAAAGATGATACCCAAACTCCACAGAGCCTGGTGACCCATATACTCCTCGGCTGTACTCTGGTTACAGTAAATCAAGGTCTTATGTAGTGTTTGTGTCTGTGTGTAGGTGGATGTGTTGATGTGTGTGTGTGTTTAAGGCTAGTTTGCGAATATGGACTGACATAATTTACGCGCGCGCGTGTCTGCGTGCGTGTGTGTGTGTGTGTGTGTCTGTGTGTCTGTGTGTAGGGGGATGTGTTGATGTGTGTGTGTGTGTTTAAGGCTAGTTTGCGAATATGGACTGACATAATTTACGTGTGTGTGTGTGTGTGTGTGTGTGTTTGTGCTGTTAGCCCCTTGGACTATGAGAGATTCAGAGACACAGTCTTGGAAGTCTCTTCACACACACTGGGAGGCTGGAACAAGGTGAGAGGAAGTGTTTTGGTTTTTCTAGACTACATACAGGTCAATTATGTTATGACCTTTTCATTTTGATGTCTTAAATGTGCATGCACCAATTAAACACACCAGAAACAGAAGGGTTAAGGACTTCATCTAAATGCAGAGCTGCTCTGAGTGAAATAAGGAGGAGACTGTTCAGTGATGCTTCGAACTCCCTTACCCCTTTCTTCTGACCCCTCCAAAACACTGTCTTTCTTTTATCAACTGACATATTTCTTTTTGTCTTCCCCTTTCCCACTCTCTGAACTCCTGTCCCATCCACCTCCCTTCTTCCCTGCATGGTGGTTCATCCGCCCCCCTTCTCCCCTGACTCTTGTCCCATCTGCCCCCCTTCTCCCCTGCATGGTGTCCCATCCGCCCCCTTCTCCCCTGACTCCTGTCCCCTCCTCCCCCCTTCTCCCCTGACTCCTGTCCCATCCGCCCCCCTTCTCCCCTGACTCCTGTCCCATCCGCCCCCCTTCTCCCCTGACTCCTGTCCCATCCTCCCCCCTTCTCCCCTGACTCCTGTCCCATCCTCCCCCTTCTCCCCTGACTCCTGTCCCATCCACCACCCTTCTCCCCTGCATGGTGTCCCATCCGCCCCCCTTCTCCCCTGACTCCTGTCCCATCTGCCCCCTTTCTCCCCTGACTCCTGTCCCATCCGCCCCCCTTATCCCCTGACTGCTGTCCCATCCTCCCCCTTTCTCCCCTGACTCCTGTCCCATCCGCCCCCCTTATCCCCTGACTCCTGTCCCATCCTCCCCCCTTCTCCCCTGACTCCTGTCCCATCCGTCCCCCTTCTTCTCTTCTCCCCAGGTGCTGGTACCCCTGGTGTTGCTGCAGGCCCTGCAGAGTGAGGGTCAGGCCCTGTCCAGCCTGCTCCCACTGGGGGTGCGCTACCTGGAGGAGGCCCAGGCCGACGATATTATCCAGCTGGGGGGATGGGTGAGTGGTGTGGGGGGCTGGAACTGGAAATGTGAGTGAGGAACAAATGGATGGATGGATGGAGGATAGGTGAGTGGGTGTCCAGCTTGGACTGATGAATGAACGAACGAACAAACGAACGAACGAATGAATGAATGAATGAATGAATGAATGGATGGATGATTGTGTCAGTGACAGATGTGTAGATGGAGTTTTTATTCTCATTTTAGCAAGGCAACGATTTGTGTGTGTGTGTGTGTGTGTGTGTGTGTGTGTGTGTGGATGGGCAAAGCATCGTGTAATACATAGCACCGGTATATAAGGAATTCGTTAAAAAAATTTTTTTTGCAGTGGATGGGATAATGCACAAGAACTTTTGAGGAATTTAAAAGATGTTTGTATTTGTTGAACACCTGTGTTTTGACTCCAATTTGTGGCTATACCTCAGTTTGGCCTGAAGAGGGTGCTAGAGACCTGACTGTTCTTGAACATTGGGACTCTACTGAAAGAGGGATATACTGTACGTACATCATCATCATAGCTGGGGAATGTCGTCACTACAGTGTCCTTTTATCAACCTTGTCTTCCATTGTTCTGGTTGTAACATAAGCCTCATCATTATTATGGATACATTGTAAATATATCTAAATGAGTTGAGGAGTTGCACATAACTACTAATTGTATGCGTTGTTTCGGTTATTTGTTTCGTTCCGTCTCATACGCTGGGGTCCCAAGTGAAACGTGGACCTTAATACATGAAACTTGCTATGAAATAGGAATAAAGTTTCAGCAGTGGCCCCACCTTACTGTGTTACCTGTCGTCGTCCTCAGCTGGTGTGAAACCCAACTCCACGGCAACCAGGAGCCCTGCTTTCTCCAGCCATTTAATATAGCCGGGCCTCATTTAAAAAGCAGACCTGACAAGAGACGGAGATAATTATGACCCTGGTCTCGCCTATATGGCCACTATCTACCTATGTCGGTAGTCTTACTGGGGCCATTATCTACCTATGTAGGCAGTCTTAGCATGGTCATTCTCTACCAAAGTAGATCGTTTACTGTGGCCGTGCTGTACCAAATTGTAGGCATACCGCTTATTGATAGCATTAAGACTAAACGGGGGACTCTATGCTGTGTCTCCAGGCAAAGTGGTCGGTTTACTCTTTGACGGGCTGTATATAGCCGTGAGTCTTTAGACACGACGTACGCCGTGACTATAACATAGCGTTATGTAATATGACATCTAGTTCCCCTTGCTCCCTATAAAAACAAATCTGCCCATAAATTGCGTGTGGTGTCATGTAACATTTGCGCTTATGCAACGCAGCTATGAAATAGGCGAGTTCTGTGATCAGGCTATTTTCATATCGTCAAATGCGGTCCCGGTTAGTTTTTTTCGAAAATGACCTAAAATGGACTCTGGCCCTGTTTATCTAAGTAAGTCATGCAAGCACCGTGTAATCTGGTTTGGTTCCATGTAAATACACACTGATATGACTTTCATTTGAGAAAGACACACGTTGATAATGTCTTGTGTCTTTGCTTTGCAAATGTTTGGAGATGCTTTTGACGGGGTAATGAATGGCAGAGATGACGTCTGACCGGCATTGCTCTTATTTAGCAGACCTTGGTGTAATTCTGAGGCTAGCACCGCTTTGCATGAATGAATAAGGCCTACGTCATTCTGAATAAAACGGTGTTAGAGCTCTTCCTTGACCGGTAATGCTTGGCCACTCTCGTTGTTCTCTTGATGATTTTTAAGTTAACGGTAAAGTCTGTCCAAACGTTTGACTGGTACCGCATATACGTAGCGTGTGTGTGTAATTTTGCTTGACCCACTTTTTGGCGCCGATGGCAGACTGGAGTGGTCATGCGTGAAGCGCCACACAGATGGCTAACTGACACAGTCACGTGACCTGATGGGGGTACTCCAACTGACTGGGGGGGGGGGGGGTCTCGTAGTGCCCCCCCACCCACCCACACACACACACACACACTTCCCACACCTCGTTGGACTGAAGTGGGAGCACCACACTTCACACTGGGATGTTACATCAGGGAGCTGAAGGGGGACGGTACGGGACTGGAAGGGAGAGAAGGTATGTGGGGAGGAGGGGATCGAGAGGGAGCAGGACCAACCGTGAGAGAGATGAGGAAGCGGCAGGGGGGAGGGAGGGAGGGAAGGAGGGAGAGAGTGAATGCCTGACACGGAGGTAGAGAGGAAGGATGAGTGAGGGAGGGAGGGAGGGAAAGAGAGAGAGAGGCAGGGATAGAGAGAAGGGGGTAGGCGTATGACGAGCGGACGAAAGGTCCTGCCTGCGCAGCACAGCGGGAGTCTCCATTGCTGTGACTGCTGCCCCAGTGCACACTGCTCTAAAGCTGGGTCCTCCTGCACACCTCTCACTCACTCTCTGACTCTTTCTCTCTTTCCTCTACAACTTTACCGGTTCTGACATTCTTTTCCCAAGCTTCGTCTGTTCTGACGAAGGGACCCTGTTGTTCAGGCGCTGGTTTAGAAGGAGCAACATCAGGTAGGACATTATTGTGTGTGTGTGGGTGGGTGTGTGTGTGTGTGTGGGAGAGAGAGAGACGAAGGCCTGTGGACGATCAGTGATGAACTCTGGACTGCAGCCTGGGGCTCTGGCCCCTTCAGTCTCTGGCTTCAGCTCGTTTGATTGTGAAGTGTTGGGATATGCAAACTGACTTTTCCAGCACAGCAAGCACGTCATTGGAAATATATCCAGAAATATAACTATATGATCGAATCTGTCTTTCCTCGTAATGTTGCATATATTGACCTATTTATTGCTTTATCCTGTCATATTCCTTGGAATCCAGTATCAAATGGCCGTCGTTGATCATGTACTCGGTTAGGAGTGAAAAAAAGCCTAAAAAAGTCAAACGTTTAGTCAAACTTTAACTAGACAGCCGCGTATCTGAAAGAGACTGTCATATGGTATAAGGATGGCAAAACAGACCCACTTCTTGACTCTAAAGTCTACACAGTCATGTCTGCTTTTTTTTTTTTTGCGTTTCCCCTGCCCATTTTCCCCAAGAAGCTTAAGTCATCTCTTATTTATTCAGTGGCTCATCTCGTATGAAGCGGCCAGTCCTCCGTCTCCATGTTGATGCAGGCAGGTTGAAATTTGGGGCATTGGCAGAGAACATGATGTCCTGTGCTCCTTGGGACAGCGCTCTCCTCACGCACGCACGCACGCACGCACACACACACACACACACACACTTTCTCTCATGCAACCACGTCACACACGCACCGTTCAGGGGGTGTCTCTCACAATGTCATAATTGATTACATCAGAGCAGAAAACAAAGAAAGGGGGTCTTGACCTCCGTGTACTGTTCACTTCATTGGGCAACGACAAGACCGGCGCCTCATGAGTCCAGCTGCACCTGTCTCACTGAAGGGGGAGGGGGGATAGATGATGAGCAACTAGGGGAAATATGGGTGGGCGATATGAAAATGTCCACTTTTGCTTTGTGTCATGATCAAATAAGCGTGAATTGTGGTTTGATAGTTTGCAGACCTTTTTTTTCCTTGGAATAGTTTCCCCAAGAAACTGCCCATGCTGTGTCGTTCGAGTGGGCAGCTCTCTGCTGTGTAACGTTCACAGCCTGTAGGTTCTTTCTCACTTTATCTGTCTTTGTTTCTGCCTCGCCTGTCGGTCCGTGCCTCCCCCAACCCCCTTATCTGTCCGTCTCTGTCCTGTCTGTGGGCCTCCAGTAGCCCCCTCCCGTCCCCTCCCAGGTCCTGTCCTTCACAGAAACCACATGGCCGTCCTTCGCCGTGACACTGAAATGTGCTGTGTGAATGTTCTGACGTTGCATTTAGGCCTCGTTGTATTACACGCCTTGTCATAGGAGACGTAACGTCCTTTAGCAGAGGTCAAACTAGAGAAAATGGAACAGCGCACTTAAAAAACTTTTTTTTTTTTTTATCCTACATCAGGCTTTTTTTGTACATTTTTACCACAAAGGGCAGCTTTCTTTTTCAGGTGGTGTTGCTAACAGTCACACAGTCTGACTGAAGAGCATGGCTAGTTCCCAACACATTGTTTAGTATCAGTAGTCTACAAGTACAAATTCCTCATAAGTAATGTCAGTTTGATGGCAGGGATCTCTTCTCTCGTTCTCGTTGCTTCCGACACAACCAGGTCTGGTCCTGTTTCGGATGTCAGGGTGGGCTATGTCAGGTCGCTTCAGCCTCCAGGTTGTACCGCTCCGGCCGCCCCCCTCGCAGGCTCTGTGCACACTAACCCCGCCGAGTTACGTAAGCGCCATCTCGCTCTCGGCAGGGGAATGCATGTGTCGCTGACCTCTTCTTTCCTGCGAGTCGAAGCCCAGAAATAAACCCTCTATAAATCCTCTAAAATATCACTACCAGCGGCAGCAGGGGCTGGGCAAGCTTACTTTTAGCCTGCTGAGGGTCCCCTGAGCTGGGGATGCACCCACCCTGACTGCCCCTGGCTGGCTGGACGAAGGGGTTCATTGCCGAGGGTAATTAAACAGAGGTCCTCCATCCCATCCTTCCATCTGGTCACTGTGGTACCAGCCAGATGGCACAATATTGTTCATAGTCTTTAGTGATGAATTAAATAACGAGCCGTGCGTGCGTGCGTGCGTGCGTGCGTGCGTGCGTGCGTGCGTGCGTGCGTGCGTGCGTGCGTGTCCGACCTCTAGTTGTTATTTTTGTTGTAAAGCACCTTGTAACCCTGTTTGTTATTATTATTATTAGAGCGTCTCATGGTCCTCTGGGTTGGTGGCGTCGAACAGCACAGTCGATCTGAGCTAGCATCTTTCTGAGCATGATGATAATGTGATGTGGTGTGTAATCCCTCACCACCATTACCACCAGTTGGTACGTTGTGAGATAAGCCTAGCCTGTCAGTGAGTACGCTGTTCATTTGTGGACCTCAAACCGTCCATTTTGTTTCAACGTACGTGAAAGGAAAGTTGTTGTTTTTTGCCCGGAGTAGAATAAGACACGTTCACACACTGTGAATTTCTGAGTGTCTGTTTGCTTAATAGGTCATGAAAGAAATTACTTAGTCTTTGGTGTTAGATTATTTTCTAATTTAATTAGTTAAATTAGAAAATAATCTAAGGGATTAGGGATGAATGGTGATGAGATTGTAAAGCCTGTGTCACAGAATTATCTTTAGCAACGTTGAGAGCTTTGGTGAGTTTGGGAAGTGAGTCGGACATGATGCTAACCACTCCAGACTAGGAATAATCTATATTGGGATGAGTCTAGACAGGGATGAATCTAATCTAGGAAACGGCTGTTGTGTTCTAACTGCGGTGATGAACTCTGTAATTGTTCTGGAAATGGAGTGGAATGGAAAATTTATCCCGGGGGAAGTAGTAGTTTTGTCGTTTGACCATCAAACAATATTTTTTAAAACGACTTGGAAATCCAGCAATGAAGTACACACAATGGAACTCGCTGATTGACTTGGAACAGTTCAGTCAGTCCGTCCTCCCCTGCGTCCTGTTCTATTTAAGGCCCATTGTTAGGAACGGGCCCGGGGGCTCGATGTAGGCCGGCCACTGTATCTCACCATCTCCTCACGCGCCAGACAGAACCACCGCACGCTGGCATGACCTACGGAGGCCGTCATGCACAGGGTGGCTCTGGCTACATTATTAGGCTTCAGCAGTTTGTTTTTATTTTACGTACAAACCTTTATTCTCAGTAAAATGATTCTTGTAACATTTGTATGACGTATACTTTTCGGTTACATATACAAATCCTGTATTTTTGCCAGTCGGTTTCTCAAAAGGTTGACCAGTGTTACATGTCCTCCTATGGATTGATTTGTTGCAATGTTTAGACGCTGTCCTCCAAGGTTTAAATCAATGCTGTTTTTGTCGCGTTTCATTCTTATACAAAGGCCAATGGGCAGAAAGGTTCTTTCTGAACTGAATGACTAGCCTGGGTTACTGTAGGCCGTGCTGCTCTAGGTTGTGATGGGGATGGGCTTTAGGACCCCGATACCAAAGGGCGTGTGTGTGTAACCGGGGTTAAAGATTCGTAAGGATCGAGATGTAAAGAGCAATCTTATCTTTAGGGCTACCTGGTCAGAGTTCATGTTTGCAAATCTACACGCATCAATGTTACATGTCAGCAACATGCAGTAGGTCAGCTCTGCAGAAATGTGTGTGTGTTATTTCTGGTACACTATGCTAACAGTGATTTATGCTCCAGTCTTGCTTCAGGACCTTTACGGTCTTTGGGCCAAGGGTTCCCAGTCGTAATATTTACAGTAGCCATGGCGACGCAGCATGTCCGCCTCGTGTCGCGGTCACGTTCCGGTCCATTCCCGAGGTGACGGAGGAGGAGGGTCAGGCCGTGCGCGAAGCGTTGACAGACCCTGAGCTCTATCGGGACGATAAAAATGGAGGCAGTATTCTAGAAGGCCGTCCTAATTTGGAGGTGGTATGTGACGCTGACATGATAGGCCAGGAACATTTGCCCTTCGCTGAGCTAAGGAACATTTCTAGTGTTACCCCGCCCAGTAGAACAGGGAGGCTCCTCACTCTAAGGTAAGCACAGCCTACAAGCAGAGTGTGGACTGTAAGTGACATCAGCCCAAAGGCCTCGGGGCCCAGGTCAGTGCAGTACAGTGTGTGCTCTATCCGCTGCTGTCTCTTCTGTTAGGATTGCTACACTCTACTGTTTTAAAGATGCAGACCAGCTACCTAGGGAGAAATGATTGAGCATGACTTGAGGTAAACGCCCATGAACCGTGTGCGAAGGGGCTCTTGGCCTGCCCATGTCAGGAATGTGTGTGTGTGTGTGTGTGTGTCTGTGTGTGTGTGTGTGTGTGTGTGTGTGTGTTATACGTGGGGCTTGTGGCAAAGGTAGAGCAACTTGAACAAACTCGCCCAACGACGGAACAAACGCAGCGCGTCAGAACCCCATAGCGAGGCGCAGTGCCGGACTGACTAGCAAGTTGTCTAGATGACTTTTCCTGTTGCCACAACTCGGCTCTAAAGCCCAACTTTTCACTTGAAGACGTCCAAACAAGTCGAAAGTGGACGACAGGCTGGCAGAACTCAAATCCACTCGAGGAGTGTAGCGTTTGGACGTTTGCGCTTGACCTTTCGGTAACTGTGTGTTGGATTTTGTGACGGATAGCGTGATAACCTTTTGAGCCAATGATTTATTAGTGTCTCGTATTCGTCGAGCCTCCCCTCTGTATTTTGTGATCGCGGTCCTCTTTGCCGCCGTTGTCCCCCCGTTTTTCATGATCTCCCTTCACGTAGGCGTAGTCATAGCACTAATTGCCCCAGCGCTTATCTTAGAAGGGCGATAAGCCTGTCTTTTATCTATGCTGGTTTACCTATGGCAGATAAGGCGTGATGAATAGAACAAGACACAGCCAACAAGATAAGCGTGACACCTTTTGATGGTTGTGAGTAACGGTTCAACTGGCGGTGTCTCTGAACAGTCCCCCAGGGCAAGTGTTGGCAGTTTTTCAGGTTGAGAAAAAAAACTATAAAGAACATCCACCTTGCAAAGTCAAGTCCTGAGGAAAGGAGAGATGTTGGACTATTATGCTATATGGAGACGAGAATGCATCCTTTCTTCCTTATTTGATATGAAAGGAAGACCTCTTAAACAGTTGGTAATGCAGCCATACATAGAAATCAGTTCTAGTTTACTGTATATGGGAGTGCCAACATTGAAAATAAAGAAATATATTTAATAATATTTTACCAAAAACTATTGGATGTTCACTCAACACGGCCGCCTGTCTGTATCTGTCCAGAGAGGCATTTTAGCAAAGTATGATGTAAAACTCTCTCTTTCTCTCTCTCTTTCTCTCTCTCTCTCTCGCTCGCTCACTCACTCACTCTTAGTCCAACATATAAATTATCTTAGGGAGAAAGAGGACGCTGGGGGCACTGGTCGTAGGAGACAGGAGGTAATCCCCTGCGGTCCTCCCAGGATGCTACATCCCTGATCAGGCCTTGCTTTAGGGTGATGTCCTTGTAAGGAGCGTAGCTGTTGATGCCTTTTTTTTTTTTTTTTTTTACATAGATAAACATGGGCCTTTTGGGACTTTTCAGTGCAATGGGTGTGTGAGGGAGATGCAAATTGGTGTTTGACTTCAGCTTGGTCCGCAGGGCAAAAATATTGAAATGAGTACGTGAAGCTCGGGCTATATTTGGGATTGCGTTTAGTCTAGGGGGCGAAGTAGGGCATGAGACAGGGTAAGGAAGGGTAACAAAAGGGGAAGTAGTAGTGTTAACGCTTACAGTCGAGCTGCCGTCATGCTCCCCTGTCAGTTTCGTTATGTCTGTGTCTCTCGGTGGCAATCTTTCTGACTAACCTTCTCTCTCTGAATAACTGTCACTGTTTGTCTTTTCGTCCCCTTCCCCCTATCTCTGGCAGTCCTCAATCCCCCCCCCCTACAGTCTATCAAGCTCTCTCTCTCTCTCCTCTCGCGGTCCTCTCGCTCTCCTCTCTCCCCTCTCGCTCTCTCTCCTCTCTCTCTCTCTCTCTCCTTCCCTCTACTGCCTGGTGTGTGTCTGCCACAGTGTCAGGGTATTTGGACAAACCCTCTCAGCAGACACATATTCTCTCAAACCGTGGAGAGGGGCACAGCAGTCTCACAACAGGGGCTGGCCACCCCCACCCAGTCTGGCCCTGCGTCAGCACAGCACAGCACAGTCCTGTCCAGGCTGGTCTTGTCAGCCTAGAGGTGTCCGGTAGCTCTGTCGCGTTGTCTTAGAATCAAAAGGAGAATGTTTAGAAAGCCTCACGGGGTGCCCGTTCTGGTCCTTGATACCGTCTGTTCTGCCTCCCAACCAACGAAGGTCCTTGCCTCTGTTTCCCTTTCGAGATGATTATCATTTTAAAAAAGTTTTCCCTTTTTTAACGACCCTAAGCCTGCTCTTAGAGGTGCTGTTGACAGTGAGACTGTGCTGAACCTATTTAAAAGGAAGTAGGCATGAGCAGCTTTTTTGTCGTTTCATTACGCCCGTCGTCGCCCTGGTGTCTCTGCTTGTTTTAGTCAGTAAGCAGCAGGCCAGTGCCTTGAACTCCGACATAATCCAGGCCCCATTTCCAGAAGGCACCGAGGGAGTCCGCGTTGCTCAAACCCACGTGCTCGTCGTGCAGACTCGCTCGCTGGCTTTTTGTCGAGCTGCTTAATCGTCACGGTGCGGCCCGTGTCGTCCGCACTGTCAAAGTGAGGGTAACGACCCCATTTTAAGTACTGACTGTGTCTGCCTGAGCTAGAAAATACATGCCTTTTTTTTTTTTTACCAGCAATATGTGGTGCCAACAGAGATATGAACAAAAGTAGTTCATGTTTTTGACCTTGTTATGTAATAGCAAAAGCCAACATCTGTGATGTCATCCTGGTTGGCTCCCCCTGGTGGCATGCAAGCCATAAAAAGGGAAAATGACATACTCAATGTGAAACCCGGCGGTTAGCCATACGTTGGAGGTTGTATCTTAAAAAGGGACGTAATGTTCCTATCTCCGTACGCAATCTGTGGTTAATATGTTATATTGGACCGATTTTAGAAGATAAAATAATACACCACTTTTGAATAAAGGTGGTGATAATTCTTATAGTAATGTGTCATTCTTTTCTATGTCTAAAAACCGAGATTAGCTGTCTAAACCAAAACTCATAGTCAAGCTCGGTTTCCTTTTCAGAATGAATATGGCTTTTCGAACGTACTTTGTCAGTGGTTTAGAGTCGTTCACGCCATACTTCCTTCCTACTGTTTTTGTGGTCTGTGTTAAAAGTATACAAATGAGTCTCTCTCTCTGCCTCTCAGGGCACTGTGTTTAGCCTGGAGGAAGACGACGACCAGGGCGGGATCATCGCCGAGGACAGCAACGACATCTACATCCTGTCCGGGGAGCAGCACTCGGACCACCTCAGCCCCCCCTCCTCGCTGCTCTGCACGGGGGACGACGGCGGCAGCGGGCCCGGCTCCTGGCAGACGGAGAGCTTACTCCCCGCGTCTCTGGCGGCCCACGAGTCCTGGGCGCAGGTGGCCATGACCGACCCCGAAGACGTCAAGAGCCTGGACAGCAACGAGGGCGTGGTGGCGCTGACGGAGGAGCGCAGCGACAACAACTCCTCCAACTCGGACATCGTGCACGTGGAGCGCGAGGAGGCGGAGCTGATGGACGAGGGCGCCGAGGAGGAGGCGGAGCTGCAGGACAGCATGATGAGCGTGCTGGGTACGGAGAGCGAGCTGGCGGAGCTGCGGGCGGAGTTGAAGGAGGCTGCCCCGGACGCCGGCGCCTCTTTGGCGTCGCTGGAGGAGCCGGTCGTCGTGGAGACGCCCGTGGGCGAGCTCTCGGCCGAGCCGTCTTCCGTTGCTGCCGAGCCTCCGGCCGTTCCCAAAGCTGAGAACCCAGGGCTCCCCGTCCCCGTTCCGGCACTGGAACCGGTGGCGTCCCCCGTCGAAGAACCCCCTGCACCAGCAGAGCCAGAGTCAGAACCGATGCCGGTTCCAGTCGTAGAGCCCGACCTGCAGCCGGTCGCAGCAGAACCTCCCCAAGCAGAGGAGCCCCAGCCCGAAGCACCGGAGACTGTGGCCGAGCCGGAGGGGGTGCCCCTGCTTGCTGCGCCCCCTCTAGTAGCCCCGGAGGACCCCGTCGCCACCGCTGCGGAGCCCCCCGCGCCCACAGAGCCGGAGGCTGAGGCGGAGCTCCCGGTGCTGCTGTATGGAGGTGCCGCCCTGGTGGCTCTAGCTGCGATGTTGGCCTATGGAGCTCTGACCTACCGGAGGAAGTAGAGTAGAGTAGAGTAGAGTAGAGTAGAGTAGAGTAGAGTAGAGTAGAGTAGAGTAGAGTAGAGTAGAGTAGAGTAGAGGAGAGGAGAGGAGAGGAGAGGAGAGGAGAGGGAAGGTTTGAGGGTGGGGGGGGGTTCATATTCACCAGTCAAGTAGGCACACAGGGAGGAGAGAGAAATCCCATATATTTGAAATAGCCACAGGCTTGTTTGATTTATTGTGCCCGACACTTGGAACAGAATGGAGAGCGAAGGAAACGTTAATTCTGTGGCACGCTAAATCAAACACACACTTGTTAAGCTGTTCGAATAAAAATATTTGAACTGTTTTGCGATAGATTTGGGGTGTTTGAGCCCAGGTCTGTCTTAGGGATGCGACAGAACAGCGTGTTAAAAAAAGTGAACTGCATCTAGCAGTGTCATGAAAGGGCGTCTCATCACATGATCCTCATTGTGAAAGTTTCATACGCATACACACACACACACACACACACACACACACATGCATACATACACATCTGTGATCCCCAGACATTTCTCTTTCCCAGCACTAAAGGCTCACTTCCTGTAGCCTGGGCTGCTGTGTTGCTTACCTACCGACCAAGCGAGCACAAACAGGAAATTATTAATGCACTCTTCATATAGCTCCGCAGTTGTCGTGCTATTCACTCTCTCATTCAACGTTATACATCATAGGTTGTCCTTCTGTGGTTTATAGTACGGACCCATCGCATCTCCAATGCCACGTGGTCATTGTTGTATTTTGTGTCTCTTTCTGTCTCTCTCACACACAAACACTATCAAGTTTTTACATTTTGTGGTTTGGTTGGTGTCTGATTAAACACACACACACACACACACACACACACAAGCGAGACATATTGACTGTTTTCTTGCTTGTCTGTCCTGCATATTCGATAGAGCTTCCTGCATCATATACAATGTGTTTTATAGGGAAGCTCTATTTCTGATGAATCCGGACAAGGCAACCTTTGTTAATCTTTTTGCCAATAACTGTTACTTCCCGTTTGCTGTTTTAGAGCCCTAAAATGGAAAAGCCCTATTAACCCCTGAAATTGAAATGAAGATTTGAACACATTTGATATTAGAATGATGTCCTTTGGAAATTGACCCACTGTACTGCGAGTCTACCTGATGTGCCTGCTAGGTGAAATCAATTGTTTTCTGAGATTGTGAGAGACTTCTTTACCCCAAATGAACTCTACATTTCCACCACACTTAATCATGTCTACGTCAACCTAAAAATGTGAATAACACCATGTTCAGCACCTTGTTTTTCTTTTTTTAGATTGAAGATTGAATCAAGGGGAAAACATGTGGGTATTGTAAAGAAATCAGTAAAATTCTATTAAAAACCGTCAACATTAATTGTCAGTATAACTATCTGACGAAAGTATCTTGACTTATGGGAGACTTTCACATCCTTCATTTGATTACCGTTGTTGAAACATTATAAAATGTATTTTTTTCTTTTGACGTATCATGACAAAGGTCTATGTTTTGACATCAAGGTCCATCTAGCAACTAACTTGAGTTTTAATAATCATGGGTTACACGTTTCCATTGTATCACCACCAGTCACCTCTTTGTTTGAAGAGGGATCATAATGTAGGTGAATGTAATGTGATTTACTTTACTTGTACAGAAAAACAACGCCGCCTCTAAAGGAATGTTCATTTCCCCTCGTGTCATATCGTTGATTGGTCTATTTTAACCCATTGTGTGTATACTAGTATGTATTGGGATGAATGGATAACATCAGCTACACCTTGAAAATAGCCAGCTTAATCATTAAGACAATAGCCCTATTTCCACCACAAGGCCAAGCAGGGCTTTCATGGTGCTTGCTCACTTTGGCTTTTCTATTTCACCAAAGACAAAATTATGTTTTCTTCGAATTTATGTTGCCTGTTGACCTATTACAGTAATATATCAACTGAAGATGGTTATAAATGTGATATTATTTGTTGCGTGTCCCTGCTAAGGAAATTAGGCTATTGTGGACATTACAAACTTTCCAGGTTATGTTTGTGGTCCGGGAATGGAGAATAGCATGCCAGGACACCAATGTTATTCTCTTGGGGAAAGCTTCCAGTCCTTCAATGGATCAATATACCTCAAATTTAGCTGCCTTTCCTTCCCCACACCCTAACAAACCTGAAGTCAAAATAATTACAATTATTTCAAAAGATTGCGTGTACTGGTTTCCTCTTGACATTCACATGACCAACTATTGAAGTGCTAAGACCTAATTCACAACACAACATAAATTAATCGCACCTCAAATTTGTCTGAGTTTTCTGGCTCATCTTGTGCCTGGTGTTTTTTGTTTTTCTCTACCCAGATTCTGCTGCCCATATTGCCTTTCCATTGTGCTGTGTCCCCATAGTGTGCCTACCTAGTACAAACCTACCAATCACCAGTGCAAATCTACTCTGAAGCAAAGTGCTTCCACTCCTCAGACGCTTGTGTTTGTTATTGACAAATCAGATCTCATTGCTCGAGTAATACCACGATGAGTCAAACAATAAATGGAAACCATCGTTTCAGTCGTTACTATCAACATGCAGTTTTACTTTCACACAGGGAATAAACAAAAGTATTACTTTTGTTTTTCTGTCTTTAAAATGTGATTCCAAAACCAACGTTTTTATGCCCTCAGGTGACACAGGAGCAAATAAATATTTTTTGCACAGCAAAGTTTTTAAAAGTGCTAACACAATCCCTACTTCTCCCAGTCCGGGGTACTACAGTATGGTGAGCGTTAGTGTGAACATTATCCGACTCAAGTTATGATACCCTTGACCTGCTGCTTGGCCAAGTAAAAACACAATGGCACATTCTGTAAGTTATGGTATAGACTTAATAGGCAAGTTGTGGGTGAGAAAGGATGTTTATTTAGCATTATAGTTTGTTTGAAGAATTTATTTTCCATCAAGTAGATCTAAAATGTTTTTTTTGTCTTTTAATGGGAATATGATTTGGAAACTTTGTACAACTGTAAATGACTTGATAAGTAGTGAAGTGTAGTTGTCAAAAGACAACTTGGTACAGTTTCCTAAATGTACAGTTTGAGATCAGAATAAACATGTCAATTAAAAGTTTCTGTTCTTGGCTTTTTTATTTGAATGCGCATTCAATACAATTTTAAGTTTTGACTAGTTTTGCATACATGTAACGTTCCAAACAGTCAATTGATCTTACAATGGAACGCTGAAGACGGGTTTACTGTAAACTAACCTTGAGTATACAAAACAAATGACAAAAAAAGGCAAGAAATTAAACCAAAAATAGAAAAATAAAATGTAAATGTCCATATTTGTAAAAACAAATCCTAAAAATGTGTAAAAAACACAAGTATTAAACTGCAATATCACAACGGATATTTTAAATTCATATTCCAAATGTTTTGTCACTGCTTTACTAAAACATAGTGGCAACATTCTCTTTACCCTGAGAGTTGCTTTGCTGAGACCCTGAGTTTCACAAATACAGACATCTGTAACTGATTGGTGTTAAATGATAAAAACCTGTTTCAGGTTTCTTTCCAAGTTCGGCCACAAAATCATTACGCTGTGGCTTGGCTGAAGTACTGCAACGTGGTGAGGAAAAGATTCCGTAGCAATAAGGGGGCTTTCTCACACACCCTTTTCACCAGGCAAAGTGTGAAGGCCATGATCACTTTCTCCTGGGGAAGACTCTCTAGAGCTGATCCCGGGCAATGGAACAATAGCCATTTCACCTCTTCAGCAAGGTGGTTCTGCCACAGCTGGGAAGGAACCACAGCCAGGGTTAGAAAGTCCTTAGAATACGACACTGACTGAAAATCAAAACTAGAAATGGAAGTAAGGGTTGCCCCAAAAGAAATAAAATTATTATGCAACTGGCAGCTTACTATCAGCAACTTGCTTTATTGCTTTATAAGAAATACATATTAATTAGTAGCCAAGAACCACCTTGATTGAGGACTTCTGCAACTTCTTGGCCAGATTCTCAGCAGCCTGAGCCAAAACATTGTGATTAATCTGGTCTGAGATCTCGATCAGCCCAGCAGCCACATTTCTCACAACCTCAACTTCTTCATGGTTTACTACAACAAAGCAAAGCACCAAAACAGTAACGTTTAAAGAACATTTCCAGGTTGGGTACAATGTTGTGCAACGACCAATAGTCATTAAAGTGATAGTTATGATAGTGATTCCATGAAATCCACTTAATAATTTTCAGCTGTTTGCACCTAATTGTTATGCACTTTCAGTGCTGATTTGTTAATGTAACAGT
The DNA here is from genome assembly GCA_026901105.3 of Galaxias olidus. Taxonomy (NCBI): domain Eukaryota; kingdom Metazoa; phylum Chordata; class Actinopteri; order Galaxiiformes; family Galaxiidae; genus Galaxias; species Galaxias olidus. The sequence goes on from JAPMUY010004372.1 coordinate 103,159, forward strand.
GGTCATACTAGGGAAGGTTGGCAAGCACAATATATATATATATATATATATATATATATACATAATTGTTTTATTTATTTATTTATTTTTTAAATATAACTTTTAACTTAACTTTTTTGTTTTAACGTGAGCTTTGTCCCAGACGTGGTGCAACTAAATAGATCAGCTCACCAGGCAAATGACGTTCGGCTTGAATGCCTTCAAGTAAGACTCTGCATGAAGGGGAAAAGTGTCCATCGGTTTGAAGCTCCTCGTCATCGTAGACATATTCCTCGTCTACTCCAATGTTGGAGTTGATGTCTGTTTGGGTACAATTCAGTTCGCGTCCCAATAAGTCTAGTTCCCTCTGAAGGTTTGGGTCCACGCAGCCGGTGTGCTGAAAGAAGGTCAGAAAGACCAGGGTATTGTTGGGATCCGAAGCAGCGATATCCCCGGTACCATCCATCGCTCCCAACTTTGTTGTTGATGCTGTGTGGTCCTCTTGCCACGCTGTTGTAGCTCAGCTGAAAAAATAAGAGATACGTTGTTTTGCTCACCACTCCACCAGTGCGTTAGCCTTTCCTAGTTAGCTATCTGGCTAACCACATGCAGTCAGTACATGTTTAACTTTGAAGGTGCACGATGGAGAGTGATCCTTGCCTAATCGCAATACTGAGGAAACGCCTGATGCTGTCTGTTAACCGGTCCCTTACCGTTACTGGAACCTTACCGTTATTTGTTTATGCTCAGCAAGGTGGCTAACGCCGGGTACGTTAACCTAACCAAAGTTAGCGTCGTTAGCTAATCTGTTAAGCTAACTGTTATGTTACTTTGCAATATTAATCGTGGAATGCAGACATATTTTGTACACCGATAAAGCTTTGCTGGAATAAAAAAAACATATCTCTTCATTTTACACCCACAAGTTTTCTGTGAATGAAGTATCTTACACACAAACAATAACTTGCTTTGCCTTTGTGTTGCTGTCCATCCGGCGATACAGTTCAAATGAATCATAACCACGCGCACGCACCGCACTGTCGCACTCTCTAAGCAAACATGAAAACAATGAGTATTGGTTCTGCGCGGGACGTCCTAAGACTAGGGGGTGGTGGGGTAGATTGTTGTCTTGGGGTACATCGCCCGAGCACAAACACCGACACAAAGCTGTCCTCTTATAACAGGTAATATTATTAGGATACATATTAGATATTACTTCAATTTAGATTGTTAAACTCTAAAGTTCCTATGAAATACATAATCTACATGACTATCCACACGATAGTCTTCTACTTTACATGACTGACACTAGTTTTAAAAAGCCTATTATGTGTCTAATTTAGGCTACTCAGTTGCCCGACTGCTCACATATCATAATCGGAGTCATAACGGAGCCCTGGTGCAAAAACAGAGTCAAAAATCGAAGCCGCACACAGCAGTGTAATATCACTACCCGTGCGTAACATTGTGGAAAGGAAATAATATAATTCAGTAAATAATAAAGTTACTTGACTTTAAATTCGGTTGAACTTGAGTGAGCATTTGGTGCTTTGCCTGTCACACGAGAAAGAGAAGCACTCTTGCCACTGGGGATTTCCAACCCTGGTTAACTAGGACTGTGACTAACTGATAAGGAAGAGTGCCAGTGAATGTCAAAAGAACACACGCTTTGGTTAGAGAAAAAAACGGATACAACACATTTGACCAGTGATGACTAATTGAACTAAAACTAACATTCAACAGGCTACAGCAATGTGAGGAAAACATGTAAACAGAAATCTGAAACTTTGATATTTAGGTCAATGTACAGTTGGCTCCTACTTACAAAATGTTGCTCACAATGAAATGTAACAAAAGGTAGACAGCTGTGTTCTCAGAATGTCGGGGTAATGCCCTTGACAAAAGCCACTACAGGAATAGTCGGGGCAAAATGCATCGATTACAACTACTAAAGATTCATCCAGAAGATTTCCTTCTTCAGCTATAGACATCCATTTTGTTCACTATTTGCATGATATCTACATCACATGGATCTCCAAAATGGGTTATTTCCATCTCGGGAATTTTCCAAAGGGGTTTGTCCACCGCAACCCACATCCACCTTGTTAAAACAAAGCTTATAGGAACAGTGTACTATAGGCATTTAGGCCATTATGCCCTTACAAATAATTCACTTAAAATCAATTGCAGGTACAGTTTTCGCATGCCAATCTTGTGACTACTTTAGCTATGGTTCTGGAGAAATAGATAAATCTAACACATTTCCCTGGGGAGTCCCACTGTGGTTGTGTAATTTCTAAGCCCACAAGGGCCACGATGCGGTGTGCAAAGAATACTACTACGTGACACGTTTAAAAGTTTATTTACATGGTTAAAAAGCAAACACTTCCTTCTTCATATTGTAATGGACATGATCAAAAGGTACAACACCAAAAGTAGAGTGCTGTACAAATTGAATCCTATGGAAGCAGAAAACCTGATTGATTAAAGGGTATATCAAGTTTTCCTGATAAGTTTGAAATAAAAACATAAAAATTCTTAAATAAATCAGGCATAAAATGAGACCTCATTAAGCATTCCATAAACTATGAAAGTACAGTCTATAGTATCACAATGGCCCAACCATACGCTGGAACTCACAATATCACCCTTTAACTTGGACCGCCAAAGCTCATGGAACGAACAGTGCTTCTACCAACAAGCTTTTTTCCAGTTCCAGTCATAGACCCAGTCTTAAGTCGTTGCATCCCAGGAGGGAGCACTTGCTGTGGTGACAACATTGCTAGTCGGGCCTCCTGTAGCTCCCTGCAATGGAAACTTTGGTTTTCATACAAAGAACAATTTGGAACACAACACAATAATAACATTTACATCATAACTTTCCAATGGTTAGGTGAACATAGCTATTGAAAACAATTCTGTAACAATTCTGTAAAAATGCAGAGATTCAAATTTTCTTCAATGTTGTAAACTGCTCCTCCTGGTGGACAAATATCTAATCAATGATCAGTTAATTTGGTTATTTCTCGATCTACAGCATTTCTGTGGCTCACCTTTCCAGCATGGCAGTCCTAAACCTCTCAACGTTGAGCTCCATGCGCAACTCCGCTGCCAGCTTACCGGTCCTACGCTTCATAAAAACCTGGTGTTTGCACAGAACCGATGCCGATGGACGTTTGGCTGGCTCAGTATCCAGCAGTGACTTTGTCAAAACAAAATATGCAATCAAAGTCAACAATGTAAGTGGCAAAGTAATTTATTTTATTTCAATTTCTCTGTCAAAACGACTATTGGTAATTAGTACATTTTAATGCAATAAAGAATTGCAGAGTACCTGAAGGAGACTTCGAAAGTCAGGGGTAAGCTCAAGGGGAAGGATGGGTAGCTGGCCCTCTCTAAGACTGTGCCACTCATCTCCATTCTGGGGCAGAGGAGGGGCCCCTGCCGCCAGTAGTACAGTCAGGCCCAGTGCAAAGATGTCCGCCTTAGGCAGATGGCCGTAGTCCTGAAGGGCAGACAGAAATCAATGTCTAATATTCTTTACTCATGAGATATACCGTTACACTGGACAATGCACAACATTTTATGACACTAGCATTATATTTTAATAATTGGTCATTATTTGTTATGAACAAGTGGTAATGAAGTAATGCAAGGAAATGTTACCTCATGAAGGATTTCACTGGCTAGGAAGCGACTGTCTCCTTCCTCTACTTGGGGATTGGTAATTGAGGTGACATGACCAAGATCTCCTGTAGAAAACGTACGTAATTGACAAATTAGATTTACGTTTAGCAGACAATGCATCATGCTGTATATAATATGAAGACGAGATGTTGTGTCGCCCCTTTTTCCGAATAAGTTCTCACCAATCTTGTAGACCACTCCGGTTGCCAAGCCCACATCCTCTTCCTCCTCACTCTCTCCAGCTGCACTTGAACTGGTTCGCTGGCAGATGAAAATGTTGCCTAAAAACAGTGAGTGTAAGTGAACAACCAAGCATGTATGAATCTGTAAAAAATATTGACTGATGAGGTTACGCTAAGGGGGGGGGGGGGGGGGTAAGAATGCTTGTGACTTACTGGGCTTGATGTCCAAGTGTACCAAACCCAAACTGTGGATGTATTTGAGCCCCATGGACACTTGCAGGAGCAGATCCTTTAACTGAGGCTCCGTGAAGAGCTCACCTTGGTCCTCCTTCTCCAAAATGGCATCACACAGACTACCACCTGGTACAAGTTCAAAGTAGCAAGGAATTAGGATGAAGGCAGCAGCTCATCCAAAGCGTGCCTCTGCCAGAATAAATCACAATTTAAATCAACTATCCCAAGGAGTTAAAAGGGTGACACAAAACAACCCTTATAATGCTTGGATCTATACATGTACAACTTGCCATCACAATACTCGTTCTGGATGATCATGTGGTCGTCCTCGGCCCAAGCTGAGTAATATCTGACGACGTGGGGATGATGGCCTAGCACGGCATGTGCATACACCTCTTTTAGAGCCAGCTGCCTGTGGGATGAGAAAAGAACATCCATCCAGACGCCACATACCAAAGGGCGTACATTACAGGGGAGGTTGAGACTCCCCCAATAATGAGCCCACACACGCCCTTACAAACTCAAGAGTTTTGAAAAATGTGCTTCTGTCAATTCATTATTTTATTCTGCCTTCAAACTCAAGATGTTGGAGGTGCGTTTCATTCACAATAGTCAGGGGGACTCACTGTTACAAGTGATGGATCCATTCTGTTTACTCACTCGTTGGCGGAGCCGGCGAGGGGTTGGCGGGAGCGTTTTATGGCGTACAAGCAACCGTCCAGCCTCTTCACGCACTTGTACACCGCTCCAAACTCCCCCGCACCGATGCGTTGAAGCTCCAGAAACTCACTCTCATACCGCGACAGCATGAAGGCCTGGGTGGCTTTTCTCTGATAGAGAAACACAGGAACAGATGGACAGTTATGAACAGAACGAACAGAGTAAAATGGCAATTACAGCTAGAATCTGAGACATGAGTGACGTTATTACCTTCTCACTGCTAGAAATGACCATAAGAACAATAATTAAATCACCACCCACAACGGGATTGTAGTGTGACAAGACAGCAAAGCCAAGTCATTAGTTAAAGAACTGTGTGGGGTAGAAGCTGCTCACTAGAATAATGCTAGAGAAATAAATATAGCTGTACCTTAGGCGGGAGGAACGCCTCGTCATCGGAAGAGGATGACGCAAGGCTGTGTTTCATTCTGAGTAAAGATGGGCAGTTTGTTTCACCACAAGACAAATTAAATGTAACATTGTGAAATCCAGTTGACTCAGCTCATGAATAGACTATCCATAGTACAGGTTGCCGGTGTACGCTACTTCTCAAGGGTCTTAGTTTAATTGAAATGCGCCAATATTAAGTGAAATAAGTGACTCAAGTTGGGTTACCGGCTTCTGTAGGAATAGTCATCGTCGTCTTCATCATCATCACTCTGCAGATTCTTCCGCTTGTGGTTCTCATTTTTCCTGCCGACGGTAACGGGTGTAAAGGGGTTCACATTGACTGAGGGAATCCAGGTGGGGTCAGCAACTGTTGCAAACCGCAGAGACCTCTGACTCCGACATACTTTGTTGCTGGAGTAGGGGAGGGATGCCTTAGAAAGGAGACTCTATAGGAAGAGAAAGCAGGGTTAATGATGTGATACATACAAAAGGGTTCGGCTTTTGTTTTATGTAATCAATTTATGTATGATGACATTATAGTGAGCCAATGATTAAAGACTCAGACACACCTTGGGTGTGCTGGGAGACTCACAAAGCCTCAGTTTGTTCCAGGCAGCATAGGGTATGGGGATAGATGGCGAAAAGCAGATGCTTTTTGTGCGGTGCCGTTGCACCCTAGGCGTTTTGCATGAAGATCTGGGACTATTGATCTGGGAAGTTCTAGAATACCGCGAGATGGGACTCTGGATTATAGACGTTCTTGAAGGCCATTCCTCCAAGCTGCTGTCACTGGTGTTGTCATCATCGCCACAGCTAGAGAAGTCCAACTGCTGCTGCACCATCCTTTCATTTGCCATCCTTTGGCTGACAGACAAACAAACAAATAAAAAAACAAAAAAAACAAACTTAGAATTTCGACTACTCCTATGCCTGTTGTGAGAAGATGTGACTGGTGTGAGCAATCATTTTTATCAAGGAAATCATTGATAATTAGGTACAGCTGCCATCATCTCCACCAGATAGGCCGGGGGCTTCCTATGAGAGCGCACCAGGTTTTGCACACCACTTTCAAATCAGTTCCTGTAAGCATTTCGTGTAAGGCAAATATAGCCTATTGGTGTATGTTTGCTTATTAACACAATATTTGTGCAAGTTGTTTACTTACTGTCAAATTGCCTTCCACATCACTGAGTTTTCCATGGAAAAGACGGAGGGAGGGACCTTCTTAAACAATACAAAACGTCCTATAAGATAGCCTACCTTTTTTTTTTACTATCCTTATACAACAACAGAAAAAATCTTTAAAAATATTACGGGGGATAATCAGTTTCTGGTCAACCTTTTGCTCGCAAAGCTTGGGCGGCGACCAAAACTTTATAAAATTAGGTCACCATGAATTAATAATAGCCCACGTGAACGGAAGTGTGTGACATCATCAAAACATTTCGCTGGTATTGGGCTGGGTGCTGAGCGGTTGTTATATTAGTGGATGTGACACGCTTACAAATAGGAAAAAAAAGAACGGCAGAGAATGAGCACGAGAAACAAGTCTGGAAGGTGAATTTCAGCTCCGTTTCTACGGATTCCGTTGGCAAATCATATATTTTTTGTAGTTTTGCGTTGTGTCGGAAACCTCGCAACGCACCATGGTCGAGCAGTCGGATCGCGCTGCGCTGCTCGACTGGGAGGAGATCCCAGTGGCTGAACCGAATCAGGCGGTTCCCTCTACACCCTTGAAGGAAAATGTAACGAGTCTGCCATTAGACAGTCGGGCACGGGGCGGTACAGCCGCGAGCGACATCGTGTTAAGAGCCACTGGCCCGGGGGCACCCGCTAGTGTGCCAGCTGTTACCAGCAGGAATGTAAGCCCCGGCCCAGGCTGGGATATTCGGAGTCCTATTGATAATATGTTTCCTGGCTTATCAGTGAAGCCGTGTCAATGGGAGGAAAAGGACCAAATAGTGTCCGTATTTGTTGTGACCTTTGACACAAGATCAGGTGAGTTGCCACTGCATTATAGAAAGGTGACTCGTGATAGGATGACGTTGCAAGAAAGAGCCGTAGTTTACCTATTTGCCCGCACTCCTTATCACACTGTTTAAATATGCCTTCGTCGTACGGCACACAAGTTCATGCAAGCAAATACAATGCACAAAGGTCCATATAACAACAAAAACGGGACAACTAAATGAATACGCGATATATACATTACAATCTCATTTGTTACATTTACATACAGATATATGGAAAGTAAACGCTGATATTTTGTGAAGTGATTTTGATCATACTCAATCATTACTTATTACTGTAAGTGAAAGCTGGTTAATTATTGGAATTTGACTGTCCTTATCTTCCTGTTAGACCAAGAGAGGGTATTGAGTTGAAACGTAAAACAAGATGTGAAATGTATGTGTATGTTTATTTGTTTGCTTGTTTGTCTGCTCAATAACAGGTAACATGGTTGAATGGTGTTTACCTCAAGACATCAATCTTGAGGGTGTGGAATTCAAGTCAATGGCAAGCGGTTCTCACCGGATAGCCAATGACTTCATGTTAGTATAGACTTCTTTACCTGATTTTACAGTGTTGATAGTCAAAATAATCTGTTATTTTAATATACAAATACAATTTTGGGAATGAAATTAATGTTGCGGTTTCAGATATTTTCGTAAAGGTTGTTACTTTGGCCTGGCCTGCTTCGCGAACATGCCTGTGGAAAGTGAGCTGGAGAGAGGGGCTCGGATGAAATCTGTGGGCATCCTGTCTCCCTCGTACACCCTGCTATACCGCTACATGCACTTCCTGGAGAACCAAGTGAGGTAAATCCAAACTAGAAGTTCAAGTCTGCCTGTGTGTATCTGCCTGTGTGTATCTGCCTGTGTGTGTGTGGCTGTCTGTCTGTCTGTCTGCGTGTGGGTGTGTCTGTGTGGCTGTCTGTCTGTCTGTGTTTCTGTCTGTCTGTGTGTGGGTGTGTCTGTCTGTGTGTGTGTGTGTGTGTGGGGGTCTGTCTGTCTGTGTGTGGGTGTGTCTTTGTGGGTGTGTCTGTGTGTGGCTGTCTGCTACTGCTTAAATCTTAAAATTTTCATGCCTAATATATTATAGTTATAACAAAGCTTGCATGTGGTCCAATTCTATTGCTGCCTCTCATAGTATATATGTCACTATCTTGTTTCAGTGACGCATTTACAAACATTAGGCGTACATACAGGATACAGTCACACATCAGACCTACATAGTTGACATGTATTGTGTTGTAAGAGGCTGTGTTCCAGAGAAATGTATTCTATGTGGAAGTTGACACGGAGTATATACTTTCTCTTTGTCTTTCTTGACACTTCTGCTTGTCCTTGTAAAACCCACCGCAGTCAGCATAAACTAGTAGAATGTGTATTTTCTGTATTAGAGTCCCTTGTGTCGTGACGCTCTGAGCAGTGTCTCGCCATGAGTGATTTGCTGCTTGCGCAAGTGAGTCAAGTGCCAACCTCTACCGTTACGACCTTGAGCAAGGCACCTAAACTATGTTCAACTCCTGTAGCTGCAACACGTTATATCTATTACTTGTCTTAGTGTCGACATTTTTTTATTTATTCTATGTTTTGTATTGGTTTATCAATAGAAAACGTTTTATATCATCTGTTAGTTTAATTGTTTCCATCCATAAGCAAAACAAATAAGGGTTTGCTATGAAAGCATGTTCTTTTCAAACCAGAAAACACTCATAAAATAAGAAGCTGTCTCCTCTCTTCTACTAAAACCATGTCTTTTATTTTGTGTCTGTTACGTGTGTGTGTGTGTGTGTAGGCACCAGCTGCAGTGCCCTGGTCAGTACTCTCCTTTGGAGGCCTTCTACGAGGACAAGAAGGCTGTGCTGCCCCCAGCCACCAACGGCCTGGTGACAGCCTGTCCAACGTGGGGGGCCACCTCCATCAATCGCTGCATGCACCCTGAGATGAAGGTACTCAAGCACACGCCACTTTGGTCTTGCATCCATAAAAAAAACGTTTATTAGGTATCGTATATGGATGTATTTCAAGGTATACAACTGGATCGGGAATTTCTGTAGTATCAAATCAACCGAAATAAGGGCGGTATTTAAAACCTTCTGTCGAATGATAATGAATATTTAGTCCGATATGACATGCGGAATTAGAATGACCTGGCATGCGTATACATTTCCAGTGTCCCCATGGGATATCTGTGAATGTTTTTGTCTTATCAACGCCGACGGAAACAGGACATTGTGTTGTATTTCTTGTTGCCCCCTGAAAAGATGCCAGTTTTATAATGGATCAGCCATCTTGGCAACCCGGGACAAAAGTAACTCCGCCCCAGTCTCTCTGTCAGTTCCACCCATTGGTGTTCTTACCTTAGTTCTCTCTCTCTCTCTCTGTCTCTTTGTCCCCCCCCCCCCCCCCCCCCCTCCCCCGTGGTCATTCATCCAGATAACTCACCCAGCTGGCTGCATGTCCCAGTTCATCCGCTTCTTTGGGGAGCAGATCATGGTCCTGTGGAAGTTTGCTCTGCTCCGAAAGCGCATCCTGATCTTTTCCCCTCCGCCTGTTGGAGTAGTCTGCTACAGGGGTAAGCAAGGGGGGGGGGGGGAGTTGTTGATACACGACACTGCAACATTTTAGCACTTAAACCCTTTGCACTTTGAAATTGTTTTAATAAGTAAATGTTTATCCCTCTAGTCTTACAATCGGTATCTGAGCCGTTATGCTTTATGCTACGTTACAGTCGTACAGGAGACCGTTTTATCCAATCCATTGCTCTTGTTCCTCCCAGTGTACTGTTGTTGCTGTCTGGCCAATGTCTCCATACCTGGCATAGGCTCATCCGTGCCCGAGCTCCGCCCCTTCTTCTACATCAACGTGGCTGACATCGCCGCCTTGGCGACGGAGGTGTCGTATGTGGCCTGTGAGTTTGGAAGCTGTTTATTCAATTCGTCATTTTAATAAAGTTCAGATTAGCACATTTTAATCTGGGAGTGGTGCCGTTTTTATAGACATAGAGCTATATCTTCCGCTCTGTTTGTGTGCCGCTGTGTTTTGAAGGCACCACTGAGAAGATCTTTGAGGATAAGAAGGAGCTGTACGACGTGTACATTGACAACCAGAACGTGAAGACGCACAGGGACAGCTTGCAATCCCTGCTCCGGCCAAACAGCGCAGACAAGGAAAAATACAGAAAGCTCAGTGAACAGAGGTAACAACCATTTGATAGCTATACTTTGGCTAATGATTATGCATCAAGAGTTTCATCACGGAGCTTAATCATGACAATGACGATGATTATTATAATGATGATCATGACCTTTCAGGCAAATGCTGTTGTACTCTCAGGAGGTGAACGGGGATTGTACGTCTAACGAGGAAGATCTTTTCATTTTGTGAGTTTATTTTGCCAATTATCTCGGCATCTAGATTTTCAAAGCGGAGTTTTGTTTTTTGTTAAAAACCTTTTATGTTAATTAAGCAGCGATAGCTTTGGAGTTGATTTCACTATAAACGTGTTTATTGTTTTCTTTTTGTCCCTTTCACCAGGTTCTTTATGGAGCAGAACAACCGGATCTTCCAGACGCTGTCGGAGGTGGAGGGGAGCTCCGACCCCACGCTGACCGCCGAACACATGAGGCTCATGGGGCTGGACCCCCAAGCCGACCGCTCCTTCCTGCTGGACCTGCTGGAGATCTACGGTATCAACGCCATGTTGGTGGTCGACAACCCCTGCTGTCTCTGAAAGCCCTTTGGACTTTATATCCCTTCTCCCTCCAGGGCCCTATGACCCTTAGGCACTGCCTTCACCGGAGACTCCTTTTCTGGGCATCTATCCAGGGACGACCCACCCCCCTGGGTGGGGGGTCTCTCTCTTTCTTTTTTCTTCTCTGGGTCTCATTCGGGCACTATTGCCATGTCTAGGGTCTTGCTGATCGACCATCCTGAGCTACAGCGAGGATACGTGTGGTCGTTCAAGACACCATTTTGGCTCGCGTATCATAACCAGCTACCGCGTTTGTTTGCTTAGCACAAGTTTTCTCATCGCTCTAGGATGTTGGTTTGGTTCACCAGGTTTGCCAATTCCTGGAGGGGGAACTTTGGATCAATGTGCCTCGCTCTCCTTTGCTCCCTTTCACAAGTGTGGGAGCAATTGATTATTATTCCTCGACAGTACTGCGGTTCTTGTGTTCACCGTTTGGATGGAGAATTACTTTTTTGTATGGGGGACAAGGCATCCTACTCACTTTCATGGAACAACATTGAATTCAGCCGTTAGAATACTGACGAGTCATGTCTCCAAGTATTACCATTTTTCAACATTTCGAAATGATTGTCAACCATTTTAAGATAACTCGGAAGTTCCATCCTACTGCTGCAAAGTCACATTCTTTTTTCATGTTCGGCTGAATCCTGTGTTACTGTGACAAAAAAGAGTATTACTGTTATTATTGACCACTCTGTTTTCTTCAGCAAAGGAGCAATATGAGAATGCTTGTGGGTTTGAAAGGGGAATGCGGATTCAAATTTGACAAATGAGCATACGTCAAATCAAACGGTTTAGATATGAAATACGAGAGAAAGAGAGATAATGAAGGTTGAGATTGCTATTTGGCATAATGTTTTTATACAAGGGGTAGACTATATCACAAGGAACTGACTGAGAATAGGAGACTGATTTGTTAGAATCTGTACTAGTTCAGTATAAATGGCACCTCTTAGTATGCACTGTTTTGAAGCCAACGCACACACACCATCGAGTGCTGTTTCATCCTCTGATGCTTTGACTGTTCACTGTCACTTTGCACACGTGAACCGTGACTTGTGAAAAATTGTCGTCAAATGTTTTATCTTGTATCTTGATTCTGTCAAGCGTTAATTGACTGAACGCAAATTTATTGTGAATCTATGACACTAACTGAATAATCGTCAATGCTGCAACATATGTACACTGGAGACTCTTATCGTAATGGCTGAAATGTAGACTTGTGTGTGTTGTTTTCTGTTTCTAATGACCGGTTTTCCAGCGTATTCCACTTTGTATTGCAATCCACCACCATAAAAAAGCACAGTTCTCTTAGCGTGTAAAGGGTTTTTGTGTTCGTCAACCATGGAAACCTTTATTTTGTTTTTGATACTCCGATAGCTACTGCTTCATGAGAGATTTCCAGTAGAACTGTACATTCCTCTGGATTCCCAGTGAGAAAGGCAAAGGAGACGGCACGGATGGTTTGGTGCGCCGTCCATGCCTCATCTACCCTGCTATCGGAACAAAGCTTCTTTTGTGGACCCTGTGCTCCAATGAGGTCATGGAGCTGTCTCGATGAGAAGAGGAGGAGGAGGAGGAGGTAGAGAGAGAGAGCCAGAGAAAAGGGGGTTTCAGTCCTCATCGCTAAGGCCGACAGACTCCATCTGTTCCACTTGTGAGCTCCCCATGCTCTCCTCTCTTTACTCTATTCATCACAGATCCATTCACTTTGGCGCCGACATCAGTCACGAGAGGATTCAGAGTTGAGCGTGTCCAAGGAATTGTCTCCTCGTTGACGGACTGTTGCTCCATGGGTCGTTGGGTCAAACCTACAGCATCCAGGAACAATACTTTTTGTCTGTATGGGGTTTTGATTTGGAAAACAAAACGCTTTGTTGTTGACATTTCATTTGGGTTTAAGTATGGTAAGGAAGTAGTTACTGCTCCGGAGACTTAGCTGGTAGCTATCTCCCTGCTGTTTCTTGAATCAGCATAGGCCTGTGCTCTGTTAGGGAGTGGATGGTTCTCCTGTGTCGAGTGCTGGCGCTCAAGAAAGGCCTTAAAAGATGGGGTTCACTAACCTGTACTACTACATTGACCTTTTGCTATTCTTATGATATTGTCCTTATTTGCGTTGTGGTGGTTACCACTACAGGGTTTAAGGCTTGATAATAATTTAGTTTATGGTTAAATAGACAAAGTCTTTGTTAGTTGGCTCAATTAGTTATATACGATAAAATAATTATAATAATACAAATAATGACTTTCTGTTCTACAGTTATGCTACTGTAGGAATAGTCCTGTAAGGGGATAATTGGACTGACGCAATCTCCTCTTGACAATGTGGATTTTGACCAACCCCTGTACTCGTCCTGTACCCTTTACCTGTGTTTGTTTAACAGGTGTACGTTGTGCGCATGTAGAGAAAGGAATGTACAAGACACACAGAACTGTATGAATTGACTTCTTTGTGGAGTCGCTCACAGACCCTGTACCAGCATTATATCATTCAATTATGTTTGTTCAATGTATCACCTAACAAAGAAAATAAACGCCATGCACAATGCAAACTGCCAAACACTGCAAATTTACTGTAGTTGACATTTCAGTCATGAATCAGCAGATATGTGCATGTACATGTGTTCTGCAGTTTGTTGCTTAATGTCTTTATTCAAGTGTATAAACTAATCTGTCCCACCTGCATTAATATTAGACAGGTGTGTCGGTATTCAAATCGAAGGACAATTTTGTGATAATACAAGTCTATTAACACAAACACCTCTGCTAATATGCAACAGGTACATACACACTAGCTTTAGCCTTTAAAGGTGATAGTGTTGATTGCAGTGTAATCAAAATATTATTGCTGATGAGAGAGCCAAAAACATACTAACCACAACTCAACCAATACTTATACGATTAAGCAATGTTTTGTTATTTGTCAAACCATGTGTTTGCTTGAACCACTCGTTTGCAGGCCAGTTGATCACACACTACTGCCTGCGTAAAAAATAATGTCTCTGACCCTCTGGTGACTTTAAAGAAAACCACTAAATCATATAAATATTAGTTGAAATATGATATATTAAATTTAAAACAAATGTTAATGTGAATAGTTTTACATTAGATATGATTAAGGTAGGCTGTAGCAGACCAATATTTTGAGCAATTATTTCCAACTACTTGGAAGACATGCAAAGTTTTTCTTGCAAAGGAAAGAGGCCACCAGGAACAAAGTATTTCTAGATTCATCTTCACATTATGATCAAACCAAGACAATAATCACGCACATCAGAAATACCCTTTAATGTTCACGTTCAACATTATGCAAAAACATACATAACAAAATCCCGGCAAGCAGTCACATTGTACTGTAGGAAAAGCAAAACAATGCTTGGTCCTTGTTACACACATTGCATACAGTAATGTCTTTATTTCTCATGATTTCTTTTACAACTATTATTTCATAAAGTAAAAAAAAAGAAATCTAACCAATGCATTCTTCAACATTGACTGTAACAGAAGTCTTGCAATCTAGCTGTTCATTGCAATCTAACTGTAAGTTTCAAACCTTTATAACTGGTTATATTGGTTAGAATAATTAACTGACAGCAAGGGAGGAAACTCCGAACATGTTATTCAGGTAATGCAGAGGATGGGATGTCCAAAGCTAAGTTACCCCTTTCTACTCTTTATTTTGTCTCTTCCTATCTCACTTCAGCTCAACCATATTCTTCTTCTTGTTCGTCTTCTCTCACTGAGCCTGTGTGAGGAGCTGCTCACGGCGCTCTGCGTCAACAAAGAACTTCAGTTTCCTTGGCAACAGCCTCACTTCCACCGGCATGGCCTCGTATTCCTCATTGTCTATGTTGTAGAAGCCACCTCCGTCCTTGGATGGATTAGGGTAGAACAGAAGAGTCAAAGGTCAGGATATCAAATACAGAACGCAGAAACTGTAGATTTACAGCATTTCTTGTCATGCAGATAACGACTCTTATTTATCACCAAAAACATGTTATTTTGGTTTTTATATCCTGATCAGAGAAATACTATGTACTTATCTGTACAATTATTCTAATATAATTAGTGTGGAAGTTACTGACCACTGGCAGATTGAGCTGGACAGCACTAGCCTCCATCTTTGTAGCTTTTTTCGTGAACAATGTAGGGTCCTCGTCTTTTTTAGTTCTGCAATTAAAGAAGATAAAAAAAATAAACACAAGCAAAGTAACAACACTTTTAATGCACACAAATACGAATAGGACTGCAGTGCACTGTTTTGAATGATTAGTAAATCAGGTTCCATGCAGGTAAAGAGTAAGATGCTGCGGCTGACCCGACAGTTATGAACTCTCCAACGGTGAAGTTGTCCGGCTCCACACAGATCGTCATGGAATCATCTATACGCTGTTGGAGAGAATACATTTGAAATATGACTTTCATTTCAATATTACTTCACACACACACACACACACACACACAATTTCACTATATTTCCTATAAGCAGAAAACCTATAATATCTCAGATCCTATCTCTTAGTGTAACTGACCGTCTCCACAGGGTTTTTGTTGTGCGTCTGGATGTACAGCTCCAGGGTGGACATCTTCTTTTCCTCCCACTTCTCCGGTTCCTCTTCCTTGGGGGGCTCTGGAGGAGGAGGTGGGTGGTAGTAGTTCTTCAGCCTGCGGTAGATGCGGTAGAAGAGGTTAGGCCTCTGAACCTTTATTATGGGCAGGTCAGGGGGGCGGAGGTTGGGGGCCAGGTAGGAAACGGAAGCCTCGTGCACCTGGGGCCATTCCTGAATGGGGTGTGGGAACAGATGGAAGGAAAGACTGCATCAAATACAGACATACATATTTGTATTTCTTAATATAAATACACATCATGCATAGTCATCACGGACAAATATTACTTTGGTGTTTAGATAAAAGTTGGGTCCACGGTTATTGATATGAAGAAACCAATTTCTCACCTGCAGTGTACTAAACCAATGTGCTGCTCTTGTCTTTAATGGACCAAGGTACCAATATCTGAAAAAAAGCAAAAATAGCTTACAAAGAGTAACAGAATAAGGGAGATATTGGTTATAATATCTTCACAAAGATAACAGTATACGTTTATGTACTATGAAGCCTGCTTTCTTACTTGCTAATGGTGGCTGCCACATCTCTAAAAGCACCCCAGCGGATTCCCATCAGAGCAAAGACAGGTTGGTCTTTATCTCCCTAAAATCGATCAAAAAAACAAAAACATTACAGTTCAGAGAGAAACTGGTAGTAATGTCTCAAACCTACGCAAATAATATTTTAGAAAATACAATTATAGATAAACGATTAAATTAAGACAAAGCTAATTTTTGTGTCACCTTAATTTGCAGCACGTCAAGAGGAATTGTCTCTCCTCTCAGGATTGACAGTGTCGCTGAAGTGATGTGTCTAAAAGCAAGTAGAAAGCCAGAGGAATGCTTATATTTGAAGAAAAAACACGGATTTTGAAAAAAAATTGACAGAGATGACTTATGAATAGCTATTTCATAATCTTGGTTGAAATCGTCATGACGTCAAAAATGTTCAAAGGCTTTGATACGTACTTGACGGGGTTGTCACTGAGGAGGTGGAGACATTGGCTTAGTGTGTTATGTGTGCCGAGTGGAATGAACCCGATGGGAGTTTTACTAAAAGTCTCCTAGAGAAAGACACACCGGATAGTGAGCTACACCACGAGTATATAACATTACAATCGGGTAGAGAAAAGTGCAATACATTAAACATTTGCTTTCACTTGGTCTTGGAATTTAAAGTTAAGAATTTATAGTTAATATTAGCTTATCGATAGAGGGTCATTTACCCAACAAACTACCATTAAAACAACTACTATCAACACAGTATAAAGATGACAATTCATAGTTGTATTTACATAAACAATGGAATAAAGTAAAACATGGCCCAATATCTTAAGGCTATATAATACAGAACACCCAAGTACCTGATCGTCTCTGCGTAGGATCCCAGTAATGACTTCCTGTAATGTGCCGTCTCCTCCAGCAACGATCAGCATGTCCGTCTGCTCCATTAGTTCCATCAGTTTCTTCCCCTGGCCTTCATAGTCTGTCTACAGTATCAAAGAAGATTAGCTAAGACATCAGACATTAGACATTAGAGCGACGAGTAAACTGAGGAAGAGGCCAGAGCCACTTTGAGAACTTTGACCTGGCGACTATAAAGCACCCATAGGTCACAAGAAATGTGTCTATGGTAGCAATATTCAGCCCTGTACGCTGTAGTTGCAATCGGGGACTGTTGATTTAAAATAACGTTCTTCTCAAATTCTGTTCAAGGACAGTGTTAATAGACAATCAAAGAAGAGCAAACTGCTGGACACACAAAGGATGCATGAGGTGGGAACCAAAAGCGTTACCTTGACTATCGTGACCTCCACTCCCGCCAGGTGTAGAATAGGGGCGGCATTCTTTTCAAATAGATTGTTGGCTTTCCTGACAATCAGAAAACAGATACTCCATATTGACTTAAAGCTATAACAAAGTGGCTAGCATGCTTACAAAGATAATGACAAACAAAAAAAAGGAATACGATGCTTTGGTATAGAAAGGCCTATTTTAACATTATTTGAACAGGGAGTAGGTATGTATCTCTCTCTTACCCTCCACAGGCTGCTGGATTGAGGATGACAGTTGCTTTCTTCAACTGTTCATGTGGCCCTATCAGCTGATTGCCAAATGTCTGTTGTAAAGACAAGTGGAGGGTTCTACTTCAGTTTATTTTTAAAATACATGTTTTACGTCTTTCAAGCAGATAGAAAAAAGAGAGACACATTAAGCTAGTAGCTCGTAGTAAGTTCTAAACAATTTACCTTGGCCAAAAGACAAGCCTCTCTTCGCAACAAATTATCACTGGAAAAAATTCAAATTATTTAAAAATGGTCATGACAAAACAAACACTGCATCAGTTGCATCTAAACCACCAGAAAGATATTGACAACTGCCATCGCACCTTAGCGTTTTAAGACTAACATTGGATCATATTAATTGAGCATGATCGTGCCATTTATGAGGCGAGCAAATCACACGACAGACAGAAAGCTGAAGCACTGACCAGTGTTTCCCATACAGCCAGTGCCCGCCATACGACAAGACACACACAGCGAGTGTTGACTTCTTCCAATGATTCCGCAGAGTCCGAAACACTTTCACAACACGAGCCATAGTTTATTTACAGTGCTAGAATAGCGTATCATATAAAATAAAGATTTTCCTAACTAACATGACGTCTAATGTCCCAAAATAACAGTTATCTTGATAGGGGTCATGTTCAGATAGCTGTCAAAATCGCATGAGACACATAAGGTGTAACTTCTCAAGTGCTCCGTTCATTATCTTGGCCAGTTAATAGTAGTTCCGCACACCGTCCGTTCCCTTCACATTCAATTTCATTTATTTTACGTCAATATAACAAAGAAATACAAGTTTTGAATGTAATATTATGAAATATTTGGAAATTATCTAATTCAATTAAATAGAGATTTAGATGCAAATTATTAAGAACTACACTTCCCAGAGACCCAAGCACATTCACAAGCAAAAGTAAATTAAGTCCCTGCCTGGAAAAAAGTAGCGAAAGTTTAACATGATCCAGCCTTATTTCGTTAAACAAGTACTTTTCGTTTATGTTCAACTTAATATTCAAAGGGGCACTCTCATATTGACTTTGTATTCATTTTATTAACGCATTATGTCTTTAAATTCTATACTGGCATTTTGACTGTGTGAAATTTTGCGACTCAAGTAACATGGCGGCACAGATGGCGGTAAATTCAGGTATGAAGAATACTTTTTGAGTTATATTGGCAATTTGATTCTTTGGTTGTTGGTCTTCAATTGTTTCAATCAAACACATAACTGTTTGCCGTTGTAAGTGATGCGTGGGGTTGTGCCACATGCTGGTTTGTGTGTTCTACGTTCAAACACGATTGGCTACTACCGCCTAGCTAGTACCGCATTAGCCAGATCAGGCAGGCATAACCATAGATAGGGGCATAACAACATGCGTGGAGCAAGTGCTTGTGTAGCTATATAGCACGCTAGCTGTCCAGCTTAAGCGCATTTTATAAAACATTTGGGAAAGTGGCCCAAGCTACGTTACACGCACTGATCATGCATTCAAAAATAAATGCTTAGTTGGTGTATCTTCGGCATTAACAAGACGTCATTCAAAACGAATGTGAAAGTAGTTACAGTATTACTGTAATAGTATAGCTAGCCTGGTTGTGACTTATCATTAAAGTTTGACAAACTTGTACCTAGATATTGTATCATAGCTTGTGCTGTAAATAGCAAGATGTAAAGCAGAAGATCAAAACAGTTGTACGTCATTGGTTGTAAACATTCACAGATTTGATAGCACAGTTAGTTGCACAACTGTTTTCTTCTATAAAGTGTTTCTTCATCTCTTCCTCTTCCTTTAGGAGCCAGTCTGTGGGGGCCGCTGAAGGAGCTATGGGAGACTGTCGAAGGAGCGGTGTGGAGGAGACAGTCGGAGAGCGTTCACTTGCTAGACCTTCAGCTCAAGAAACATAAACCTAACTTTCTCTCGTTGTTCAAGAACCCGGTAGGACGCTGTTAAAAACAATCACACATCTATACACAGACCTATTGAAATGTAAACACAATTTTCTGGATCTAAGCTGTTGTTTAACCTGTCTTCCTTCTCTTTTCTGTTTTTGTAGCCAAAGAGCGCAGAGCAGAGAGAGAAGGTCCGTAAAGCAAGCACAGATGGTATTGCCATCCAGGGCCAACAGGGGGCGCGCCTCCTCCCTGAGCAGCTACTTACGGAAGCCTTCATCCTCAGCGACCTATTTGACATTGGAGAGCTGGCAGCCCTGGAGCTGCTGCTGGCAGGTAATGGTTACAGTCAGCCTATATCTGTCCAGGTCTGAATCAATGTTAATCTTTTAGGCAGATTGCTAGTCTAGATGACAAATGGCAACTGCTTTTTTGTGTGTATAACAAGCACTGTTTTCGTACACTCTTTCAATATGAAACAAAATGTCTTAGCCTTTGCTAAGGCAACGAACAAAGATGGTGGATACCTGAACGACTAGTTGATGTTTACACATTCAGTTTCCAACTAAATGTTTAATTTAGGAGTGTTTTACATGTCTCTGTCCAGGTGAACATCAACAGCCACACTTCCCGGGTTTGACTCGAGGCCTGGTAGCTGTGCTGCTTTACTGGGACGGCAAGCTGTGTGTGGCCAATTCCCTGCGCTCGCTCATCCAGTCCCGCCAAGGCAAGACATTCACCTTGGAGCTGAGGTGAGGAGGAGGATGATGGCGATCATACACCGTGGACAATTCACTGTGTTTTAATCTACTAAACTGTTTTAATTCACTGAAGCCGTCTAGAAAGGAATTATTAACAAACAAGAGTTCATTGGTTGTTTTGGTATGCTTTTTCTTTACTAGCCAACAGTGTAAAACATTGTATATACTTTCTGTTTGTTCTGCAGTGAAGAGCTAGTGACGCTCACCACCCGTTTTACAGATGAGTTGATGAGCCAGGGTCTCACCAAGCGGCTACTGGCACTGGTCTCTGAGATCAGCGTGGCACGGGAGTTTGAGAACCTGCAGAAGGAGCGTGGACTTGGCAATGAGAAACACAGGAAGGAGGTGTGCGGCAGATTCTCATTGGAACCTTATGAACTATTCTGATGCCAGTGTGTGTGTATAGAATGCTAGCAGTCACATTCAATGTACTAGCAATGCATTGTGTACAAGAGTATTTGCAGTAAATTGCTTTTACTTGTGTCCAAAGTTTGGGGTCTATGTTAATTGTTTCTTACTCTTTGTTTGCCAGGTTTCGGACCTTATCAAAGACAGCAGACAAGCTCTCGCAGACTGTCTGTTTTCATGGTCTTGCCAATCCCCTCTGTCGAAAGACGACACCCTGGCTCTCATTGGCCACCTGGAGACAGTGACGACTGAAGCTGACGGCTCATTGGACAGTGTGAACCTGGCTCTGGTCATGGCTCTGCTTTACTGTCTGGACGTCAGCTTCTTGGAGCAGGGCACCGAAGACAGAGAAGGTTGAATACACATCACAACACAACATCATTTGGTCTTTTAATCGACCAAGTAACCCTAGTCCTGGTCTTGAGGCAGTCAGACTTTATTTACGCTGAGAGAAGTTACAGTATTTACACTATACACATAAGCGACATACAACTTACCTATCGACACATCTCTTGATTAACTTGTTTGTGACATAAATCGGATACGTCTTCTGACACTCAGAAACCACTCTCTTTTTTGTTATGTGCTTGTTTTTGCTCACCAGACTTGCTGCAAGCCCTGCCCCTGCTGACAGAGAAGCAGTACGTGTCTGCGGTGCACAGCCGGCTGGTGGAGGGCCCGTCCTGGAAGCTGCCTGGTCTGCAGGCTGTGTGTCGGTTGGCCTGGGCCCTGGTGCTGAGGGCCGTGTCCCAGCTGCCCTTGGGGGCCGGTGAGTCACACTGCATCATATTAAAACAGACAGAAAAAGGCTTTGGTTAGATTTGCGCATAAAATAAGAATTAGTGATTATAGGTTTGTATTGTGCATAGAATAGGCGGTTTTGATGTGTTTGATGTCCCTGTTTGACGTTGGTGTGTGTGTGTGTGTGTGTGTGTGTGTGTGTGTGTGTGCGTGTGCGCGTGCGCGTGTGCGTGTGCGTGCGCGTGTGCGTGTGCGTGTGCGTGTGCGTGTGCGTGTGTGTGTGCGTGTGTCTGTCATTCAGCTCTAGTAGAGTTCACGGAGGCCGACGAGGCCCTGGCCGACCAGGCTCTGCTTGGAGACGTCTTCCTGTTTATCAAGGAAGGCATGCTGGGATGTGAGGGCTTTGCCCTGGAAGAGTTCTACACCCGGCGGCTCCACACGCTCATCAGCGACTTCCT
Source organism: Galaxias olidus (assembly GCA_026901105.3). NCBI lineage: Eukaryota > Metazoa > Chordata > Actinopteri > Galaxiiformes > Galaxiidae > Galaxias > Galaxias olidus. The sequence continues at coordinate 125,040 of JAPMUY010004372.1, forward strand.
CTCACTGATGCCCATGAAGGTCCTACCTCTACACATAGACAATATTTCTGCCCATTTCTTTAATATAGAGCTAATTCGTTAGCGCTGTCAATTTTAAGGATATACTTTTTTATTTGGGTTTGAAATTGCTTGGCAGTTTGTTACATAGGTTGAAGTGTTTGTCCTCTGTTTCCAGGTGAAGCAGCTGCGTAACCGTGCCGACGAGGATGCCCGCCTGGTGCACATGTCCCTGCAGATGGGCAGCGAGCTACCGTCCTCCCTGCGGAAAGACCTGGAGCACCTCCTTTTTCTGGTCAGCCTCCCAGCCTCTTACACACACACGCACGCACGCACGCACGCACGCACGCACGCACGCACGCACACACACACACACAAGCAGATCAAATACACGCCATTATGTTAACTCATTCTCCTAACCAGAATCATGACGTCTTGATACAAATGCAATAGAAGTGATTGTTGTCACCAGAGCTGATTCACTTTTCCTTTGAGTTGCGTCGTCTTTTACGTCTGTTTCTTTCACACGTCACCCGGTGTTGTCCTTCCCCTTCCCAGATCGGTGAGTTCTACAGCAAGGACCCGTTTGGGCTGGAGCTGGGCCTGGAGTTCTGGTGCCCCACCGAGTCCCTCCAGCACACCAGCCTGCAGGGCTCCTACCTGGGCATGACCCTGCAGAGGCCCCCTCAGAAGCAGGTATAAGCTCACCCACTGGATCCCCCTTTAATGGTCAGACCAGTCATATAGTCATAGATGCTCAGTTTAGTATGCAGTGTCACCTCTGTTACGTTTCAAAGATGGAGCTGTTTGTTTATTATTTTATTTATTTATTTATACATGTAATTTTTTTCTTACAAATATGTCTTCTTTTTAAGAGCATTTTCAAACGTCTATATGTATTATTAGTAATGGTACTGATTGTATTTGTTCTCTTTGGTTTGTGTGTGTGCCAGGTGGTGCTGTCTAAGTTTGTGCGTCAGATGGGCGACATGCTGCCCCCGACCCTCTACGTGCCTTACCTGCGCATGCTGAAGGGCCTGGCCAACGGCCCCCAGTGTGCCCACTACTGTTTCAGCCTGCTCAAGACCAACGGAGCCCCACACGGTAAGAGCCCCAACGCCTCTACTCCTGCAGGAGAGACCATGCGGCTATTGTATAGAGCCGTCTGTCTGACAGGATGTCTTTTGTGCAGAGGGACAGAAATATGAAAAATGCTCCTTGAGCAACCAATTAAAAAAAAAAAAAAAACTTATTTTTTTACATGCTTATTTAGTTTTGCTCTTTATTGTCTTATTATACCATTTTTATTTTATTTAATGTATGTATAATGTGTGTGTGTGTGTGTGTGTTCGTGTGTGTGTGTGTTCCTGCAGGAGACAACATGCAGGGCGTGTCTGGCAGCCCGGTCTCCTGGGAGCACTTCTTCCACTCCCTGATGCTCTACCACGAGAACCTGAGACGAGACCTGCCCAACGCTGACGCCACGCAGTACCGCCACCCGCCCATCAGGGGCATCACTCAGAGAGAGCTGGACGGGCTCACCTCCTTTCTGCAGCTACTCGCCACCATCATCACCTGGGTATGGGGGGGGATAACACGTTCAAATGAAAAACGACGTCTCGTTGGAGCGAGTGGGAATTATTTCTAGAGTGTACCTAGTCAGGAGAAAAGTTATTGTCAGTGGTATCATGGTAACGTTCCCCAAAAGCAAGTCATTTTGAGACTGGGTGAAAAAAGGCTACGTTTATTTATTTTTTGCCCTGCTGAGATTGAATCTAATTCCTATCTGGACTAAAAACACCGACGCCGCTTCTCGTTTCCATCCCGATATAAATGATATTTGCATGCAAATAAAGTCACAAAGTCCGGCGGTGATAGAAGGCTGGTCTAACCGTCTGGTCTTTGGTGGCGGCTGTGTGTCCCTGTCAGAGTGAGAACGCCCGCCTGGCACTGTGCGAGCACCCCCAGTGGACCCCCGTGGTGGTGATGCTGGGCCTGCTGCAGTGCAGCGTGCAGCCCCTCCTCAAGGCGGAGCTGCTCCACTGCCTGGCCGCCTTTGGCAAGTCCCCCGAGATCGCCGCGTCTCTCTGGCAGTCCCTGGAGTACACACAGGTAGGATCATGGAAGTGTTAACTAGAAACAGCCCAAATTGATGTGAAAATTATTTTGCTGGGCCGGGGCACGTGGAGACATGGAAATAAGGTAAAGTGTTCTCAATGGTGAACTATTCCTTTAACCTTGGAGACTTGGTACGAGTAGAATAGGTATTCAAATGTTGGCAGGTTGTTCTTCTGAATCAGCTAGGGTCTCGTGTGTTTTTGGTTTGTCCTCAGATCCTTCAGACCGTCAAAGCCCCAGGACAGCGGCAGGCTGCTGGGATCGAGGTGAGGGTTGTGTGTGTGTGTGTGTGTATTTGAATTATTATATTTTAAATTATACATTTGAATTACTTGGTCTGTATTTGGATTTCAAAATAAAAGTCCCTATGGATCTTTCCCTCAGGTGGAGCTGAATGAGATCGAGTCGCGCTGCGAGGAGTACCCTCTGACGCGCGCCTTCTGTCAGCTCATCAGCACATTGGTCGAGAGCGCTCTGCCTGTCAACCTGGGGGCGGGACTACGTGCCCCAGGGTTCCAGCCCTACCTGAACTTCCTGCGCGACGCTGTATTCCTGCCCTTCCCCACCAGAGCCTATCGCCGCCCCGCGGAGAAGGTATGGTCCTTTACATCTCAAGGAAAGAGACACTGCTTCAGCTATATGGAAGCTGGTTTCAGCTGAACGTTTAGAAGTCAGACGTATCACATTGTCTGTGATGCTGCAGATACTCTGTGGTGTGAATCTCCATTTTGTTTCTCTTTCCCTTTCCTTTTTTTTCTACCTCTTGCCTATGTTTCTCCCATCCCTCCCTCTTCTCCATCTCTTTCTAACTCCTGCCTTCCTGCTCCCTCTCTTACCCTGCTTTTGCATCTTTCTCCTGCTCTTCTCATCCGTTCCGTTGACTCCCCTCTTCCTCCGTTCCCTCCTGCTCCTCTCTCTCTCTCTCTCTCTTCATCCTCCACCCGTTCCTTTCTCACATGTCCTCTCCCACCAGTGGGAGGTGGCGGACGCGGTCCTGGAAGTCTTCCACAAGCTGCTCCGGGACTACGAGCCCCAGGCGTCGGACTTTGCCCAGGTGACGGTGGAGCTGCAGGGGGAGCAGGTGGCGGCCCACAAGCCCCCCGGCCACAGCCTCATGTTCCACCTGCTCAACGACTCGCCCACGCTGTCGCTCTGCCTCAGCCTGCTGGAGGAGGCCGTGCGGCAGCTCGACACCTACGCCCCCTTCCCCGGTCAGTGCACGCGCCCACACACACACACACACACACACACACACACACGCACTCATTTAGACACACACTCCTGTGGTGAGTGGACACTTGTGCGCACGCAAACCGTGACCATTTTAGCTGGTCAGTACAGACACGCATATATAAACATATCAACAAACATGCGTACACACACTTCCCTGGTTGGTGAATGCATACGGGTGCAGGATCACACACCTATACCATCTTACTTGGTAAGTACAGGCACTGGAACCTTTACACACACACACACACACACACACAAGAACAAACCTTTCTAGTTGATATAATGCAGCTGGGCAAATCTGCGATGCGCCCCTAAAAAGGTAATCCCGGGTCTGTGAATGGCACTGGCCTGAACAGCCGTCTGATCCCTGTCCTCCCTCCCCTTTCCTCCAGGCAAAAAGCATCTGGAGTCTGCGGTGCTCCACTGCCTGTGTCTCCTGGAGCTGGCACTGCAGAAGGAGGTGGCCTTCATGGACCTCCTGAGGGAGAGCCAGGCCTCCCTGCTGGTCTCCCCGCTGGAGCAGCTCCTCCAGGGGGTCAGCGTCCAGAGTCGTCGGGCCGACCACATCATCAACATCGCCAGGTCAGAGAGACCCCATGGGAGGCTGGGGGGAGAACTAGAGGCTGAGACTCATTGGGGGATTAGCCGAGGCTGCTTTTGAAATAGTTGAGGGGGAATTCAAACGTGTAGAGATTTGGAGTGAGCTTTTGGAACTTGCCTGGACGTCAAAATCAGAAGAAGACTCTTAGACGCAATGTAGTTTAAAACGTTTTTACATGGGATAAATGATTATTATGATGAATTATGATAAAAATTCGGTACACTATTCTCCAAACGTACAAAAGGCCATTATAAGTCCAGTCAGAAGTAAAGTCATATTTTTTTTAAAACTACCCCTATCTCCGGTCACTGACCTTTTGGTTCTGTTTGTCCCTGGCAGGTACCTCTACCACAGCAGCACCAACCCCGAGGCGGCGTTCCAGAGCGCCAAGATCCTGCGCTGCATCGCCCGCTACTCGAACATCCAGGGCCGGGTGGTGGGAGATTTCACCCACGACCAGGTAGAAGACTTCCAGAGGTCACAGTTCACAAAGGCCGTCGACCTTTAACCTAGGCTAAAAACCTCTTTCAATCACTGTGGTCTGTAAAACCGACAGGTGGCAACTTGATGGCAGTTGTAGCTACCTACAAATCCAGTGATATATTTATGAAATTGTTTCTCACTTAACAAAATATACTAATGCACAAAATATTTAAAAAAATACCTCTTTTCTGTGACGTCCACATTGTCTCAACCAGTTTTGGGCTGTAGGGGTGCTAGTTGGACTTAGAGAAATGTGTTTGTGTGTGTAAACAGGCTGTGAGTGACAAGTTGATGGCAGGCTTTGTGGAGTGTCTGGACAGTGAGGGAGCAGAGGAGGGCCTGGAGAAAGCAGACGGTAAGTCCAGCACAAACACACACACACGCACTTAAAAACACTGGCACTATATATAGTCCTTCGGCATTGCCTAGTCAGTTAGGTATGCATGCTCATAATGTATTAAATATACAATGGCTTCAAATGATTATCTCCGAGACTGTATACTTAAAGTTGCAATAGACAGAATTATGTAGGAGGTGATTTTGGCGACCCCTGCTTGGTGTAATTATTTTCCCTAAACGTCGCAAAAAAGATGTGCAGGATGCTCGTGGTCACTGCATATCGCTAGCACGATCAATGACTATACTCCAAGTCTCTCCACTCCATCTCTTCCCGATTTAGTGACTCACTTCCTTTTGCCATGGAGCAATTTGTCATAGTTTTGCGGGAGATCGTACCCGGTGGCAGAGGTGTTACCCGGTGTACCCGGTGGCTCTCTGTTAAATACAAAAATTGCCTGTAGCTGCTTTAAAGCCATAAGCAGCAAAACAAGATCAGCATATTCAGTCAGTCTACACTTTACCCACAAGGTTTGATATATACATGCTTACACAGAAACAAAAACAGATTAGGAAGTCCAACAGTAGTCAATCAGTCAGTCACAACAGCCCCCTTTCTGTCCTTTTCCTCCTGTCTCTGCCCGTTACCTCTTCCTGCGGACCGTGCCCTCTTCCTCTCCCTCCTGCCTCCCCTGATCCCAGACTCCGACCCGGAGAAGAAGGTGGCGAGGATCCGCCACGAGACCCAGGTCCACATACTGAACCTGCTGATCACCTCGCTGGAGCTGAAGAGCCCCAATCTGGCCCTCTACCTCCTGGGCTACGAGGTGAAGAAACCAGCCTCCTCCACCAACCTCCAGGACCCAGGTCAGACCCTGCCTCCCCGTCGCACTGTCACAGGATGGGCAATGTTTTACGAGGTTTTCAGGATGAGTTGGGATCTTATATGTTTCAGATACAAAGTTATTAAAAGAAACGATAGAGGATGGGAGATCCGGTACTTACTAAAAACAAAGCTGTATTTTTTCGGTTGTGCTATGCTTTCGTATCTTTTTAAAACACTCTTTTTATCTACCAGAAAATTGTGGATAATGTGCACATTTGACAGCGGGCCAGATCTTTTTTTTACCAGACTTGGTTAAGGCAAATAACGTTCTGATTTTGATATATTTTAGCCCATAAAACGCAACATTATATGAATGCAATTACTCTGCTCTGTATTGACCTGTGTGTGTGTAACCTGTGTGCCAGGAGTGCTGGGGTGCCCTCGGAGCTGCCTGCATGCCATCCTCAGTATGCTGCAGAGAGGCAGTGAGAGGAGGTCTGGACCCGTTCTGGCCCGCCAGGCTCCTCACCTGGCCGAGCTCTGCTACCAGGTAAACAAACACACACATACACACACACACACACACACACACACATACACATACACACACACTGTGTCTGTGGTTACTCATAGTGTTATTGTTGTTACTGTAGTATACACACTCTGTCTGGGGTTACTCATACCATTACTGTAGTATACACACTCTGGGGTTACTCATAGTGTTATTGTAGTATACACACTCTGTCTGTGGTTACTCATAACGTTACTGTAGTATACATGCTCTCTCGAGCCACTCTCTCACATTAGGTCATTCTAAAATAAAGAAACCTCTGAGCATTAATGTACAGCCACTTCAATATGTTAAACTGGTTTTGTTTTTCTGCGCCACAGACGATGGCAAGACAGACCTAGGTGTAATACGTTCTGTTTGTGTGTGTGTCTGCTTGACAGGTGATCTACCAGCTCTGTGCCAGCTCGGAGACGTCTGGCCCCACCATGCGCTACCTGAGGACCAGCCAGGACTTCCTGTTCTCCCACCTCCAGCACCTGCCCTTCGTCCTGCCAGGTAGGCCTTGGGCTTCTGGGAAATGAAGTTCTTTATTTCATTTTATTTTATTTTATTTTATTTATTTATTTATTTAAAAACCACAAAACTGTCTCTGATCACGTAACTCAGTCGTCTCCTGAACTCGTTCACCACAGGTGACCAGATCGCTGCCCTCTCCCAGATGTCTTGGCTGATGAAGACGGCCGCCATCGAGCTGCGGGTGACGTCACTCAACCGCCAGCGCTCCCACACACAGCGCCTGGTCAGCCTGCTGCTGGACGACCAGCCACACACTCAGCACGCAGGTAAACACACACACACACACACACACACACACACACACACACACACACAAACACACCAAGATACTTTTTCAGATGCACCAACTCCTTGTATAGACACACATCCGATAACCCATTTAGACACCCAGGGTCACCGTACATGGCATAGAATGTAGAAACAATAAATATATACAAAAATAGTATACAATATAACATCTGAAATGCAATAAATATTAGGCAGATACTTGAGGTAGGGAACATCAAAAATATTTTATATAAAAAAAGTCAAAGAGAACAGTAAACAAATTTACTATATGACCAGTCTGATGGAAAAAAAGAGAGAGGTTTTAAGAATGAATGTTCTTTATGAATAAGAGATTGTTTTGTGCCCAGGTGATGGGGAGACCTTTATGGAGGAGGAGTCTAGATCAGTCAGCGGCTTCCTGCATTTTGACACCGTGTCTAAAGGTAAGGCAACATCCTGGCACCGACACATCACTGAAACAATACTTTAAGGACTTATTCAACTGGGGACATTCAAGCATACTAACCTACCGCAAACATCCGCTGTCCCCTCATGATGACGTCATCAGTGCGCAGGAAGCTGCTGAGCGTGCTGGACGCCATCGACTTCAGCCAGGACGTCCCCGAGCTGCTGCAGCTGGACTACTTTGAGCGCGCTCAGATCGAGCAGGTCATCGCCAACTGTGAGCACGTCAACGAGCACGGACACACCGTCTGCAACGTCAAAGTAAGAGTTTCATATTTTTATCCATGAAAACATACAACGTCAAAGTAAGGGTTTAACACTCTCTTCTATGATAACATGCAACGTCAAAGTAAGAGTTTAACACTCTCATCCATGATAACATACAACGTCAAAGTAAGGGTTTTATATTCTTATCCATGATAACATACTACGTCAAAGTAAGAGTTTTACACTCTCATCCATGATAACATAGAACGTCAAAGTAAGAGTTTTATATTCTTCTCTATGATAACATACAACGTCAAAGTAAGCGTTTTACACTCTCATCCATGATAACATGCGCACCTTCTGCAACGTCAAAGTAAGGGTGTTACACTCTTATCCACGATAACATACAACGTCAAAATAAAAGTTTTACACTCTCGTCCATGATAAAATACTACTCCCACTGTTTAAGTAGGTTTCCTATTTAAGAATTTAGTCTCATCATGAAGGGGATGTCTAGTGTTTTTTCTTTTTATTAAACACTTTGAATGTCTGATCTTAGTGTGAGTCCTGTGGCGTTCACGTTCTCCTTTCCTGCTCATGGTTCGGTTGTGTTTTACACTAGTCGATATGGTATGTTCATTTGAGTGTCTGGCACCCCCCAGTTGCTCCATCGTGTCCTGGTGGCTGAGGTGAACGCCCTGCAGGGGATGGCAGCCATCAGCCAGAGGCCTCTACTGATGGAGGTGAGGAGTCCTCTACTTGCTCTCTACAAAAGGAGATTTACGCTTGTTTTATAAATATATATATATATCTATCTTCAAAGAGACAGTCTCTACAAATGTCACACAATCACAAAGAATGTTCACAGGTTCACACTCGCCAACCCTGATAACATGTATGTACCGATGGATTGTGTGTTTGTGTGCGGCCGTGTGTGCTTGTGCGTGTCTGTGTGTCTCCGTGTGTGTCTGTGGCCACAGGAAGTGAACTCCATCCTGCAGCAGGTGGTGGAGCGCAACCGCGTGCGCCGGAGCCTGAGTGCCAAGCGCCACGCCTTGCAGTCCTGGAGGGGCCTGGTGGAGACCCTGCTCACCGCCTGCCCCGCGGACCTGCTGCCCGCCGAAGACCGACAGCTCATCATCAGAGACCTGCTGCTGGACCTGCACGATAAGGTGAGAGAGAGATGGAGGAAGGGATAGAAAGAGAGGGAGGGGGGGGGGTGGAGAGAGGGAGAGGAATGGCTTATAGGATGGCTAGCTGTAGTGAATGATTGACCCATACAAGCAGACAAAAGGAAAAACGGCTTTATGTTGTCACGGGCCTCCGTAAAGATTGTGGTTCCACAGTGAAGTCACGCTGATAACTGTAAGAGGGGGACGGTAATTGATAGCGAAAGAAAGTGAACATGTCGGACGTGTTTAGTGACTCTTTAGCTGCTTCTCTCGTGTGTGTGGTGTGTGGTGTGTGTGTGTGTGTGTGTGTGTGCGCGTCTAGGTGCTTTCCGAGGACGCAGCGGGAGAGCTGATGCCCATCGTGGCCGGGGCGGTCTTCACCCTCACAGCCCAGCTCAGCCAATCGGTGCTGTCGGAGCAGCAGCAAGGGGCGGGACTAGAGGGCGGCGGGTCGTCCGGCTTCGCGTCCATCGCCAACTCGGCGCTGCACCTCATCCTCCGCAAGCTGCTCGACTTCATCCTCTGCACCGGTGAGTTCCCCGGAGAATAAAAGAACGCACGCTCTAGTCCTCGTGTTCTGTGACTTCACTTTCACGACAAGAGGCCAGAGAACACGTTGAAGACGTTATTTAAAACGTTTTATGATTAATGTCCCTTTAAGACACGGGGGTGTAACGGCCAATCCCTCGATTTAAGACCTGTAATGTTTCGTTGTCCGTTCCGCTGTCAGGCGGTGGTTTCCAGCGCCTGCGTGCCCACCTGTACGGCTCCCTGCTCTACTACCTCCAGATCGCCCAGAAACCCGAGGAGCCGGACACGCTGCAGTCAGGTGACCCACTGGACCCCGGCAAGAACACACAAGTCACACAGGCGACGCAGACGTTAAAGATGTCGCAATGTTTGTGTGGCTCTCTGTTAACGTGATCTAATCATGACTTTGCTCTTCTCTCTCCGTCTTTGCTTGTCCCACACCTGACTTCCCTCCCTCCCTCCCTTCCTTCCCTTCCTCTCTCCCTCCCACTTCCTCTCCCCGCCCCAAGCAGGGAAGTCTATGTGGGAGAGGCTGACGGCCCCGGAAGACGGCTTCTCCAAGCTGCAGAGGGAGAACCTGGCCATCATCGAGAGCTACGGCACCGCCCTCATGGAGGTGGTCTGCAGGGACGCCTGTGACGGACACGAGATCGGCAGGGTAGCGTGCTCTCTCACACACACACACACACACACACTCACACGTAAACACACAAACAAATAGAAATTTGACTGGTTCATTAAAAGATTAGTTGCATTTATTTATTATATTTACATAACAAAATGTTTTCTTTCTGCCCACTTAGTGTTTTAACTCTATGTATTCCTCTATGTATTCTTCTCACTCTCTCTCTTGCTCTACCTCTCTCTATGTCTTCACCCGGCCTCTTCAAATATCCCTTCGTCTCCCCTCCTCTCCCTCCTCCCTTTTGAACACGCAGTGTTTTTTTTCTCCCCTCGGTCAGATGCTGGCGCTGGCCGTGCTGGACCGGATCCTGTCCATCGACCGTCAGAGCCAGTGGCTGCTGTACGCCAGTAACAGCGGCTACCTGCGGGTGCTGGTGGACAGCCTGCGGCAGGACGACGGCGCCCTGCAGGGCCTCCTATGCCCCCTGCCCCCGCTGCTCAAACCCCTCTACATCTACGAGAGCAAGATGGTGAGGCACACGTGACACACACACACACACACACACACACATGCACACGTGTTATAAGCGGAGCAGGTCACGCAAACGTACAGCTCACCGTTCTGAATTCATTAAGGCAGGAAATGAGCTGCATTGTTGCGTACTAATAACCCATCGGACACAGTTCATTTGGATGCGTGGTGTACCAGAATTCCCTCTCAGTTCTGTGTGTGTGTAATTTCCAGTCCTAGTAGTATCTGCTCTATTATTATTGAACTGCACAGCAGTGTTTGAGTGTGTGTGTGTGTGTGTGTGTGTCCAGGCCCTGCTGACACGGGTGGCTAAGACGTCCCAGGGGGCCGTGGAGCTGCTGCGCTGTGGGCTGGTGGCCCAGCTGGTGGAGTTTCAGGTGTTTGACATGGTGCCCGACAGAGACACCCTCGGGTAAGAACTACGGGGGAGAGGAGGAGGAGGAGGAGGAGGAGGGGGGGGGCGGAGGAGAGGGAGGGAGGAGAGAACAGGGTGGGAGGGGTGGACGGGGAGAGGAGTGGAGAGGACAGGGAAAGGGTTGGGAGGCATAGTGAGAAGGAGATTTAGGAGAAGAAAAGTAAAATAAACGGGGTATGAAAAGGGTAATTTAGGTCAAGAAAAGCAGAAACGCACATAACCCTCTCTGACAGACATGCACACATTCGGTAAGTCGCAAGGTTACCCACGGATGCTTTTCATTAGCTAAATGAGCCTTTTTTATCCTAAAGAAAGTTATCTTCTCAAGACTGTGCTCAACACCTGCTTGCCTGACGTGTTTGGTTGTTTGTATCTTTTTCTTGGTGTGCGTGTGCGTGTGCGTGTGCCCGTCCGTGTCCGCAGCGTGCCGAGGGACCCATCAGGGTTCATCCCCAGCCCACTGGACCGCTACAGACAGATCCTGCTGCCTGCCCTGAGACTCTTCCAGGTCATCCTCACCTCCACCACCACCCACCACCAGCAGGGGGCAGCACAGGTAAAACCCCAGCACCATCTGCAATGGGTAGACTGTTTCACTGATTTAGTGAAGCGTGCTTCACATTTGTTGTTATAGTGCCAAACTGAAGTGCAGAAACAGTGATGACTTTACTTGCGTACCAGATTTGAGCTGTATGTCATAGAAGTGTGCGTGTGCGTGTGTGTGTAGGTCCTCCAGTGGCTCATGGTCCATGCAGACACCATCCAGTCTCTGCTGCGCTGTCAGGAGCTGAGTATGGGGGCTCTGCAGCAGCTCTCTATGCTCACAGGCATCATCAGCAAAACCGCCCTGCCAGGTAACAACACTACGAATCATATCAAATAATAATAATAATAAAAATGTAACTTTCAAGACACTCAAGGTCACCATTATAGATAAACTGACTAGGCTGGGAGAACCGTATTCAATTAGAATGCATGTTTTGTTTTTAGATATTATATTTATTTGAAAGCATTGATGGATGTATTGGACTGTCAGCATTTGCCAGCATGCAATCAAACAGCAGAATAATTGATTTTGTGTGTGTGTGTGTTTGCGTGTGGGCGTTGTAGGAGGCCTGGAGATGGGTGGAGAGGTCAACAGCGCCGCCCTGCTGGAGTTCCAGGGACACATTAACAGATTCCAGGTAGTGGAGCATGATTCAAACAAACACAAAACGCAATATACATTCCGAACATCATAATGACATGACACAAAACCTTTGGTCACATGCTGAGACGAGCCCTCCGTCTTGGAGTAACCTTTTCTTTAACAGACCGGAACCCTTCCCGACGTCGTAGCTCTTCCTAACAGACTGTCCCCTCTCTCCTCCCTGTCTGTGCCCAGCGCCAGTGCCTGTTCCTGCTGGGCCGGCTGACGGGCAGCGAGCGGGAGCGCCTCCTCAAGCAGACGGAGGCCGCGGCCCCCGGAGAGTCTGCCGAGCGGCGGGAGGAGATGGAGGTCGCCATGCAACAGGTCAGACACGGAGCACAATGGGATTTTATGTTTTAAAACGGAGCGGGAGGTTTGAAATGGGGGAGGAAGGATTCGACTTTTTAAAATGGAGAAGGAGGTTTGAGGTTGGGGTGGAACTTGCTAGTGTGTCGTGAACGTGGAGCCAACAAACGCAAGTGCTGAGGTAGACATAAACATATAGGAAAAATATTTGTTAACCTGGGGATGGAAGAAAGAATGGGATAGATGATGAAAAGTGACATGGAACCGGGGGGAGATGTGAAAAGTTAAGTAGGGCAACATAAAAGGACTAAAGAATGAAAGACAGAGCCACGTGGATACAAACACTTTAAATAGAGAGACAGGCAGAGAGACGGTTCTCCTTATGGTTATCGTGGTCCTGCTGGCCCCTCCAGGTCTGCGCTAACATCATGGAGTACTGCCAGACCCTGCTGCTGCAGAGCTCCCCCCAGGCCCAGTTCAGCGTCTGTCTCTTCAGCCCCACCGTCAACGAGCAGGCCGGCAGGGACGCAGCCCGCCCAGGTCAGTCTGTCTGTCTGTGTGTGGGTCTGTCCGTCACTCTCTTCCCCAGGAATGAGCCATGTGTGCCAGTCGTGTTTTGGCATTCCAGCTTCTTAAACGAACCAAAATCATCAAAATGTTGTTTTTATTTTATCTATTTTTTTTTTAACAAAAATCTATCTTTATTTTTATAGAGTTGGTTGTGTGTTGAAATGCTCTGGCCCCCTTTACCAGTGTGTCCCTCTTCGTCCTCCAGACCTGGCCCTGCCCTCCATGCTGTACTCCCGGGTGCCCAGCCTGGGTCTGGTGCTCTTCCTGCTGAAGAACAGCGCCGCAGACTTCTTCCGCTTCCACCAGAGCCACAGAGCGAGCCTGGGCAAGCTGCAGAGCCTGGAGCAGCTGCCCCCCGAGGAGCTAAAGGAGGTACTCATCCTCATCATGATATTCATAATAATACATTTTAACGAATATAACTGAATGCTTGTTTAAAATAATTACAATATTGCAGGTTTGCAAAATATGTTGATGTATACAATACCATTGGATATTGATACTTCATAAGTGCTTTAATATTTTATTTGTAATAAATGTTTTGTTAAGAATTTATAGATTTTTTGCAGAACGAAAAACATGTTTAGTCTGCTAAGATTATTTCCCCCCTGAAAGTAGTGTTTGTACACTCTTATCTTCTCTCTGTCTGTCTCTTTTTTTTGTCTCTCCGTCTCTCTTTTTTCGTCTCATCTTGTCTCTGTGCGTAGCTGTGCCAAGCCCTGGTCTCAGGTTCTGGAGGCGTAGAGAAGATCTCGTCGGTCCAGAGGAGCCTGCTGGCTAAGAGACGCCTGGTCCAGCTCATCAACAACCGAGCCAAGCTGCTCTCCCTCTGCTCCTGTATCCTCTTCTTACCGCACTCATTAAGAACCAGTGTCATTTTTACTATAGGAAAACAAATTACACTACCCAGGGTTATCATGTAAAAAAAGGACAAAATAATTATCTTAAACTATACAAACTAAGCTACCTAGGCTTAAAATAGTAAAACAGATTAGTACACTTTATCAGATTGAAAATATTTTGTTTATGAAAGCTTATTTGCAGCATTAATGCTCTACATTTGTTTGTTTGCAAAAACGAATTTGCTAAAACAAGTTTGTAATGAATATTGAAATTGTTGTAGTTAACGGTGCAGAAACGTACTTCCAAACTGTACCTTAGTACCACACAGTTTATCAAATATCTTTAACTACCAACTCAGATCTTATAGAGACCTGCCTGTTTGTGCTCTGGCGCCACCTGGAATACTACCTGCTGTACTGCACCCCCTCTGACACCAAGGACTCTCTATCTGGAGGCAGCATCTACAGATCACGCCTGGCAGATGGTATGGTGCTTGGTTCAGAACAATAAAAAAAAAAAAAAAAGTGTTGGTTTCAAACATACTGTTGTACTAAATGTATTTATTTATGACGGCTAGTTTAAAATTCATAATACAATAATTAATTTTTATTTTATTGCTCCACTATATCAAAACATATATTTATAGTACTGACATACCTGACGGGTCTTAATTATGTTAATAATGCTGTGTTTAACTCCAGATTATAGTACTGGTATACCTGACGGGTCTTAATTATGTTAATAATGCTGTTTAACTCCATATTATAGTACTGATATCCTTTACAGGCCATAATTATGTTAATAATGTTGTGTTTAACTCCAGATTATAGTACTGAGATCCTTGACAGGCCTTAATTATGTTAATAATGTTGTGTTTAACTCCAGATTATAGTACTGATAAACCTGATGGGTCGTAAATATGTTAATAATGCTGTGCTTTACTCCAGACTCGTTTGGGGGTCGCTGTCTGGGCCTGTCTAGAGTCAGCCAGCAGGACTTGGTGCAGGTGAGAAACCCCAGCATCTCTGCTGTCTCTTTTTGGTCATCAGCAAGTGTTACATTGTTTTATGTGTTTTATTGAATGCTTATTATGTATAAGATATAGATTTTGTTTCTCCTCCATTATGTCTAACTTGTACTCCCTTCTTTGTGTGTGTGTGTGTGTGTGTGTGTGTGTGTGTGTGTGTGTGTGTGTGTGTGTGTGTGTGTGTGTGTGTGTGTGTGTGTGTCCGTCCTCCAGCTGCAGAGCGACATGGGGGCGGTGTTCGGCGAGGCCCTCCAGAGGAAGCTCCTGGAGGTGGAGGGGCAGTACAGCCAGGTCCGCTCCCGCTACACCTTCATCCAGGCCCTGGTGCGCAGGATCCGAGGCCTGCTCCGCCAGCCCAAGAGTTGAGCCGACAGAAAGACTCACACTGACTGACTGACAGACAGATACACTGCACTAGCAGCATATGAACTGAGTCGCCAATTCTCTCCCACGCACTTGTGTTTCAGCCTTTGGTCTAAACCAAAGCAAACACACTGACCGATACGACCCACACACCTTGACTGGGCTACGGCACCTTGACTCTGGGCTACGGCTAACAGAATGGACAGAGTAAATGTTCCCCCAAAGGACATGACATGGACTTTCTTTTTCTAAAACGAGCTGCCCTGCATTGAAGGACAAGATCTATCCAAGCTTTGTTTTCTATCTGTAGTCACCCCTTTATACCCTGTTCTTACAATGTCTTGTATATTATTAAAAGGCCTTCTGGTAGATGCTACAAGGCTGTGTGTGTGTTAACAGCCAATGATGATGACATTAGCTAGAACTGTGCAATCAGACGGAAATTTCTATAGAATGAACAGCGCTCCAACAGGAAATTACAAAATACACCCGTGCTTCTTAAAGAAGTACGGATTTGGCAAGTGGAATCTAATTTGCTTTGGGTATGATTGCTGTACTTGTGTTTTTTTCTATTGTAAAAATAAATGGTTTTCTAAAGTGATTCAGTGTCCAGGTTGAATCCTTGTTAAAATGATAGCTTCTGTTCTGGGGAAATGAAAGTAGGAGTGTGCGTATATTAACTATAATAAACTTATGATTTTGATAGCCGTTTTTTTTACTTCCCGATTTGAGCTTGTCTTGTAGGCTTGCATCCTCATTCCATTACAAAGAACCGAAGAACAAAGAAAGAATACTTAATCTTGCTTTATTTTATTACAAGGTACACTTTATAAGAGTGTAAAGTGCGTAGATCATCAACCTTTAGGAAGGAAAGGGGGGAGTGGGGGCTTGGATTGAGGGCCGTCTACATACAAAACCCAATTTTACATTTAGATCCTATAGACGAGAGATGTGCTTTAGTGTGTTTTGTGTCTGAGACAGGACACTACACATTGTCTAATGAGCGACTGGGTGGAAAGTCAGCAACAGGGGATACAAAACGTTCACACACAGGTTATAGGCACGTAATCCCCGAACACTGCAGTTGTAGGGGGACTGTTTACTACGTCTCGTAGGGCAACGGCGTCATCGGGGAATACGTGGCCCATGACAGATTTATGTGACTAGGCTCCTTTGAGATAGATGACTCGATGGAGTTACTGTAGCATTAAGTAGATGGAGATACTTTCATATGTCTGTAACTCTGCTCTCCCATTCTCTTGAGTTTGAGAAACCACTATGGAGAACTAAAACCTAGCGGGGGTCGACACCGATGAAGGTGCCTCGGCTAAAATAAACAGAGCTTTGTTAAATGAACGAGGGACGATTTAGAAAATGCTTGTGCTGCTTTTCATACTCTTCTCTTTCGATTATCATAATTCTATAAATTACTTTTAAATAATACAATTAATTACAATATATAAAACAAACACTTTTGTACATATATCTTCCCATTGCGTCAGGTCTTTCTAGGATTGTGCCAGTTGGTTGGAGACACAGGTTCAGTGGAGTAAAGGCTTTCTTCCTAATATGAGCATCTGCTGCATAAAAAACCCCCTAGAAATGAACTTCTATTAACTCGGATGGGATCTAGTCTATATACGTGTATCAAGAATCAAATTTTTACATACTGTGGCTGTACAACCAAGATACAACCGTCATTTTGCCTGTAACAAAACTCGTTCGGCTGTGGCCACATATGTCATCCTTCACTCACTGTCAATCTCTTGGTCCAGGTAGGACCCAGAACGGCACACATCAATGACGAGAAACGGTCAGATTAAAAAGAGGATTAAAGAACATCCCATTCCTAGCCATTGTCCCACAGTCGGTACAGTATTCTTTCACAGCAAATGAAGTGTTTGTGCTATTGGACCCGAGAGGGCCTCAGTTGTAGAGGCTGCTTTGGGATTAGAAGGGTGACAAACGGATTCTGGGCTCTAGGTATTATGTGGGAATGCCTTTCGTGCCTTGCATGTTAATCCAGGGGCGCGTCTGCACTATTAAACTAGATAGCTTTAGGGGTTACAACAAAAATATAGACTCAAGTCTCTCAGTATCCATCCTGGTAAAATTGCAAAACAAACCCGTAGCTTTAATTAGATTACGTACTTGTAATACTTAATTTCACAAGACTGAATGAGTCTGACTAGTGAGATCTGATTCTATGCTTTATGACTGGGGATTTAAACGATGCCCCCCAGTTGACATGAGCATGGCCGTCACCATGGCAATGGAGAAAAGCACTGGCCATACCATTTGTCAACCTCACCGTTACATCATACTTAAGTTGTTTCTGTATTATCAAAGCATTGATTCTTTGTACATTTCTAAAAACACATTTGTTTCTTGTAGACGGGAAATAAAACAGATTATATGCAGCACCACAGAGCCGATTTGTAGTACTGACGAGACAGTGTAGTATGAACACAACCAGTCCACTTGATTCACATATAGTAGGGAAGACCTGGGTCGTCCACTGGTTGGCTCAACAGGCAGAACCTCCTTCTGGGTCCTTACAGATCTGGTGCAGGCTGCCCGTAATAGTGCCTGTACATAAGTAATAAAAGCGGTTCTAAGGTGCTCCCACTTCCCTAGTGTTGATTGTACCAGAACATTGTTTATTCAATGATGTATTTCTTTACATTCCAGCACAGCTCTAGTTAGTGGTGTCGTCAATCCCCTCGATTGTGATTGGTAGAAATCCAGGAAGTGAGATTGCCAGGCAGAAGCAGCTTATCCAGCACTGATTTTCCACAGTTTATGTTTTCGTTTTTGGAGTGAAATTCCTACCCCACGTGGGTAATACGAGGAGTTCAGGCGTTTAAGCATATCCAACCCTAAGTCTCTAGTCGGGGCTGCGGTAGTCCTTCGCTACAAACAACATGCACTTTATGTAGATTCACTGCCGGCCTCTTGCGTCGAGTTGTCCAGGCTGGTATTGCCATCGTTGGGCAGCGGGGACTCGGGAACGTCCCCCGTCACCGCCACCTTGATCACCTTGAGCCAGCGCTGCTTCAGCTCGTCCGTCTCCGCGGCGAAACTGTGGACCGATTTTGACTGGGAGAGGCGGAAGCTGGATGGAGGGTCGGCGGGCCGGGAGCTGTCCTCCACAGAGTAGCCCAGCATGGGGATGGTGGACTGGGCCTTCACGTCCTGTCGGAGGGGGGTATTATGGAGCATTAAAAAAAGGAAAATAAATAACACTTTTTGAGGACGTTCATGTAAGGGTGGGGCATGGTCTTAAACAGAGAAGTAGACTGGACATGCGTTTTGTTTTTTATTTGGACAATCCACGTTTATGACATATTGTTAAGAGCGATTTTTTGTTGTTTACAATATTGCCTTATGAAACCATGCATGAGATCGAGTGGAAAGCAGGCCTGTTTACATTCCAAAATAACCGCATCCATCACAATATATTGTGGACAAAGATCTCACATCTTCTTAACTAGCAATATAAACCTTTAATAATGAGGCAATTTCATGCTGTGAGACATAGGAAATCTAACTCTACACAGTCTAAACCTTTTTTAAACTCCTCCAATACAAAAAACCCCAAAACATATCCAATGTCCTCTAATCCACTGTCCCGTGTTCTTGTTCTCTGTTGACTTTGGTCTCACCTGAGGAGCTCCGTAGAGGTAGAGCACTAGCGCCTCCTTCTGGGGGATGACACACCACACCCTCTGCCAGGGCTTGGTCTTTTCAGAGTACTGCAGGAAGCCGTGCATGATGCTGCTGCCAGAAAACTGCGCCGCCTCGATCTGGAGACCACCAGAGTGCACGAGTTAAGAGAATGTGGATGTGGACGTGTTGGAGGTGTGTTTGTGTGTGTGATAGTGTGTGAGAGAAAAAGAAAGAGAGAGAGTGGGGGGGGAATAAAGTTTGAAAAGGAGAATGTGCATGTGTATGCGTCTGTGTGTATGCATGTGTTTCAAGTGTCACAATGACAACATTGGTGTGTGTGTGTGTGTGTGTGTGTGTGTGTGTGTGTGTGTGTGTGTGTGTGTGTGTGTGTGTGTGTGTGTGTGTGTGTGTGTGTGTGAAGGTCCGGACCTCCAGAATGCCCTTCTTCTTGCCCTCCGTCTTCTCCTCGCCCGTCAAGATGGAGAAGCAGTCCCGGCACACCTTGTTCGTCTTGTTGTTGTCGTACTCCAGAGCCACCTTGTTATCGGAGCATTTCCAACACACCACCTTTGAGAGTCCAAACAAATCCAGTGTAAAAGCTTTGTCTGTGATACAATACCACACAGGCTGAGCAAATCTCCTTGAACTAAACGCTCACTTCACATCGCAGATTAAAGTGTTACAGCACGGCCATAGGAAGCGATGTCTTTATTTAGTTTGGAGTGCGACAGAGGGTTTGGATGACTCACGTAGCCACACGCTCGACAGTGGTGTCGTCGTCGAGTCAGAGCGTTGAAGGGCTCCTTGCACTTCATGCACATGGTCACCTCGTTGTCACGGATCCAGCGAGGGGCGCGCTTCCCCAATTCGGCCGTCTGTGAACAAGAGACAGACAAATAAAGCGATATAAAATAAAAATAAATGTTTTTGTCTATGAAAATTTGACCCCCCCCCCCCCCCAAAAAAAAAAACGAATTAGATGACAGGCAGAGGTATGAACAAAAACGTCTTAACAGAAGACAACAAATGTGATGTTGAATGACAGGGAGAGAAGATACATTTACAAATTGACAGGACTAGTTTCATACTGAGCCATAATACATACGGGATCATTTTCTATTTCCTGCATACTAGGAAACCACAGCGAGACATACCGATACTTCCTCCACGTCTTTGGAAGCTGACTTGAACGTCTCATTCTTCTGGAGGAAGATCTCAATGGTCTCCTGGAACGCCTAATTAAACGCACAATAAAGTGAGTTATTATCGTCACCCACTTTCAAAATAATTTTGAAAAACTCTTTGCACGAAGTTTAAATGTACGGAATATTTAACCATGTATACCTTTATCCAAGATGCCTTGTCCTGTTCTGAGCTGAATACAGAGAACAAAATGGTCAAAAGAGCAATGATTTTGTTTTTTGTTGAAAGAAAGTATTGACACTTTGTCTTTCTATAATAGCTACGCACAAGCACAATAACCTGGAGTCGTAACGGCAAAGAGACTTAGGTGTGGTCCAAAAAGGTAGCAGTAAAGTCATGTATGGGCTTACTGCAAGTGTGTGTTTGAAGGATTCATTTTGAGATTGGGGTTTACATCAAAGGTTTTAAGAAGGGTTCAAATGATATGTAGTGCAACATAGGAAGGGGCCGGACATGGACATTTGTTTTACGTCTTGGTAGGGAGGCCTACACTTCTACTGTGGGGGCCATTTTGAAGCCACACGTCCTTCATACCCCATTCTCCGAAACCCGACCTCACATTTCCCCTTTATATCATCTCAATGCAGGATGTTTGAGTTTGGGCGAATAGTAAAATATGTTGTCTACTGTGAATTTCTACTGTGATGACTGCAACAATTCCTTTAAGGTCTTTTCTTTCTCTTGGACCCCCCCTTTCAGTGTGTGTAACGGATGCTTTACCTGGCCTGCAACTCCAGGGTCCTCTCTTTGCCGGACACCTGGAAAGTGTGGGGGTAGTCCTCGTTGGAGGTCTCCAGCACCTTCATGCCGTCGATGCCGATCCGCGTCCGCACCGTGTATTTGGCCCCACCCAGGCTGAACTTGGGGACGCAGTACAACAGCATGTTGTTGAACTGGAGAGAAAATGGAGAGGATCAAAAACACGACGGTCAACACGGTACATAACAGTAATGGTCTATCTATACGTTATCTATACTGTATACCTAGAGACATATTTCAAAATTACTCTGCTTTATTATACCAATAGCAATACATTCTTAGATACAGACCTTAAAGTACTACGACTATAACAACGTGTTTGTTGATTCCATATCTATATCTAAAAACATATATCTTGTATGCGTCTCTATGGTGGTTGGTGGCTTTTCACCCTGACGTTAACAAGCACTGATCGAGTGTGACCCCCGTGGACGCGTCTCACCAGGAAGAGGTATCTCTCCATGGCCGACGTGTTCCTGGCCGCCAGCTTCAGGATGTGCCCGTCCTTGATGAACTCGTTGGAGGCGTTTACGACGTCCTCCTCCTCTCCCAGCATTTCATAGATCTCCAGCAGCTTCTTGAGGTTCTCCTGTGTAAAGCAGGATATTATAGGAGCGATCAGCCTGACGTCACGACAACAAAAAACACGTTTCTGGGTGGCGGAAGTATCGCCTCCAACTTAGGGTAACGGCTATAAATACCTAAACACAACAGATTAAAGCGTATTCTCTCACTCAAAACTGTCACTTCCGCCACCCAGAAGTGTTGCTAGGGCCTTTGTTTACAAACATACTTATCTCTCGCATTGAGTTAAGAATAGTTTTTAAAGAGTTTATTAAACCATTCCAATCAATGCGTTACAGTTTTTGTCTGTTCAAGGCAATTATATCAATGAATACAATATTAAACTATGACAGTAAGTGTGACGTTTTGGGAGTCAGGTTTTCGCAGCGCTTACAGTTTTTCGGATGGCACTGTTGGAGTGAGTGGCTGCCATGGCGATGATGTCTAACGACCCTGGGGAAAGAGAGAAAAAGAAGATGATTCACTTTTTTTATTTGAATAAAAAAGAAAGAAATCCAGAGAATAAGTAATACATTCCTTAAATACTGGTCCTACTTAAACCAAGGTTCTGGTAATTGTTTCAAGCAAATCCTCATGCATACACAAAAAACCCACAGGTTGATTCCTCTTTATTATAGGTATATTCAGGGCTGGTTTAACTTAAATGACTCTGCTAGTGGAACAAAATATGCACTAGCACATACTTCAAAATGGCAGCTTACAGCAGGGTTTATGGAGATGATGGTTCAAAGTGCCTCACCTAGCTATTGCCTGAACACTGTAATTTCCAGTCCTAGTAGTTTCTGCTCTATTATTATTGAACTGCACAGCAGTGTGTGTGTGTGTGTGTGTGTGTGTGTGTGTGTGTGTGTGTGTGTGTGTGTGTGTGTGTGTGTGTGTGTGTGTGTGTGTGTGTGTGAGTGAGTGAAACGTCGTCCACTCACTCTCTGCATCCTGCCGGTCGGGGTGGTCCCGGGGCAGCTTCTTCAGGTAGTCTTTGAGCAGCATCTCGTAGCGTGGGACACGCTGGACCGGCTCCAACATGTGGTGCTGCAGGGTGAGGTTCCCGCACGCCTCCTTAGTCTGAGCAACAACAACAACAACAACAACAACAACAACCGACGTCAACAAACATTAGAAGATGTTTACTGTGGGGCGTTTTTACAATTTTACCCAGTTATCACGTGTCTCTAGGCGGACAAATAAAAAAACTAAACACAGATTTTTATATTCTGTAAAGTAAGAGAATAATACACATCATAATGCTTGAGTGGCTATTCCAGGAATATTCTGAGAAAGCCGATATGTATTGTCTACTTCTTAACCAATTTAGATACCGATATATCCTTCTTTTGTAATACCTACAACAATACAGTTTGTTATTTGTACCACCGTTGCCTGCTGTACCAAGACTGTGTATAAGCAGCCCCACATCATCTTAGATTCATGCCGGAGTTTATTTAATACTGTTATACTGAGTTTTAAAGCTCATAGCCACAAAGCTCTTGACTTATCGACAGTAGATTTGCACTTAACGAGGCTGGAGAAAACCATAAAAACTTTTCTCTCTTTTTGGTTTATTTCTTGGTATTTTTCTTTACGTGTATATTGATAATCTATATAGAGTGACATACCTTTGTGCAAGACGAAACCTATTGCATTCACACAAGGTTGCAAGGTGGCAACGCCGCGAACGACAGAACGTTTTGCCAGTGCACTCGGCTCGCTACCTGAATCTCCTGGATGATGAGCTTGAACGGTGGCGAGCGCTCCGTCCACTGTTTCAGCAGCTCCATGGCCTGCTCGAAGTTCTTCACGTACTCGGCGTACATCTTCAGGAAGGGCGTGAGCTTCAGCAGGATGTCCCCGATACGAGGCGTGGACGCCCTGAGGAAGGGAGGGAAGGAGTAAAGGACGGTCAGACACACAGAGGTTGACACTGGGGCGTCCATCACCAAGGGACTAATGAAAGGAGGACACTGACTCTGCCACTGGGTCATGGTGCAGGGAGGGACCGCAGTCAGATACTCCAGACACAAAACGTCGACTCCTGTGATCATCGCTAAATATAACTAGTTCACATGCTGACAGTATGTGATTCTAGTTTAGCCTTTTAAAATCCATCTGAACATTACCTTTCACTGAAGCAACACAAGACCCGTTAGTATCACTAAAGACACCTGACATCTAGCAGTCCGCAGTGACAACAACCAGACATATCGAGATTACATTAGACAGCTTTAGTGAAGTGAAAGGTAATGTTTGTCAGAGACAAGAAGGTTAGGGGCCCTATGCAGTTCACCACAATGTTGAAAAAAAAAAAAACACCTGATTCCCCTTTTTCACAAAGATACTATCTTGACTTATATAAACTGTTTTAAGCTTGAAATAACGTGCATAATAAAAGGTTCTAGTCTATATGTACTGAACAGACAGTAATTCTCTATGGGAACTCAACCTGGGTTAATAAGTTAAGCAGCTTTATTTGACTAATCTCCTCTATATGAACCATCTCATAACGGTCTCATAATAAACATGAGGCATTAAGGTAAGCGTATGTCTACTCTCTCTCTTTAAGTTCCGGACACAGATTAACACCTCCCTCCATCCCTCGCTCTCTACCTCCCTTACCCCCCCCGCGTCCTTTAACCCATCTCTTCCCCTACATCCCATCCCTCCCTCCCTCTCCTCCCCCCTGTCCGTCTCTCACCATTCTCCCATGCGTTTCTCCAGGTCTGGCAGCAGGAACTGCCTGTGGAAGGTGTTGATGGAGCAGATGTTGGAGAAGATGTTCTTCACCACGTCCACGGGGAACGTGCCTTTAGCCGCCTCCTCCATCAGCCTGACGCTAAACTCCTGGGGAGGGACGAAAAACTATGTCAAACGTGTGGCATCAAATCAAATGAAAACTTGTGCGGTCCGAAAATATAGTGGATGATAAAATAGAGAATACATAAGTGCACGGATATAAAAATAATTGCATTTAATGTGTTATTTTGCCAGTGAGTCAGAGACACATTTCTTCCACGTCCAACAGCCTGGTTATATCATCCACATGGGTTTAAAGGAAGAGGTCTGCGTTGTCGCTGCAGTGTAAGATAAGCTAAAGTAGGCCTCAGGTGTCGCAGGTTGCAGTGCAGGTGGGAGCTAGGCTAAGGTAGGCCTGAGGTAGGGTTTAAACCTAGAGTAGGGGTTTAAAGGCCTCAGGTAGGGTTTAAACCTAGAGATTGCAGGTGGGAGCTAGGCTAAGCTAAACTAAAGTAGGTCTCAGGTAGATCTCAGGTAGGTCTCAGGTAGGTCTCAGGTAGGTCTCACCTGGTCCAGCAGGTTGAGCCGCGTGACGTAGGCCTTCTCAGTCTGCAGCAGCTCGTTGGCGATCTTAAACAGCTTCTGTTCATTCGTCTCCTGGAACCGAGAAAGTGTGTGTTATGGATCGTATGTGTGTAGACCAACTAAAGAACAGAAAGACACTGGGACTTCCAGATCAATAAGCTCTCGTTAGTGGCAAAGAAGTCGCTCTCTGCAATCTTTAGTGACAGGGTCAAGTTTGTATGTATGAGGGCTTGGTATAGAA
>JAPMUY010004372.1:155000-162500 GCA_026901105.3 Galaxias olidus
GGGCCTCCCTGCTCATACAAACCTCAAAGAGCTACCGGCCGAGTTCACAAATCATTGGACCAGGACAATGCTCTGCAGTATAAAAAAACAATGACTCTAACGCAATGATACACTTTTTCCTATATATTCCACATCGCTTAGCAGCTTCACACTTATTTTCAAAAGACAGCGTAACGCAAGGGTCTTCCACCAATCAGCTGAACAACACAAAACGGACAAATGGCCGTAACACCAAATTTCACCCCTACCAGTCAGTGAGATGTCGCACAGCAGCTCTTACCTCACGCTCCGAGGTCTCATCTCACCGCAAGGGAGCTCTGACCCACCGACCGAGCGAGCCGGGTTTCCCCTCCGCACAGACCTCTTCCCTGTCTAAACGCTCGGCTCCAGAGGCACGCGCTAGTCCGCTAGCCTCGCTCTGACAGGCGCTGTAACCCCGAGGGTGCGTCAGAGATCCAGAGAGAGACAGAGAGAGAGTGGGGAGAAACCAAGGAGGACTTCCACTTTCTCGCGTGCTCTTCCCGAAAACAGAAAGGAAACAGTGTGGAAACCTTTGACTTTGGCGTTGCACAGTGACTGACGCGCCGTCGCCATTGCGACAGGTTGTGATTGACGGGGGTGAGGGGTTGTTGCCAAAGCTGTCGAGTGACTCATGCAGGAAAGTCTATAGGCTGAATGTATCTTTCACTGATGTACAAAACGAGCCTAAAACACTTCATATTCCATGCTGGAAACTCTTAGTACTCCCTTTTCCTCGTCCCCCCCCCACACACAGACACGCACGCACTCACCCACCCACCCACCCACCCACCCACGCACGCACGCACGCACGCACGCACACACACACAAGCACGGGTGATTTGATCTCTACAAATGCAGGTTTGTCCTACATTTTCAAAACAATTTTAAAAACAACAAAGAGAGAGAAAGAGAGAGAGAGAGAGAGGAGAGAGAGAGAAAGAGAGAGAGAGGTGAGAGAGAGAGAGAGAGAGAAAGAGAGAGAGAGGAGAGAGAGAGAGAGAGAGAGAGGAGAGAGCGAGGAGAGAGAGAGTAGAGAGAGAGAGGGAGAGAGAGAGAAGGATTACCTGTTTTCCTCGAAGCGGCTGATGAGGTGGGACACTTTGGAGGGCTTGTCCCTGGTCCTCGCAGCGAGAGTCCCCACGCCACCGTCCTCCATGCTGCCTTTCAGGGCGGGTCTCTGGGTCGACGCCAGCGGACAGGCCGTCTGCGTCACCGGGCTCTGGAGGTGAGCTGGCTTAGGAGGCACTGCGGGGTGGAAGGAGGGGGTTGAAGGTCAAAGGTCGAAATGAATAAAGATCAACGCTAGGAAGGGAAGTGAACAAGCTGTTGACTAATCAGTGTCTGGTGTATTTTGTCATGGGAGCAGGGCAAAGACATTCCGACAAGGAGCAGACAAAATTATATACGGACATATTCCAGAGAGAAGAGGTGAAAGGAGGGCAGAGGTACTAATGTCACCGTGATCTTATTTTAAAGATGATCTAAGCAGTTATGCTAATTTATCCTGTCCTCATATTTTAATAGATGTTTTACCGACACTCCAGAATTTTTAATCCATGCCAAACTGTCAGGGCAGTGCACAAACACGAACACATGAGGGCAGCAAAAAGTTCCTCAAGCAAAGCTTCTGGCAGAGACGAGGATACACCAATTTTCCAAACATACATTCAGTCAAAACAATGAACAATAATAATAATAATACGTTTAACTTATAGGTGCCTTTCTAGACACTCAAGGTCACCATGCATGACATAGAATATACAGATAAAACAGTACAATATACAGTTTAAGATGCAATCAACATAGGACAGACACAAGGGAATTGAAAACATTCCGTCTGTCGAAGTAATTCAACAATTTACAACTCCGGTTAGATAATAGTTAATCATACATCGGGATCGAACGTAAAAGGTTATGCGTGTTCGTTTGCGTTGCCGTGAGCAACCACTGCACAAGGGCCTCACCTGCTTAACTTTGGACAATGATTCACAGGAGGGGGAGATAAAAGAGGAATGTCGTTTTACAGTTTGTCAAGGTTCCCTAGTCCTAGGGCACCTCCTCTGACGGAGTTATGTAACCTGTCCCCTTCTCGGGGGAGGAGGGAGGGAGGGGGAGGGTGGGGGGGTTTGGTCATAGGTGTTCTGAGTCAGAGTACAGGGTTGACTTTGTCTTATTAAACATGCTAGGGTTTGGCTGGTTATATATGTGTGGTTATTAAAAAGAAGAGCCTTCCAAGCAAACTTAGGCTAGTTTTTTTTCTTATTGGTTGAAGTGTACATATATATTTGACCAGTAGACTTTCCTGTAGTTTAACACACGGAATGTGTAAACGGAATCTGCTTAGCTTAAGAAAGTTTTTTTTCCCTATTAAAACTTTGCTATTTCTAAATTCATATTTCGTTGCTTTCCCCTGGCTTGCCATCATGCACGCTTTAGAGTGTGTCTCCAAATGCTGGATTTTGATTGACATTTCCAGGCTGGTGACCAACTGACTTTGCCGTGATACAATTACTTGTATTATGTTGGTTCAGTATATTGCACAACTGTTGTCATAGCAACTCCGCTGGTGGGTACATTCTACACTCTCACAGAAAGAACAGTGTGCACTGCCTTTATCTAATGCAAAGCCAACACCACTGGTTGCTCATGTCTGATACTATACCGGATGGTCTGACAGGGACGGCGTTTAAACTAGACTAGCTTTACGTGGGGGGGGGGGGGGGGGGGGGGGGAGGAGGAGGAGGAGGAAGAGGAGATGTCTCTTACCTCGTGGTTTGCGTGGTAGACTCCTGCCGGACGAGCTTCTTCCATTGACCCTCTCCTTGCCACTCTTCCCGCTGCCTGCTCCCGACCGACTCACCCGCTCACCGGAGGGGGCGTGGGCTTCACACGGGCTGCTGGTCAGGGCTGGAAGATGGGGAAAAAGAGAGAGAGAGAGAGAAAGAGAGAGAGAGAGGCAGATATGAACACCACAAACAAAGGAACAGTCATAGGTGGACAGAGAGGGACGATGTGAGGAGAAGAAACCATGTCTTCCTGTCATAATGAAAGAGGATCTCTTCACTTTCATACAGAACATCTCTTTTTTTATTTTCGAATCAGCAATGTCTCAGGCGATGCCCTGTAAAGAAACAACACGCCTGAAAAAATACCCAGCACATCTCCCTCCCAAAGCAGACTGTATCAGGAATGACAATTTGTAGAATGTGGACATGCAGAATGGAGCGAAAAGCCTGTTCAACACACACAAACTGGCCCTGTGTCTCCAACCGGCTAGCCCATAGCTAACGAGGCTAGCTGCTGGTGGGAAACCACACGGCCGACAGCTCCATTTCCTGTTTCTTGCGCCTGGCCTCTTCACACCACAAACAGCCTCTTACCACTCTTCAACCCCAATCACACGTGACAGAGAAATAAAACCCTGTGGGGACATTTCTTTGGGCCCCATTATCTAGCTGATGATGCAGCGGGAGACCAACCGCAGACGGAGTTTTAAGATCCACACTGGCGCGCCGCCCGACATAGACAGACACAATTTAGACAGAGGGGTGACTGTGAACCGTCTCAGAGACAGGCGTAAGGACGGGTTCTACAGTCAGGACCGTTAAAACAAATCCGTCCCCACACGAGGACAGGCAGAAAGGCTTGGAAACGATGCAACCAGTCAGCCAACCAGCCAGCCAGTGAGCTGGTCAAGAGTTAACCAGCCCAGCAAGCCAGCCAGTCAAGAGGCAGCCAACACTGCTCTAGAATCAGCCTCCCTGCGACCCCGTGACCTCCCCCCTTCTCCCAGTCATGCCAATAAAGGGGGGAACACTTCCCTCTCTCCCCGGCGGTCTCCTCACAGACAGAAACACCACGTTAACACCATTGGTCCGTCCGCAGCCCCTGTCTATGTAAACAGACCTGGGGCTCAGGGGCTGACACTTACAGTGTGTGAGCTGACGGACTGTACTTTTCTTGTCTATGGTCGGAGTGAGAGAGGGTTCTGTACACACAGCAAGCTTTAAAACCTTAAAAGGTTCAAGGAAAAGTCAGTATTAAAAAAAATGATGCTTCTCCCCTTCCTTCCCTCCTTTAGTCCACTTCTTTCCTCCCTCTCTTTCTTCCTTCCTTCCGCCAGACAATCTTCCCTCCATACACTCTTCCCTCCGTCCCTCTGTCCTTCCTTTCCTTTCAAAATAATTTCGTTCCTTCGTGTTCCTCTTTGCCTCTCTCTATGCAGCGTCCTTCCCTGCAGTATGAATCATTGAGAAGGGGCCTTAATGCTTTGACACATGTTGTGGCCAAATTAGGGCATCCTAGCGGATGTTCCGGCCTGGGATGTGGTTCAGGGGTGAGGGGACGGTCAGAGCGAAGGCCAGGTCACCAAAGAGATAATATATGTGCCTTTTGGAGACACTGAGACTAGACGTTTTGTGTTTTAAGTCATAACATTAAGTCATGTCTTAAGTTTCCTGCGTACGTGTCTTTAGATATGCTGATTATGAACATGTGATCCATCTTGTCCAATGAAATGATTGTTTATCTTATAGACCCATATACTCATTAGAACCTTGTCAACTAATCAGAACTTACTATGTCGTTAGACTGATCTGACTGTAGTATTTTCTCTGTGTACAGACTCTGACTCAGACTCTGTAGTCATCAATGAAATTGTTCTTGATCTTTTCATGGTTTCTCCCTCTCGTTAATTGGTTATTTTCTGTCATAGATTGAAATAATCCATAACACACACTGTCTCCTGGTCTTTCCAAAATAGAACTGCTGGGTGAAGCTCAGCCTGAGGGCAGCTGTAGTTCTGAGTCACGTTGTATCATTAATTAAAAGTATGCCTACAAAACCTCACCCAGAATGTACCTATTAAACACGTTTTCAGATAGATAGGTACAGTCTTTAACTACGAAACATAGAGATTTTGTGTGTTTTCAAAATCCACATTGAAACCTTTGTATGGCATGTACAGTATATATTTATACTATAAGTATATATTTGTAAGTCCTACAAGTGGTTGTATTTCTGTATGTTTTTAAACGGTCTGTGTACGACCCTTCATCAACATCAAACAAATCCTGAAAAAATTGAGGAACATAAATAAATACCGCACGCTCAAATACCCAGCTTCTATTTATACACTGAATTCAAGACAATTACAGTACTGAGAGGAACCGCTATTGACTGACTGGAAAAGTCTCACGGTTTGTTCTGTGTCTGAGTGTGTGTGTGTGTGTGTGTGTGTGTGTGTGTGTGTGTGTGTGTGTGTGTGTGTGTGTGTGTGTGTGTGTGTGTGTGTGTGTGTGTGTGTGTGTGTGTGTGTGTGTGTGTGTGTGTGTGTGTGTGTGTGTGTGTGTGTGTGTGTGTGTGTGTGTGTGTGTGTGTGTGTGTGTGTGTGTACGTGCTGGTGTTTGCGCATGCATGGGGTTGCGTGGGCTCAAGGTTGAGATCCTAAACGCGGAATCCGAATGACGGACATCATTCCAAGTCAAGCCTCAGGAATTCCCCTAATCACTTCCTCACCCGGCCCACAATGAGGCACAACTCCAGATCGTGTTTCCCCGCATGCTCCACATCACATGGCGGGAACAGGGACATCCACACACACACACACACACACACACACACACACACACACACACATAAATCCAGTAATGTGCTGAGGGAGTGTGTGGACTGGTCTCCACAGACTCTCTTTTGGGATAGTTGTTAGCCGTGTCAAAAACCAACCGCTTGGCTCTAAATCACCTGGCTAGGCTTTTCATTTAGAACACACAGGCCCTGCAGAAAACGGGGGCTAGTGGGAGTGTGTGTGTGTGTGTGTGTGTGTGAGTGTGTTGGTGTGTGTGTATGTGTGTTTGTGTGTGTGAGAGAGAGAGAAAGACAGAGAGAGAGAGAGACAGCGAGAGAGAAAGAGAGAGAGAGAGAGAGAGAGAGAGAGATTGTGTATCAGGGAGAAAATGAGGGAGGCAAACAGTATGTGTGTGTTTGTATGTGAGCAGGGGGTGCAGCAGAGGGGTCCGTTCTAGCTGCCAGGGAACAGTGCCTTTCTCATCGGACATCTGATCTAATTGCAGAGTCAGGAAACGATCCGAACAGTGATTAACCATCAACCTGGACAAAGGCTTCCCTGTCTGTGGCAGACTGGGTAGGCTGCACCTTGCCATCTCAAGGAAAAGACACACTAGCACGCCAACACACACATTCACAACAACAACAAAAATAGCTACAATAACAACAAAAACAGCAACAATAACAGCAGCGTCTAACACGCTGACCTCTTTCCATGGAAACCGACCCGCCACCAACAGCGGAGGCAGCGTAAGAAAACACCCAGTAAACCCAAGCCAGGGGACATTAAGTTGTTAGTCCACACCACGGGGCCCCGTTCTGAGTCTGGTATCACAGACACACTTAGAGCCTTTCACACTGCTCGCTGTGTGTGTGTGCGTGTGTGTGTGTGTGTGTGTGTGTGTGTGTGTGTGTGTGTGTGTGTGTGTGTGTGTGTGTGTGTGAAGGTGTGTGCATACCTGGAGGATCCATCCGAGGTTGCTATTGGCAAGATTTGCTGCCATAGCAACGGCTCTCGTCCCTCCAAGGCGAGAATAAATCTATTTGAACAGCGGGCAGGGACAGAGCCACAACAACGCACTGCTAGTTTTAAGGAGACGATAAAATATTAAAAACATCCATTCGGTGGTGAATCATACGCTATTACTCGGTTATCGTTTGATAATTTTGTTATGATCTAAAAGTCATATTTGTATGATCTGTAACTATATTTAGGCAGACGTAGACTTTGTTTTAGTCGGTGCCGTGGCACCAGAGAATCTCGGAGCAACCACGATTCCATGCGATCTAAAAATACAAAGTCCTGTCCTCTCCCCCCTTATCCACCCCCCCCCCCGCTGTTGGGACGCAGGGGGATCTCCAGCCTATCAGAAGCAGGGGGAGCTGGACTCGGACAGAACATAAACCTAAACCTCACACTGTCCAGAGAACAGAGAGGTGGACACAGCACGCCCACCCAGAGGTTTACCCCGCGTCACAGTCAGAGGGTGCGCGCGTGTGTGTGCGTGTGTGTGTGTGTGTGTGTGTGGCCTGCAGTGTATCACCAGTCTGATAGTATACACTCCTAAACATACATCTGTGGTATTTAAACTGTCCTCACCACAGGGACTAGAATGTCCGGCTCACTACCAGCTAGGCTAACACAGCAGAAAGATTACAGCATGTATCCATCACATACCAACACAACCAGTCCTTCTTCTCTTTTTAATCTCAGGAGGTAAGAGAGAGCGAGCGAGAGAGATAGGGAGAGAGATATAGAGATAAAGAGAGAGAGAGAGAGAGAGAGAGAGAGAGATAGAGAGAGAGAGAGAGAGAGAGAGAGAGAGAGAGAGAGAGAGAGAGAGAGAGAGAGAGAGAGAGAGAGAGAGAGAGAGAGAGAGAGAGAGAGAGAGAGAGAGAGAGAGAGAGAGAGAT
>JAPMUY010004372.1:172500-265000 GCA_026901105.3 Galaxias olidus
CACACACACACACACACACACACACACAGCAGGGACGTTACAATGTCCCAACACACTGAAGGCTGAAGCGTCAAGGAAACCGTGGTTCCCACGCCGCAACGCTGCCGCAACATTCAGACATCAACAACGAGAGATATGAGATGTGTTTTGCATTTGGATTAACTATTACCATCTCCTCTCCCTCTCTTTACAATACAGTCTTATGGCAACAGACACATACTTTGTCCTGGCGTTCTTACCTTATGGAACAAACACGCGCTTTAGAAAGACTTTGCCGCTTTTGAGAGACGCTGTAAGGCCAGTTTACGGCACATCAACACCACATCACATCTAACGAACAAGTGAGACAAAAAATACGAGTTTTCAACAACACAGACACAGTGGCTACGTTCGACTCGACCAAGAGGAAGCGCCCGACAGTATGTGACAGCGTTTGAGGTGGGGTGTGTATGGCCCCTACGAGGCAGTGTGTTCAGTGAGGTTTTGTACATCAGCGAATACCTGTGTGTTTGTGTACGTGTGTGTGCGTTAAGCCTAGAAGCCTTAGCAACAAAAAAAAGAGAGCAAATAAACTACAAGTAACAGCGGCCTCTCAGCGACAGTACCTTGTCCGGACGGTTTCCTCCAGTAGGGCATCCGGTGTTTCCCGGACTTGAAGGTGAACTGGTACCTGTCCATCTCAGCACCCGACGCTCACACACAACACGCTGCCCAGGGAGGGAAGTCGCCGCGATCACCCCCTAGCTACCGGTTTCGTCATCGGACGGTTGCCGCACCGCTAGCTCCCCGCTGGCGGGGTGGTGTTTACCCACAAGCAACTTCTGTCGCTCTACAAAAACCTGTTCCCTCGATGCTGTGGTCAACAAAGGAGGTGGAGGGAGAGGAGGAGGGAGGGAGGGAGAGAGGGAGGGGTTGAGGGGTAAGGGTCAGGGCGAGGGTGGGGGAAGCGGGGAGGCGTGTGAGGAGGACGGGTTTAACGGTTAACTGCCCGGGTGAAGCGCATCCAGGTTAGAGACAATAAGAGAGAGAGAGAGAAAGAGAGAGAGAAAGATAAAAGAGAAGAGAGAAAGAGAGAGAGATAAAAGAGAAAAGAGTTAAAAGAGAAGGGAGGAGAGACAGAGAGAGATAGTAAGAGAGAGAGAGTGAAAGAGTAAGAGAGAGAAAGAGACAGACGGGGAGAGAGGCAGAGGGGAGGGAGGCGGGATGTGTCGAGGGTTAATTTATATATTTCTAAGGTCCAGCTGCGGTTAAAAAGTCATTACATCAAAGCAAACTACCACGCCCATGACATACAATACTGGGCCACGGTAGAGTTTCACTTTCTCTGTCCTATCCTATGTCCTATGTCCTATGTCCTATCCTATGTCCTAAAGTGTCTCTAGAGTAGGACTACTTCTACTCTTACAGTTGACAGACTGACAGTGAAGAAAACCCAATCTAATCTAATGCAATCCCAATGTAAAGCCCCATAACTCAAATATTAACGGCTACATTTTATGTCCATCATTTTTTCATTTACTATTAAAATGGAACATGACCATGGAAATAACACGAGGGGAATTTGAAATAAGGAAATGAAAAAATGATGGACATAAAATGTAGCCGTTAATATTTAAGCAGAACACGGAGCCTGTTACAGTGCGTTTGTTCCTTCCGTCTCTCTTTCTCATCCTCCCTTCCCCTTCTCTTTCTGACTGTTTCTCTCTCATACTCTCTCTCTCTCTCTCTCTCTCTCTCTCTGCCTTTCCCCCTCATTTGCATGGCGAGCCTTAAAGCCCAGTGACACAGCGGGACAGGCGGACAGGCTCATGCATAATGCAGACAGAGGGGAGAGCGAGGGGCGTTAACATGCCCAGTCACACCCCTCTAATCACCCTGTGGGCTGTCGCCGGGGGAGACTGGCCGTTCAACCAGCCGGCAGCAGATGAGACCCCCCCCCCACCCCCCACCCCCCTTTCCGTTCTGCCGCTAATGGACAATTACCACGGGGCCGAGTTATGGGATGTCGACCGCGTTCGTAATGGAGCCGGCCTCGTCCAACCTGGGACGGTACCACGGCGACCAGGCGGGGCCCCGTGTCTTGTCAGAAGCCACTTAACAGCGGGGTTGGCGTCCAGCCGTCCTCTCACACGGTGCACACTGAGCCGAGCTGATCTGGGGTCAGCAAGTCCTGTCCTGATTCCTCTTGATTATGAACGGTGGATTATCTATCGGGGCTGCTTTCACGCCCGCTTGGACACGCACACCAAAGATGGCTGACACACAGGTCTCTTGTCGAGCGGAAAAACTGAAAGAAAGAGCTTCAGTTCCTGACTTCTGACAAACCCTGGGTGTCACTGTTTGAATACACACTCCATAACACTCGTTGTTTCTGGATCGCCTGGTCTTGCCTCGCACAATGGGACCAATCAGAGCAACTGAAAAAGTACAAGCTCCGCCCCATTAGCGCTCCAGTCAGACTCGAGCAAACGCGATCACCATTTCAAACCCGGTCGTTCCCTACCGCGGCGCTGATCTTTATCCTATAATCAAACCCAGGTCAATACAATGTCCCCCCTCACACAACCGTCAACTGTGGACGAGCTTTGGACGAACAGCCAAGATGGTACTGTTCAGTCCGGACTGGCGCTGAAGTGAAGGAAAAGAAAAAGACGAGGAAAGCGAAACAGTGTCTGATCTGTGCTGGATCAGCTCAGGTCAGGTCAAAACGCCCGTGTGGAAGTGCACTCCTCTGTAGAAAGGCCACGTTTTCTTTACCCGGTACGCAGGGAGTCCAGACAGAGCGTAATGAGAGCAGGGTAACAGGCTGTGCTCAGTGAACCTCAACCCCAACCCAAAACCCCGTCCACCTAACACCCCCCCCCCCCCCCCCTCAGCAGTGTGTTTTGTTTAAATGCCGTATAGTAAACACTTCCCTGCATATACTGTATTCCGGTCTATGCAAATATGAAACTGTTTGTGTGTGTGTGTGCACGCATGTGTGACAGACAATGAAAGAGATAACATGTGTGTGTGTGTGTGTGTGTGTGTGTGTGTGTGTGTGTGTGTGTGTGTGTGTGTGTGAGAGAGAGAGAGTGAGGCGGCAGTAATTAAGATCTTAACGGGTGTGCATGTCGGCACTGTTACCAAACTCCATGGGGATGGATCGATGGGGACTCGGAGAGGAAGGCGATACCATCGACACTCGTATCCCTCCCGTCCCCGGCCCCCGTCCGTTTAATCTCTACACCGCCTCTCCCTTGCTCTTTTCTCCTCTCCTTTCTCTCCTTTTACGCCAGGCACTCCCTCCATACTTTCAGGTCTTCTCACAGTCTGAACAGGAAGAATACACAAACAAGGGAAAACTAGGCCACAGCTGCCAAAACAGACCGTCTAAAAAGTGTCAATCAATATCCTCATTCAGATTCGTCTTCACACCCGATTGGCTCCCAAACCCCCCCCCGGGGTGACACCTGATTGGGTCCCACTAGACCAGTCTGGCACGGTGTCTATAAATAACCCAAAATGAGGGTGGGTTGAAAAGAAAAAAACTCAAACTCAAAATGTCAGTCAACAAATAGGTTAAATGTTTCATGCCAATTCATGTCTGGATCTCTCTCTCTCTCTCTCTCTCTCTCTCTCTCTCTTTATATTTGTCTGTCTATCTGTCAGCCTGCCTACCTACCTTAATGCTAATGTCACTCATCAGTCCATGGCTGTATGGCTCCTTAGTTTAGCATGCTGTATGTGATCCTCAGAGCATGTCAGCATGCCGCTCCGTCATTGGAGGATGATACAGATCACGTTATGGATCAAAAGCCACCGAATATGACAGACACTTTTGTAACATATGTTTTTGTCATCAGCCCATGGTAGGTTATGTGTAAATAAAGCTCAAAGCTACAAACACAAACAGATGAGCTCTCCTGTTTTGCACAGTTCAGTGAAGCTTTCCGCCGTCGGTGGATCAAAAAGTCCCAGGGCGCAGCTTTCTCTCTCTCTCTCTCTGTCTCTCACACTCTCTCAATTTATTTGTCCTTTCTCTCCCTGTTCCACTCTATCTCTCGTCTATATATATATATATATATATATATATATATATATTTTTTTTTTTTTTTTTACTTTTGTTGCTCATTATTTTCTTAGCTCTCTCGTTCTCCCTCTCTCTAAATCCTATCTATCGTCTGCCATCTCTCTGTCACTCCATGTCCGTGTTCATCTTCCACTTCCCACCTCATGTCTCTTTCCCTGTTGTCACCCCCCTCTCTCTCTCTCTCTCTCTCTCTCTCTCTCTCTCTCTCTCTCTCTCTCTCTCTCTCTCTCTATCTCTCTCTCATTCTATCTATACGTACAAGGGCGGGGCAGTTTTTTAACTGAACACTGATCCCATTGATATTGAACCTAATTGACCAGTGGTCAAACAAGTGCGAGCCAGAGACCGCAGAGGGGAAGTAAAACGAGAGGCCGGAGGGCTGAGGCGCTGTCTTCTCATTTGGGTTTTCCCCGTCAATGGATCGGCCTGTCTGACCGGAGGCCCGGAACTACAATCCACCGTGCCGTGATGGAACGCCAACAGAAAGAGAGAGCGCACAGAAAGTTCCAGTAGACCAAATAAGGCCGGAGGCAAGCCGGAGGGCAAGGTTGTGGGATACTAATGAGGTTGAGGGTGGAGGGACTAAGGGAGGGGTCGGGGGTAGAGAGAGAGAGCGAAGGAGAGAGGGGAAAGGGAGAAAGATGGAGAGAAATGAAGAGGAATAAAAAGCTTATACTTTAAACCTAGAATGTACTAGAGAGAGGGACGAGAAAGGGGGCTGCAGAGAGGAGGAGAGAGACGTAGAGAGATAGAGAAAGAGATGGCTGTAAAGAGAGTTTAAGGAAGTTGACCTTTCCCAAACTTCCTCCTTTACGTTTGTCGTTTTTGGTCTGGCTATGTCTCCGATCGGACCTTGTGATCTGTAACTCCCTCCGATCAACCTTAGCCATCTGTCACTCAAAACGAATCAGAGAAAAAGAGACGCAGAGAAAGAACGAGACAGTTACCCCAGCCTATCCTCAGAAAGAGAGACGCAGAGACGGAGAGAGACAAAGCGAAGGTTCACAGAAATTACCTGTTCCCACCACAACAACAGTGTCTCTTTGACACCTGGCACTTTCAGTCTCACTATGGCTTTGATCAACCTCTGTGATGTGTAACCTATACCACCACATCCAATCAACCTCTGTGATGTGTAACCTATACCACCACATCCAATCAACCTCTGTGATGTGTAACCTATACCACCACATCCAATCAACCTCTGTGATGTGTAACCCCCGTCCAATCAATCTCTGTGATGTGTAACCCCCGTCCAATCAACCTCTGTGATGTGTAACCTATACCACCACATCCAATCAACCTCTGTGATGTGTAACCTATACCTCCACATCCAATCAACCTCTGTGATGTGTAACCCCCGTCCAATCAACTTCTGTGATGTGTAACCTATACCACCACATCCAATCTGACTTTGTTGTATGTAAACCCCCTCCAATCAACCTCTGTGATGTGTGTCCAATTAAGTCTGTCGTCATATGTTGGGTGAGCAAGTCTGGTGCAAATTGGCTGCCGTGGTATCACTCAGACTGAGTGTTGTGTTTGATAGCTGTCGGTCCATTCGTTGTTCATTCTGTGTAATTAATTGCCGACCAATTTGTGTAAAGCGCTTTGAGTCTCGAGAAAAGCGCTAAAAACTAAATAAAATGAATTATTATTATTATTATTATTATTATTATTATTATTATTATTATTATATGTAACCCCCAGTCCAATCAACCTCTCTCTGCTCCTATCAGCACCCAGAGGTGGTAGGCGCTCCGTCAGCGGTGCCCGTCCTGTGGTGAGGTATTGGGTGTGGTGTGTCCTTTCCTTCCTGTATCCACCAGAGTCATCACTCTGCTGTGCTGAGAGCCAGCAGGTGAAACCGAAAGACAAGCCCGCTGCTCGTCCAGAGGTCAACAACCACGGGGCGACCTCTAGAAAAAAGATCCCCCCAAACATCAGCACATTGAGTTTTGGTTTTGGGGTGGGAGGCATCCACTGAGGGTACACTCTGGTTAGGGGAGGAGAGGGGGCGGGTAGAAAATAAAGGCAGGGTTGACGGTGACGTAAACGACGCTGCTGAAGTTCCCCTCCGCGACCGTGAGACACAACACACACACACACACACACACACACACACACAGAGGGGGCTTTAGTCTCCGGAGGCTGCAAGCAGGCAGGCAGACTGAGGCGACCGTGAGACACAACACACACACACACACACACACACACACACACACACACACACACACACACACACACTTTGGAGGCTAATGATGGTGTGAGAACGTCAAACAAATCCCTATTTACAGTAAACCATATGGTCCCCCTGGTTCTGAGAAACAGAGGTGGAGACAGCAGCAGCAGGAAGGCAGTGGACCGACCCTCCCCGGGTGTTGAATAAGTGTGTCGCCATGTCACAGCTTTAACATTGGTATTCATTGAGAGTCTAACTCCCCCCCCCCCCATTTTTAAAGCGTTCCCTCTCCGTTTAATCTTATTTTGGGTCACAATGGCCGCCCTTTGTGACAGCCTCCCTACCCCCACAGCAGCCAGCGCTGCATGCTCAGTCCCCCTGGTATATGGAGCCCCTATGGACCCACCTCCTCCACCATTAGGGCCCCCCCCACCCCCACCCCCAAAAACCCCCTAAGCCCCAGGCCCCTTGTCCCCCGTCTCTCACCAGCGGGAGCGACCCAGCGGCGAACCCCCTATGGAATCCTCCAGGATAAAGACTTGGGAGGGCGGCTTGTTGGCAGTACGCACAGCAAAGCCCTGCCAGCTGGAATCACCCGCTTCCAGTGGACACTGCAGCAGGAAGTAAAAGTTGCTGTCGCCCTTTAAAAACATGCCGTTTGGCTAGAGATAGTTGTTTGTGTCGTTGCCCATGACAACGTGCTGGTTGGTTACATGGGGTTTCTCAGCTATCTTGTCAACTGTCACAGTTCCGGGCTCTCTCGTCTCTTCTACTCTTTTTCTCTCGATGCCAATCACATTTTAGCTTCTGCTTGCCTGTCAGTTACAGTGCCACCGCATTGCCGCAGACAGAATTGTTCAAGCCAACAACGGCGATTCACGTTTGAACAGAGAACCTTGTCCGCAGTTTCATAAGATTCATCTAACACCTATTGGACGCTAAGGTGATCCTGTGAGGTGAGCCTGTATGATGCAACGCTGTATTTGCTTAGTTGGAATTGCTTTTAAGTTAGAGTAACATAACTTATGCATCAGTTATGACATAGGACAGCAGTACAAAATAGTAATATATATATATATATATATATATATATATATATATATATATATATATATATATATATATATATAGATATATATATATATGCAAACGAATCATGCTGTCATGGTGAAAAACCAAACATCTTAAGCTACAGTCAGCAACAGTACACACATGCACACTCGCACACACACACACACACGCACGCACGCACACACACACACACACACACACACACACACACACACACACACACACACACACACACACACACACACACACACACACACACACACACACACACAGTTGGCCAAAATCTAACTGCTTCTTTATAACCAAGTACATGTGCTGCATGTTGAGCTATAATGAGGACCTCGAGGAAAGCAGCAAAGCCCTGAAAAATTGAGAACGCCTTCAAGCTACAACCCCCAGCACAAACACACACACGCACACACACACACCAACACACGCACACACACGCGTACGCACGCACGCACACACGCTAACTCACACCCGGCACACTTAAGAGGGATAAGTCAAAGTCACATCCTGTGGTTTTATAGTCCTAACCGTTACCTCTCACCGAGCAATTTTCTCATCGTTAAACCCACAGGCTCTGTGTGTTCTGAATATGAACGGAATTTTCAGGAACCAACACGTATTTTTACCTGACCATCAGTCTCCCGACTGCACTCCGCCTGAACCATGCGGCGAGGCTTGATAAAACGCCCCGCATTGTGCGGTCGGCGGCGGTCACAGCGCAGCGGTTTAAGCTATTTGCACTCAATAAAGCAAACTGCACTAACCTGAGACAGCGGTTCACTTTAGTCCAGAAGAGAGTTGAATATGAGTCCAGAGAAACAGGAAAGATTCCGACGAGTCGGAACGAAACTAAGAGACCTCTCCCTCTTCTGTCTCGCGGTCGCTCTAATCTGCACACACCGACACCGCATACACACGCGCAGACAGGTTCAGGCTCGCTCTAAACTGCTGCCACCCTGCTTTCGCTGCATCCTCCCTCTTCTCTCTCGACCTTTAACTCAATCGGTCGCCCTTTTTAAAATCGCGCACACACATGCACACTTTTTCTACATGTTTCTTATTTTCTCCCCCAATCTGTCGTTCTCTCTCTTATCGTGTTTCTGGGCTGTAACGCTTGCAGATAATCACATTCCAGCGGAGATGGTGGGGCATATGGCGGGGGAGCGCCGCTCAGCCTGCCTGCCTGCTTGCAGCCCCGGGAGACTACAGCCCCCTCTGTGTGTGTGTGTGTGTGTGTGTGTGTGTGTGTGTGTGTGTGTGTGTGTGTGTGTGTGTGTGTGTGTGTGTGTGTGTGTGTGTGTGTGTGTGTGTGTGTTTGTGTGTGTGTGTATATGTGTGTCTGTGTTGCACGGACAATCGGCCCTATTGTAATGGAGGAGGGGAGGGTCAGCGCACAGGATGAAACCAATGGCCGTCATCTGCTGTCCCTGCTGCTGCTGCTGCTGCTGGTGGTAGGGGTGGTGGCTGTAGATGGTGAGAGGGAGAGAGGGAGGGAGGGATGGGGGAGGAAGAAGGTGTGAGTGAAAGGGGGACAGTGACACTGATCAGAGAGAGAGACAGAGACAGAGAGAGAGAGAGAGAGAGAGAGAGAGAGAGAGAGAGAGAGAGAGAGAGAGAGAGAGAGAGAGAGAGAGAGAGAGAGGATGATAGAGGGAAAAGGACATGGTGTGGGAAGTGGAAGGTGAACGTTGAAACCCTCATCTGTCAGTGGACTTCGGGCCCTGGAGTTAGAATCACACATTTAATTTCTCATCCTCACTGTCTTCCTGTGAACAGTGTTAAACAGTGCATTGTCCACTACATGTGGGAAGATATTGTGTGTGTGTGTGTGTGTGTGTGTGTGTGTGTGTGTGTGTGTGTGTGTGTGTGTGTGTGTGTGTGTGTGTGTGTGTGTGTGTGTGTGTGTGTGTGAAGTGTGAATACACGCTAGCCAGTAACACACAGAGAGATGGTTGTAAGTAAGCGCTGTCACATGTAGTCTCGTCTTTACTCACACACTAACTGAGAAAATGACCTATAGGCATGTTATGGTGTTACAAGTGACACATTGAGTTGGCAAAGACATAAAGACACACACACACACACACACACACGCACGCGCACACACACACACACACACACACACACACACACACACACACACACACACACACCCCTAGCCAAAACAGCCTGAGTAGCACCCTTCAGATCTTGGCTCTAAATCTGACTCAGAAACTCTTGACCTCTTTCCACCTATCCCTTCTCGCCTCACTGCTGCACTCCCCTACCATCCTCCCCCTTGGGCTATTCATCTGGCCTATAGTGCTTTGTACTCCTCAAAGACCAGGCATTGTCACACACCCCGCCATCGCCTTGTGTCAAGCTGTCCCAAGACACAGTGATGGAGAGGTATTGAATCTTCGAAAGACAACGGTCTTGTCATGCTATCAAATTAGAATTCGTAGAAAAGCCCTATAGTTGCA
Source organism: Galaxias olidus (assembly GCA_026901105.3). Taxonomy (NCBI): domain Eukaryota; kingdom Metazoa; phylum Chordata; class Actinopteri; order Galaxiiformes; family Galaxiidae; genus Galaxias; species Galaxias olidus. The sequence goes on from JAPMUY010004372.1 coordinate 182,297, forward strand.
CGAAGAAAAGAGAGAAGAGTAGTTACTGTAAAACCGTTCCCCGACAAGTCGCCCCTGGCAACAACATAAACGATGTAGGCGTCTCTTTTTTTCCCACTGACTGTACTTGATAAATAAAAGAAAAACAAATTGACATGAAAAAAAAACATTGAATGGAATGTTAGTTGTACTTGTTTGACCCGAAACCAGAGGACTGGCCCTAAAGTTCCCTAAGGGCCCCATTTACTGCCAGACTGCAGGGCTATGAGGCCCCCACTTATAACCAGGATATACTGCCTCCTTGAAAAAACACTGGCGGGACAGGAAAGGCACTGTTTGATTTGGAAGAGCAATTATCATGACCACACCCCACAGACACCTACACAGCGAAACAAGGACCTGCCTGTGTTTGAGTGTTTGTGTGTGTGTGTGTGTTTGTGTGTGTGAGAGAGAGAGTTTGTGTGTGTGTGTGTGTGTGTGTGTGTGTGTGTGTGTGGTGCTTTCCCAGCAGGAGACACACTCTGCAGTTCACTCCTTAAATAAGGAGATTACTCCCGTCAGAGACGTTACTCAACCCCCCGGAGTTAAAGCGATCGACCTCTACACCTCGAGGGACAAATTAAACCCTGTCTATTACTTCAACGAGGACATTTGCATGAACATTAGTTGCTCGTGCGTACCAGCGGGAATATGTCTGATTTATGGTATTTTCTCTTTGACTTGTGTCCCCCGTGCCGGCGGGTATTTGTTTACTTCCTCACGTTTTTGTTTGCCATAGACGGGTCTCAAACCCTGGTTGTGTGCTCACCAGCACTGGAGCTTTGAGTCCTTAACCACTTAACCACTCAGCCATAAGAAAAGGTACCCACTCCCACCATGTGATCGCGGTTACAGCTGACCTAGTGAGTTTACACGGATCAATCACTGTCACCTGCCTACTCCAGAGTGGGCATGGTCAAAATGGCCTACTCCAGGCTGGGCATGGTGGAACAGGCCTACTCCAGGCTGGGCATGGTGGAACAGGCCTACTCCAGGCTGGGCATGGTGGAACAGGCCTACTCCAGAGTGGGCATGGTGGAACAGGCCTACTCCAGGCTGGGCAGGGTAGAACAGGCCTACTCCAGAGTGGGCATGGTAGAACAGGCCTACTCCAGAGTGGGCATGGTAGCCTAGGCTGCTGTCCGAAGAGGGAGGTGAAGCAGTACACAGTGGGCACTACTGTTTCTGAGTCTGAATCAGAGCTAAGATCTGAAGGATGCTTCTCAATGGCAGACAGGCCATTTTGGCTACGTTTTTGAGTGTGTGTGTGTGTGTGTGTGTGTGTGTGTGTGTGTGTGTGTGTGTGTGTGAGTGTGAGTGTGTGTGTGTGTCAGGTGAAGCTGAAGTTGCCTGATGACTCAGCACGTCTGAACAAATTGGATACGAAACAAAAACAAAGTGAATCAAACTGGCACGACTTTCTGCTAATAGACATGCCCCTTTTAATCAACCAGGATGTTGCAGCCATAACACTGTTATTTACCGAAATCATAATAACACATTTTGTTTATAGAGCACTTTGCAGAAAAACCGCAAGTCACTTAACCCCAATAAGTGATTAAAACCTTCCATCCCGCGGATAGCTTCCCAGTTAGCTTCACGGCCTCTCCATGCCCACACACAGACCGTTCCCCATTATCTTACCATGAAATGTTATGACTTTGGGGAGGGGAGCAGAGCATCTGGCGCTGCTCCGTGGGTGATTATTATGGGAACTAATGGAACACCTCCCACAGTGGGACTTGTCCTTGACGATTGTCGAGGCGACCCTTTGTCTCCGTGGCGACGTTCGACGCAGCTATCGATAGTGCGACGGTGACTAGGGAAACTGTTTGAGTGCTCCTGGTGGGGTGTCTGCTGTGGCTCAGGCGTGGGCGCGCACACACACACACACACACACACACACACACACACACACACACACACACACACACACACACACACACACACACACATACAGACTTACACACATGCAGACTCACAAACTCCACCCAACATGTGGCTCACAATCATAAACACGTTCAGATGGCATGCCCACACACATTCCAAACGAAATGCTTTGACGTTGTGTTTGTACACACACCCCCCCACACACACACACACAACCACAGGGTGGACTAGCTCTTGGGCATCAAACACTCAGACCGCAACGTGCATAGTGGTAGAGTAGATAGGCCTCCTGTCTGCTGCAGCCCAGCTATCAATCCATATTTCTGGTGTCACCCACTGCGAATGTCAGCTTAGTGTCTTATCGCTGCATCTCTGAAGCTCACGCACACACACACACACACACACACACACACACACACACACACACACACACACACACACACACACACACACACACACAAACTATACACTCACACTAGAGCCTCTCTCTCTCACACACACACTCACACAAACTAGACACTCACACACACCAGACCCTCTCACACACATTCCCATTTTCAAACACATGCAAACACAAACAAAACAACTAAACAGTCACACTCGCCATGCACTAAAAATAGAAACACACAGGCACTTATACACACACACACCACAATGTGCAGATTCAGTGGTCTATGTGTTGAAGCGGTTGCCATCCAAATGCAGTAAAAATTCGCTGCAAATGAAACACGTGTTTAAGATTCCTGCCTAGTTTAAGGCTGCCATGTGTGACCACAGACCGCCTTCCTCCGTAATGACATCTCTCTTTCAGAGGAGCCCAGTCATATAAAATAACAAAAGGGACTTGCGTAAAATACAATCCACTTAGATAACAAAAATATAAAAAAACAAACTAATGCCGAATAAAACACCTAAATCTTTGTCTGCTTCCTCAGAGGTGAACTTGCAGCTAGCCAATTAATTAGTATTACCAGCCTAAATGCCCTGTACACACTGCAGTGCAAAACTGGACCTGGACCATATAATTTCTACTCAGATTGCCATTAGTACTAATTATCCATTAACAATTAACCATGCTAGCACTGTCCCGTTTGAGTCCAGGTCAGATCTGCAAATTGTGCCCTGTAAAAATAGCAGCCTTGTACGTTGCCCGAATATAAATATCAGTCAAATCCTCTTCTCCATCCAGCCACGAAGCACTGGCCTCGTCTCCCCAAACGGCCCTTTTAATCTCCATGGCTAGACATTTATATTTAGGTCTGTATGAGAGCTGGCGGGTGGCAGTGCGTTCAAAGAGGACCTCTCCCCTCCATTGACAGTGGTCTCTGTTGGAGGGCAGTTAGAAGAGAGAGGGGGCGTGGTAATAGCAGGCTGATTTAGTGGGGAAGATGTTTTACCTCCCTCCTCCTACGTCTTTTAAAAATCTCTCTCTCATCATCCCTCCCTTCATCCCACCCGTTACATTCCTTTTTCATCCCATCCATCCCCTTCAATTCACATTCCTTCATTCTCCCTCCCTCCCTCCCTCCCTCCCTTCCTCCATACCTTTTCCTACCTCATTCATTCAGCACTATCTGTTCATCTTTCTCTATCTCACCTTGTTCTCTCTCCTCTCCACCCCTTACCCTTTCACAAACTACCTCCCTCCCTCCTTTGTTTTTCTACCCCCCCCCATCCCCTCCATCCCTCCATCCCTCCATCCCTGCATAGTCTTGCCGCCGGGCTCTCCTGTGCATCAGAGAGAAATAGAAAGAGAGACAGAGAGAGAGGCTGGTTGGTCTGGCTGTGGGCCATTACACGGCACATCTCTAGAGCCGTGGGATAGTGCTGGCCCTCCCATTAATTAAACACACACATTACTTATCGTGCGTGCACACACACACACACACGCACACACACACACATGCACCCACACACCTTTAGGGACCACACGGAAAAAGACAGCGACGCACATGCAAGCACGTACGTTACATGGCGCGCGCACACACACACACACACACACACACACACACACACACACACACACACACACACACACACACACACACACACACACACACTCTCTCTCTCTCTCTCTCTCAACTCAGCCCGTCTGTTCCTTGGTTCCATCTCTCCAACATTATCAAGGTCACTGTTGAATGTTTAACACACACACACACACACACACACACACACACACACACACACACACACACACACACACTGTGGCTGCCGCACTAGACACATCTGTCACTGCAGCCCGACAGTTAAGACAGGGAGGTCAAATACCCTGCGTCACACGAACTGACCACATTGACTGGCTCACTGCCATCCCAGTGTGTTCTGTGTGTGTGTGTGTCTGTTTGTGAGTGAGTATCTGTTTTTGTTTTTCAATATTTGTGAGGACCGAAATTAGAATTTTACTATCTAAGTTAGGACCTTTTGGAGATGTTAGGACCAAATGGTGGTCCTCAAGTTTATTCTTTATTAGAACGCAAATGGTTACTCTAAAATATCTAGTATGAGATACAATAATGGTTCTTGTGATAAAGGCAACATATTGATCACCCAAAAAATGTTTTCTCGACAATAAAACAATATTAAAAATTATGGTTAAGGTTAGGCAAAGGGTCACGGTTAAGGTAAGGCATAGAATAAATGTGATGGTTAGGGTTGGGTTTAGGGTAAGGGTTAGGTTTAGTTTTTCCCCAAAAACTGCTGTTTTCAATTAAATTAGGAGTAAAACTACTTTCTGGTCCTAAGTAGAATACAAAGACAAAGCTGTGTGTGTGTGTGTGTGTGTCTGTGCACATGCAAAGTGTGCCCTCCTGCCAGGCACAGACCAATGGGGCATAAACGAGACTCACTAAAATCAGTCCCGAATCTTCAATTGAGGGCCTCTCTACACCCACCCACACACGAAACACAATCAATACGATTCGAAAAGAGAAGAGCCATCCGTTGCTAAGCTCCCAGCCTCGCTAAGCAAACCCAGAGCCGAGGCGTTCATCTAACAACACTGCATTGATTAAACTATTAGGGAGGCGAGGGTTAGCATCGGCTCAATTCGACGCTTGAACACTTTCATGATGCCATCCTATGGCTTTCATCTTCATTGTCTGTCAATAGAATCATACACGCAAGAGAAAGCATCTCACACACTAACACACACCCACACACACGCACGCACACACACACACACACACACACACACACACACACACACACACACACACACACACACATAAAAATCTATTATCGTCTGACAAATTAGCAATAAAATCTGTCTTTCAATGTGTCTGAGGAGACTCAAAAATGGTTTCACAGTATCTGCATCTTTGTTTAGCATGTGTGTGTGCGCACTTGTGTATGAGCATGTGTGTATGGGCATGTGTGCGGATGTATGCAGCTTTCATTTGCATTTCTCTGTGTGACGTATTGCTTGTTCCATCTGAACAGGAGTGTGAGGCAGTTTTTATTATCTTGGTTACACATCAATATGGTAATATAGGTCTTTTGTTAGCTTATTCAATTACAAACAGAGGAACAAAAAGCCTATTTTACAAAGGTGACTTTCAAGATTAGCTGGAACCACTTCAAACACCAGGTTATTACAAAAACTTACATCCTAAAATTAGACACAGAACAAAGGTGTGAAAACTAAAAGTAAGATATTAATTATTGCCTCCTAGTGGCTGACATGAGAACTACTCTAAAGATGTTTCTCCGCAAGGAAAAGACTCTGCTCTCATAAGGATCCACAAATAACAGTAGGGTTGCAAACACACTGAACCCAGGTCAACGAGGAAGTCCGTCTTTCCATTGTGTCACACTGCAGAGTTTAAATACATTACAGCCACATAAACACACCCACGGAAAAAAAGATACAAAAGTTGCATTAATAAAATAATCCACAAGGTTGTGGGTCCTATTCCTTTGTTATTGAATGTGTGACGTGGGAATCTATAAGCAGGCATTTTTCCCTCTGGTTCTTGGATTCCATATTCTAGGGTGTGTCCATGCTCTGTCGTTGTGGCATGTATGTTTGTGAGGTGTGTTGACTTGGAAGGACAGGGATCCCTCGTCAGGGCACAGAAATGTGCTCAAGGGATAACGCCACAGGGTAGACAAACACTAAAGGAGCCGTTCATTGGCTGGCTGTCACAGGAGCCAGTCGGCTTCCTTTATACCAGGGCTGGCCCGCAATTGGGTTCGACTGTTGTTTGGTCATAATTCCGTGATATGAACGGCGTGAGAAAAATAAAGAGAGTGCGAACAATAAAGAAAGACAAAAAAAACAGGAAAAGTGATAAAAAGGGAAAGCAGCTGTTACAGATAAAAGCACTGAAGTGACACTCGCTGTAGTAAAATGGACGGTTTCTCCCAACCCCTCAACACCAGTCTGTCTCTTCAGAAGCAGTCACACCTCCACCTCTCTCTCTCTCCCTGACCAGACTGGCCAGGTGATCCCGCTCAGCCTCCCGTCCCCGTCCAGACGTGGACCGACACGCGGCACCAGGCCGGCAGCGTCTCTGACAGCCGTTTCACTACGTCGGTATCTCGTGGCAACAGGAGCGCACAGGGCAGCGCTGGAAGTCCCCCCCCCCTCAAGGAGAAGCCTTGATGAATCAATAACCACCTTAGGGGCGGGCGGTGCTGATAAGCTGAAAGCCAGGTCGCCAAAATGACCACCCTCTAACAGATCATACCGTCTGAAAGGCTGCGGCTCTAGCGGCTCGGTCCTAATGCGACACAGCTCAAAGTGTGACGTGAGGTCAATGTCAGATCTATTTTTATGCTCCCGCTGTTACAACAACATTCATTATCATCTGATGGGATACGGTTCGATCGTTAGGAAAGCGGAGCGCGGTGGGTTAATGTAAATGGGTCAGAATGGTACGTTATTATCGATAATAATTTAATGTAAATTCAATCACTCATTGATTGACACGGCTGGCGCCAAAGCGGTTCTGGAAGACCATCCGACACCTCAGGAGGGGAAAGCAGGGAATCGTTCAAGCTGTATACAGTAAGGATGGGACGTTGTTGACCTCAACTGACAAGGTGATTGGGAGGTGGAAGGAGCACTTTGAGGAACTCCTGAACCCGACAAACCCACCCTACATAGTAGAGACAGGGCTGGAGGATGATGGGGGATCAGCATCAATCTCCCTGGCGGAGGTCACTGAGGTAGTCAAACAACTCCACAGTGGCAAAGCCCCAGGGGTTGATGAGATCCGCCCAGAAATGCTGAAGGCTCTGGGTGTTGAGGGACTGTCATGGATGACACGTCTTATCAACATTGCGTGGAAGTCGGGGACAGTACCTAAGGAGTGGCAGACCGGGGTGGTGGTTCCCCTGTTCAAAAAGGGGGACCGGAGAGTGTGTGCCAACTACAGAGGCATCACATTACTCAGCCTCCCCGGGAAAGTATACTCCAGGGTGCTGGAAAGGAGGGTTCGACCGATAGTCGAACCTCGGATTGAGGAGGAACAATGCGGTTTCCGGCCTGGTCGTGGAACAACGGACCAGCTTTTTACCCTCGCGAGGATCTTTGAGGGGGCCTGGGAGTATGCCAATCCGGTCTACACGTGTTTTGTGGATTTGGAGAAGGCGTATGATCGGGTTCCCCGGGAGATACTGTGGGAGGTGCTGCGAGAGTATGGGGTGAGGGGGTCTCTACTCAGAGCCATCCAATCTCTGTACTCCCAAAGCGAGAGCTGTGTCCGGGTCTGCGGCAGTAAGTCGGACTCGTTTCCGGTGAGGGTTGGCCTCCTCCAAGGCTGCGCTTTGTCACCTATCCTGTTTGTGGTATTCATGGACAGGATCTCACGGCGTAGCCGCGGGGGAGGGGGGCTGCGGGTTGGTGGGCAGAGGATTGCATCACTGCTTTTTGCAGATGATGGGGTCCTGGTGCCATCATCGGTCTGCAACCTGCAGCACTCATTGGATCGGTTCGCAGCCGAGTGTGAAGCGGCTGGGATAAGGATCAGCACCTCCAAATATGAGGCCATGGTTCTCAGCAGGAAACCGATGGATTGTCTACTCCAGGTAGGGAATGAGTCTTTACCCCAAGTGAAGGAGTTCAAGTATCTTGGGGTCTTGTTCTCGAGTGAGGGTAAAATGGAACGAGAGATGGGCCGGAGAATTGGAGCAGCGGGTGCGGTGTTGCAGTCGCTCTATTGCACCGTTGTGACGAAGAGAGAGCTGAGCCAGAAGGCAAAGCTCTCAATCTACCGGTCTATCTTTGTTCCTACTCTCACCTATGCTCATGAAGGGTGGGTCATGACCGAAAGAACGAGATCACGGATACAAGCGGCGGAAATGAGTTTCCTCCGGAGGGTGGCTGGCATCTCCCTTAGGGATAGGGTGAGAAGTTCAGCCATTCGTGAGGGACTCGGAGTAGAGCCGCTGCTTCTTTGCGTAGAAAGGAGCCAGTTGAGGTGGTTCGGGCATCTAGTAAGGATGCCACCTGGCCGCCTCCCTAGGGAGGTGTTCCAGGCACGTCCAGCTGGGCGGAGGCCGCGGGGCAGACCTAGGACCAGGTGGAAGGATTATATCTCCACGCTGGCCTGGGAACGCCTTGGAATCCCCCAGTCAGAGCTGGTTAATGTGGCCCGGGAAAGGGAAGTTTGGGATGCCCTGCTTGAACTGCTACCTCCGCGACCCGACCCCGGACAAAGCGGATGACGATGATGATGATGATGATGATGATGAATCACTCATAAACAGCACAATCACTCATAAACAGCAGAGCCGGGACAAATCCGGGAGACGAGGAACAAGGCAGCAAAATAGCGAACTATTCCTTTAAGAGTGGTGGCACCCATTCACATCCTTACAGTATTACTAATTGGCTACTACTTTTCCGCTTCTACCATTCCATTCATCTAGGTCGGTGCATTGGAATTGCATAGCTGTTGAAGGAAGCGTGCCCTTCGTTTCCCCTCTGTGTCATTACGGCAGTCCGTATAGGTTTCACCACCTCAGTTAGACCTCCGGTACAGCAAGGGCACAGCTGGACAGACAGCCCATGAGAAAACGCAACAACAAAGAAAAAACACATCCCAATCATTCCCTTCATGAAGAGATTTAACTGTGTTCCAAAGACAGACCATTAAGGTTTTTAGAATTGACTATTTCTTCACCAGTGCTAGTGGACCACCATACGCTGGCTTAGCAAAATGTATGACAGCCCACACAGGACAGCCATCTTAGATTACATGATGCAATTGACAACAGCAGTCAGTGCAAGGCCTTTTTGACCGGCAGTGGTAATCCTATGTCTAAACAGGGCTTGTGGCCACCCTGGTGTGTAGTTGTGTGTGTGTGTAGTTGTGTGTGTGTGTTCGTTCGTGTGTGTGTGTGTGTGTGTGTGTGTGTGAGATATAGTATCTTGTCTTAAAAAAGTGAATGGAGGTAAGTGGGTAAGTGCACGTGCGCGTGTTTGTAAGTACAGTATACTTTGCGTGGTGTGTGGGGTTGTGTGTGTCTTTATAAATACATGGTTTGTATGTTAATACATATTTGTGTGTGGTGGTTCGTCTGTGTATATTCTCTGTGTATATAGTATATTTGGCTGGTGTGTGTGTGTGTGTGTGTGTGTATGTGTGTGTGTGCGTGTGTGTGACCGACCCTCGTCCCCCACGCTGTAACAATGAGTGCCATAGGAAGGGAGAGAGGGCTGCAGCTGTTGCCCCCAGCCTTTTCCTTCCTGGACGGCAGAAAGAAAAAGAGCGAAAGAGAGACCCCACCCCCCGCCCTGTGAACTGTAGATACACACTCCACACACATACTCCTGTACTGCACTATGCTGTGGAGAGAGGTGGGTGTAACCGCCTCCACCCTCGTCCACTCTGGGTACACACACAACACACATGCTTCAAGATGGACGGTAGCTTTTTGATCATAACAAATCAATGTTATTTTATCTCTTTCTCCTTAATCCTCTTTCTTTATGTCACTTCATGTCTCTTTATTTCTCTCTCACACACACACACACACACACACACACACACACACACACACACACACACACACACACACACACACACACACACACACACACACACACACACACACAGAGGGGGCTGTGGTAATTGGTCATGAGGGATACTGCCAAAAGGCCAGAGTGGTTGGAACGGGGACAGGGAGGGAGGAAGAGAAGGGGGAGAAAGGGGGGTGGACGGGGGGTGGACGGTTCCCAGGGCTTAGAAAGAACAAGACTGTTGCCGGTTTTCCCAGGGCTGGTAGCTATAAGTGCTCTCCCAAGCGCTGGGCCCCCACAGTCCACACTGTTAGCTGGAAGGAGGGATGGAGGGATGGAGGGATGGAGGGAGAGGTTTATAGACAAACAGAGGGATGAATACAGACTCACTGGGGCAACATGTATTTCTGAAACATTTGTTCTATTTCACTTGCCAAGTTCTTGATTTAGAGATGAAATGGGTTTTAATTAGCCACGTTTATCATTGTTACTGTTCCCCTGGTAGAGGAGCTCTTGCTTTTGTGTTCATTTATTTTCCAGAAAAAATAAATCTCCTCCCAGAATATACTTTGGGTTTTATAGAAATTAAACTAAGAAAACAATACGTTTATAAACTAGACGAATGCCGCTAGCTGTAGATGTTAAATGTGATATGAAGTGGATGCCTAAATGAAACCCCATCACTTTCTCGTCTCCATAGAGACCGATGACCGACAAAGTGAAGGACTATATTAAGGCTACCGTGGCTCCCAATCCATCTCTACTGTCAACAAACTCTCAGAACAATTTGATACAGTTTGTTATCTTTATCACATCTAAAAAACAAACCAGGGTAGATACGTATTGAAATGGAAAAATAAAGTGCCCAACTGAAGTCTGGGAGTCCTGCCAGAGATCAAAAGGCCCCTGGCAGTCTGGTAGAAAACACAGATTAGCTGCACAGCCCTAGAAGGGAGCAAGGAGAAGGGAAAACTGAAGAACAGAGGGCCGGATAAGACCAGGAAAACCTTTGCTTTGTTTGTGGACGAGACATGGAGAGAAAAACAAGACAAAGCGTTTGCGTCGTATGACATCACAGGAGACAACTCATTACATCACCGTTCAGCACGCAATTTGTTTTTTGATATTTCGCTCGTTCGCTGGTTTTGACTTCAATGCGCCACTGTAAAAGTGGTTCACATTCAATGTGAGCTTTGATTCTGAAAGTGCCTAGTAACCCACACCTGATCTTGTTTGAGCGAGGGTGATCCTGTTTGGGTGAAGGTGACATCTATGTGCCTCTCGGACCCACATCCCTCTTGACGTCATGTATTAGACATGCATTCAGGCAGACTCAGCCAAACACACAGAGCGGTCTGAAAAAAGGTACTTTATGCCCCACTGTGAACCTCATATAAAGTCTTACCGTAACAACAGAGCAGAAAGAACCGCCTGCTGCCTTTACGTCCCCAAAACCAATACTTGCGCCGCCGGTTCATTGTCAAAATCCGAAAGTCACCTTCTTACAGTTGTAATAAAAGCACTGTTTGTTTAAAGTCGGTCATTCTCATAACATGTTCTTTATGTTGATATTAACTGCTTTGGCTTTGCCTATGTCCAGCCCCGGGGCATTGTGCTCTTAGGGTCCAACGCTCTTTAACGGATCACCTACCGGAGGCAACGCGGCGTAACCAACACCTCCGGTAACCCCCGGCCAGGCAGTCCATCCCGTGTCAGTGTCCGTCCGTCCGTCGGCGCGCGTGCAACTAGGGCCGTGTAGGCACGACTCAAGAGAATGGGAGTGCTGGTGAAAGGAAAGGCGGGAGGGGGGACGTTCACCTGATACAACTACGGGGTGGATGGCGGAGTCGAACTTCCTGCGCGCCAACGGAGGCCTAAAATAGACCACTCTCTTTCTCTCTCTGAACTTTCTCCCTCGCTCTCCGCCCCGAGTCGACACTGAGGGTGGAGGAAAACCGTGTTCTGGTGGAGCAAATGCCCCCTCTGAGAGGATCACCAAACCAATCCTACCATTGTTGTAGCGAGTGGTCCTCAGAGAAACTCCAGCGCAAGGCCTCGCTTGGCTTCTAAGGCTTTCAAAACAACCCGGTCTCGAAAAATGGAAGCAACATCAAAAACGGAATCAAATCCAGTTCGGATATCGATAAAACACATTTGTAAATCCAGGTTGGTTTCCTTGGTTCGGCGTTTTCGCAATCCGTGCTGCGCTGTGTGGAGGCGGAGGTAGACGGCGTTCCTTCCCAGGTCGACATTTCGGCGGCCATTTTGACGAGCACGGCCACCTTTCCGCTAATCTCTCGTTCTTCTTCTCTCCCTCTCACCCTCATGACACAGCACCTCGGAACCAGCCGTTCCTCTCCCTTCGTACCGTGGCTCCCCTCAAAAAAAACCCTGGTGTTAAGAAGCTCCGCTCTCTCGTTCTTAAGCTCCCTCTCTCGCTCTCTGGAAGGCGCAGGAAGCTAAACGTCCCCCACCCCGATACTGTCGGGGCCACGAGGGGGAAACGGACAGCGCTCCAGGCTCAGGAAACACCGGGAGGACTTTGGAAAGAAAAACAAAAGGCCCAGGTCCTCCTACACCCCTGACTGGGGCATGCCAGATAGCCTACAGCCGCATTGGGTTCTCCGACCAGTGAAAAGGTTAACACTGCCTAACAAGCTGAGAGGTCACTCATGTCGTGGATGTTGTTGTTTTTTGGGGTTGGATTCCGGAGTTTTCCTCCAGGGCAGGTCATTGTTTTGTTTGGGGGCGGGGGGGGGGGGGTAATTTAAAACATGACAAAAACAAAAACATGAATATTGAAGACTGAGCATGAATGAAAACTACATGGCCTTGAATGTTTCACTTCCAGGGGCAGACACACACACACCCACACACACGCACCCACACCCACACAGACAACCTCCACACACACACACACACACACACACAGGCACCCACACCCACACACACAACCTCACACACACACACACACACACACACACACACACACACACACACACACACACACACACACAAACTCCACACACGGGCGTACTACAAAAGGAAATGTGTCACCCCATATCAGTCCCACACATTTCTGTCTAAAAACAGACCATAATTAAGTGCACCTTATTGTTCCCCCACATGCTTTCTAGAGGAATGCCCCCTGTCTTCCCAGAAGGAGGGACACACACACACACACACACACACACACACACACACACACACACACACACACACACAGTGAGTATGTGAGCCAGAGGGAGATAAGGAAAACGTGGGAATGACTTAGTGGGTAGAGGGGAGCATACCCCCCCCCCCCCCGAACACACACACATGTGGTGGATCAATTGCACTACATTTCAGTCCAAATGACCTTCTGTCATCATCTCCCTACACAGCATGCTGTCATGGAGAACCACGACTGACACTTATTCCCTGTAGATACTAGCAGGCTGTGTTTCTCCAGAAGGGGACTACTACTTTTTACATATAAGGGAACAGCCTTTGGAGAACTGTGCTTTCTTTATTACACTGTTCCACTTATTTTTTTTACGTTTTTCCTGAGCTTAGTTGGTGGTAAAACAGGAGACTAACATAAAGTAAAATACTAAATATTATGATGGGATTTAATGGCTGACTTTGGTTTTATAGTTTCCAAAGCTCCTATCATGCAACCGATTCTTGGTGCCGTTTGTAATGCAATATTGAACCTTTATCATAGTAGAGTTTACGTGCATTAATTTATAGAGGTAGGTAGCGCAAACTGAGACATTGCAAACACATGAAACTTTTCACGAAATATGAAAAGGTTTATACTGCCCTCTAGAGGAGGCCATTGAAACTGTAACTTGTAATTTACTCGACCTTTGGTGAGGCCCATAAAGTGTATGTTTGTGTGTGTGTGTGTGTGTGTGTATGTGCGTTTGCATGTGCATATGTGTTTGTGAAGGTGTGTGTGCATGCATGCATGTGTGTGTGTGTGTGTGTGTGTGTGTGTGTGGATTAGTGCGTATTTTTGTATCTGTGTGTCAGTGTGTGTGTGTGTATTTGTGCATGTGTGTGTGTGTGTGTGTGTGTGTGTGTGTGTGTGTGTGTGTGTGTGTGTGTGTGTGTGTGTGTGTGTGAACAGAGCCCTTTCAAAACATATGCAGACAGAGGTATTACCCCTTTCCTGTTCTGCCCAGCACACGCCCACAAAGATTAGGTGGCTCAGCATTGACCTCCAGAGAGAACAATGGGCCAATGAGGAGGAGGGGCTGTGAGTCAACGCACCAATCCCCAACTTTCCCTGTTAAGACCCACAGACACGGCCTGAGATGTCGCCGAGATACACAGGCCCACTAAAGGAAATGAACCCTGGGAGGATTGTCTGACTGAGTCAATGCTGTCTCTGTCAACGCTGATAGTATCTACTTTATAAGGTGACTTAGACACGCAATGACAGGGTTTCTGAATTGCTCTACGTTTAGGAGGAAGTCTCATTAGTGTTTACATTTTTACTGTAATACACATAGTTTAAGAAATATGAATGGAGGAACAAACACGAAGTAAAGAGGTCTGTAACCATGGCCACGACCCTCTATTCTGTAGAAAACAATGTGATAGAGATACAGAGATATGATTGGCAGGCAGGAATGTGTATAACCACACACACACACACACACACACACACACACGCACACACAGTTCACACGTCGCAGTAACCCAGTGGCCAACGTCTCGCAGCGTGCCATTGCTTGTTGACAACCATCTCTTGGCATCTTAGTGATGCTCTGCAGTTTAAGACCTGCTCAAATGTGCAATTAATCCTCTTGGCTTTCTTATCAAGTATTAGTCATCACAGCATATGCCATTGTTGTTTTTCAACAGGGTCTCACTAAAATACACCTGCCATTCGCTGTAATAGTTCATTAAATTAGTGGACCAAGCAAACAAAGAAGATTCATGCACTTTATCAGACTGAGTTCAAAGGGCTTTGTATTGGGAACCAACTCTCAGATGATGAAAAGGCATGTGATGTGGATCAATGAAGTTAAGCCCTATAAGCTGAGGGAACAGCCATGAACCTGTCCACCGTTCTCAAAACAACAGAACCAAAACTGAAAGCTATAGGCTGAACCTGAAATGCACAGGATAGAACTGGGAAGCGGACCAGGGCCGTTCTGGTTCGGTCCAGTGGAGCAACCCGGTGTGAGAAGAGCTTCGAGCCCTATTGACGTGACTGGAGCAGAGAGAGAGAGAGCAGCTAGCACCAGAGCAACAAATAAGTCATAACGAGAAAATAAAGTAGGTCTTCTGCTGCACGAGCCGCTGCGGTACGACTGAGGTACGACTGAGGTACGACTGAGGTACGACTGAGGTACGACTGAGGTACGACTGAGGTACGACTGTGGTACGACTGAGGTACGACTGAGGTACGACTGAGGTACGACTGAGGTACGACTGCGGTACGACTGAGGTACGACTGAGGTACGACTGAGGTACGACTGAGGTACGACTGAGGTACGACTGAGGTACTCTGTCCTGTCAAGCCAGCCGGTGGGAGTGACTCACTGGGCTTTGCTAGAAAAAGTCACGCTGGAATACGCTCTCAGAGTGGGTGTTAGTTTTTGAAATTGTAGACTGCCATCCAAAGAATATAATTGACAATAAAAATCTTACTCCCATCCCAAAAGTCACACATGTTGTAGGAAAGTTCTAAAAGAATTCTTTTTTTTTTTGCATAACTACCGTTTAAGTAACAATAATCAATTTTTCTTTGTCAATTATTCTTATTATTTCCTCAACAGGCTCTATGGGATATGTACTACATTTGAATAAAGCAAATCAGTGATTATAACAGCTGCGTACGCCTCGTTAAATGAACACAATGGGCTGTGAACCAAGTCTCTCGGACGCGGCGGGAAATTGTTCCCGAAAACACGCAACAACCGCGTCGGCCACGCGCTGAGGCCAGTCGTCCGGGGACAAGAGACGGAGGGCCTGTGCGGCAGAACAATACCAGCTGTAAGCCGCCCTGCTAACAGAGACGCTGATTCATACGCTTCAGCACAGCCAGGCCGGGCCTTCCCAAGGTCCCCTGCTCCTTCTGTTGCTGGGGAAGAGAGAGGACAATCGGAGCCATTGATGGATGTCCGGGGCGGGGAGTCTGGGAGGCCACTGTAACACCAGATTACAACTGCAAAATAAAAGATGCCGGCGCTATGGATAGGTGAATCGTTTCCCCCGCCCCCAGAGCAGTGCATGTGTCTTGCATGTGAGGGACCAGTGTTTGTTTTTGTGGTGAAGGTGCACGATTAAAGTCTTAGGGCTGAATGATGTGTCAGGATAATGACTCGATGTGTTGTTCTACATGCAAAGACAAATTAAGAGCGCTCTCCTTCAATGTTTAAGGAGAAAACAACAGCATAGCCCTGCCATGGGAAAGAGCGACATTTAGTGCAGTTCAAAAAGTGTTGGTCAAGGGTTTTATTCTGCTCCAGTGAGTATTCAAGCCAGCTAACAAGCAAGCAAACTAAATCAGGACTGCAAACAGAATGTTGTGCCTTCAAAACAACCAAACGCTTCACTGCCCAAACCCACTTATAGGCATTGTCTCTACAGGAATCTAGGATGTCTGACGTGTAACAGTGCATTCAACCAGCCTCCAAACGCGGGATCACCGGGATATCATGAAATCCAGCAAAGCAGAATGAATTCCTGTAAAATCGTGGCAAGGATATTCAACTATTTTCCTTCAGTTTGGGAAAACACCCATATGACGGGTTAGGTTTTACATTACATGAAGGAGTCGTGTTCAGTTGAGAGATTGTGTGATGAGGTATTCTTACGTGAAAAACCACTGTACAATGAGGCCGACATAGCGGTCCATTGGATTACATAATACTGAATAGGAGTGCTAGAAAATGATGAGACTGAATAGGTGTGATGGGATATTTTGAAAGATTGGAAAATTTGTATTGCATCAAGCGAAATGTAACCACAGGATACAGCCTGATAAAGGAAAAAGTATATATCCAGTTTATCCACTGAGTTCAGTCACAGTAGCCTACCATAACACCTGGCTGAGTCCATTCTATGATCACTTTGGAGTGAAACACAATCCCATTCCAAAAGCATAGTGTGACAACTGTTAAAAGTTCATTTCGAAAGATTTACAGGTGTTATTTTATCGTAGGTTTACCGTACAAACACTGGTACAAAATAATGTGGGTTGGGTGTGGTTTCGGTTTTAGTTTGCTCTATTTATAATGAAAAGCATAGTTGGCCCTTGAATCAAAATCACTTCGTTTGTTTCAAGTTTGCACAAACACCATCATATAATAACTAACCTGATTTAAGATTTGGCAAGACACGCGGGAGTTCCAGTCTTCTCTTTCTCTTTCCTTCCTTTTCAAACATGTTCAGGCAGCGGTTTTACCCCAAAAGAAAAATGTTGATCGAGCAATAGGATCTTTGGGTATTTTCATGCTGAAGATTAAGCAGAGCTGAGCTATATGTGAGAAGATCCAATGTTATCAGTTTTTTGTAAAAAAAAAACATGTATTTGGTTAGAGAGTTCAAACCAGTGCGCAACACTGCAGATAAGGCCTCAAGCTATTGGGTTGAAAGCCAACTAAATTACCAAGGTAGGTCCGTTAGCTGTATGCATTTCTATAACACTACTAATGTGCACTGGGTATAATATCAGGATTTCCAGGACTGCAACCTTAGATGCCAAAGGTCAATCTAATAATGGCACGAGGTCTCAGGGGGTGATGATAATATGAGACATTTGGACTAACTCTGTATTCAAACTAATAATTGAAATATAGTGTAGTGTAGCCTATCAATGGGCCGCCTACATATATGTTGGTAGTTTGTATAAGATTCTAACTGGTAGTGCCTTTATGAAATATTCTGTTTCCAGTAATAAAAATCCATGGCTCCAGGCATGAAGGCGTTACACAAGTAAGGGCTTGTCTGCTTCCCTCATACCTGCAGCCTGGAAGACAGTCTGATAGTGAGTGCAAACTGACTCAGGTGTGTTGCTGTGTCTATTACATTATTTCACAATGGCTCAACAGCTCGTAAGGTTACGACTGAATAAGAGTCGTCTAAAAGACTGAAAAGCCTATGAACCGCGCTCGAATACATTTCACTAATATGATATAAAATGTGTTGGTAATAGGCTACTATAGCGAGCAATCATGCATACAATTTATGTGCGCAAAAAGCCTGCCGTGCGTTCGGAGACAGCAGGCTGTAAAGTGCTTCATTTTCTCAGAGTACGACTACTTTCAAAAAGTTTGCGTTGCAGCCAGCTATCCCATTAATGCTCACCTGAACATTCCTCTTCTTGCTCGTTCGACTCGTCAAAGGTTCGGGGTTTCCTCCGAAAGGCGACTCGTCTGAAGTCGTCCATGACTGGCGTCGGTGACCGTTCCAACATCGAGAACAATTTACAAAATAAGCACTATTTACGTAAAATTAAAATCGTTTAAAAGTTAACAGGCCTACAAGATTTCCACTTCATGTGACTTAATCATGGACGACAATGCATTAGAAGGTCGTAAGCCTACATAATGTCCTATAGATCTCCTCTGCGTCCACAGCCGTCCCGCTGCGCTTTGGCCATCATCCGATTATGTCTGCGCTGTTACCTTGAGTACACCAGACCACAAACCCCGCCCTACACTATTGCGCAAAGGTTTAGGGTCTCTGATTGGTGAAATCAAAGCCATTAGCTATTCTGTTATTTTGAAACAAGTCAAATAGTCAACAAGAGTTTTCCTCTACGGGAAAATGGTTTTCTCCTTTATCATATACCAACAATAACATGAGTCTTACTTGTTTATATTTGATATTCTCTGAGACGAATCATGCTGTCGGATATGTGAGAATTTAACTCCGGTGTTTTGGGGATTAGATTAATAGCTTGAATGTTAAATCATTGGTTTATTCATGACCTTTGATTGATTTGTATTAATTTGTCATAAGCCTTTATAAGGTTACATTAGATTTTCTTACCAATGCACCACTGCTCAACCTTTTGTAACAAATTAATTAAGTACATAATTATATCATTCATCTATCCATCCATCCATCCATCCATTCATTCATGTGGAATACAGATGACAGACACAAGCATGCAACTTTAAGGACAGGTGATTTATTTGTATTGAAACAAGGTGAACTATGAACAGAAAAATCCCAATACAGTGTATGTCTGCAATTTACTGTTGTTTTAAATAGATGAGTATATCCATCGTATTGGTGCTTTCCACTGATGTTGTGCAAAGAACTTGTGAGTATTGGTTTTATTTTTTTACTTTGTTTATTTATAATACATGTGTATTCGACCTTTGACCTCTCAGAAACACCATCCTTATCCATCTCCGGTTTCCATAAGAACAACCCATAACCTATTGTTCAGATATATACAAAGACACAATCCAACAGAAGAACACAGATGACACAGAGCAAATCAATTGTTGTAACAAACATGCTTTTGTCATCAGCAGTTAACATTCTAGTACTGATTGTCCTCTGTGGGACACCATACATATTTTGAGACATCACTGATTAGGTCTCTACCCACATTGGTAAATAAAAAAAAATGGTGTCATGAAATAGAACTCATTCTGCCTCACATCCAGTCCATGTATATTTTGATATCCCTTGCACTCGAAATGTTCAGGTCAAGCAAATCATGCAACTGAATCATAAGAGGGAAAAGGAGCAAAAAGGCTCCAACACTATCGGACTTTGCTCTTTTCATAATTGATATTTTGTTAAAAGACTAACAAACATGCTGTTTACTTGAACCTGTTGCCTGTTGAATTATTAGAGATATCTTTTTTTAAAGCAATGTTCACATTACCTTCACTGTTTATCTGATGGTAGCGTGATAATGTTAGGAGCTACATGATTGTAACAGATCCATACAGAATCACCAACAGATCATGTATTGCCTATTTGTAATTGAAAACTCTAAATAACCAGCCCCCCATTCTGAAGTGGCTCAGATTTCTATTTGTTCACATTATATTTCCTTGCACAGTTTTCAATTAACTACGATGGACATGGAACCAGGTCGGTAGAGAACAGTAGCTCAGTTTTGGTCCTGCTGTGTGAAAAGCCTTTTTTAGCAGACCATTTTCAGAGCATCTTATGTAGAATACTCTAAATCTTGATCACGTTATTGCTTTAATAAAGTTGTAATATTTTGTGCTTGTATTGTTTATTGTTTGGAGAAGGTGCAATGATGACAATTCAGAAGATTCAGACATATATACCTTTGGTTGCTATGTCCAACTATACATTTTCTGACTACAAACTTTCTCAATATGTAGATGCGCTTTTTAAACAGGAAGAGGTTTGACGTACTATATGTGTTCAGGAGAGGATGTGAACACTTACAGCTTCACCAGTAGCACACACAGCATTGAAGAACATATAGTCATTTGTAACTATCGCTACAATGTTCAGCTCACACTCATTGATCAAGTAAACATTGTGCAAATCAAAAGGCCCTTACACTGGCCAACCGTCACGACTTCTTCCCCTACTCATTCTCCACTTCAGTCCAACTCAAGCTGTGCATCAAATGTCTTCAGGTGATGTAAACAAGCTAAATCTTTGTTTCATAATGTTTGCCAAGCACTTCAGGGTTAAAGTCAAATCCACTTTTGCAAGCTTCCCATTAAGCATTTGAAGTTATATCAATATTTTTTACAAATGTGTTGTATTGTTTATTTTACTGTGGTCTGCTTAGATCTTTCAGACACTTCCAGACGGAGCTTAGCTAAACCAAAAAAAAAAACTGAACCATAGATCAGCAACTGTAGTGAAAAATAAATAAATAAAACAAAAGTATAAAATATAGTTTTTATGTCTTGCAGAAATTATTGGTATAAAAAAACATTTCAAGTTCGTGTCATTGTTAAAAGCAACCCATTGCAAATATAACACATATTGTCATTGTGATTCAGATATCATTTTCATTATTTAACTTTGAAGTAATTTGAATTCAATATACTGCAATGCTACAATGTAAATACAAGAGGCTGTTCCACTTCTATATTCATAGAGGTAACCTTCAGAAGCAGATTTCAAATAAAATGCCACACTGCACAATTCTGTTCAGTCTTTTAGGCCAGATTAAAGCCTTTTCACTTCATCACCATGGCGATATACTTTCCAATTGCTTGAGATATGTTTGCTTGATTGCTTTATTTTTTGAAGTTTTGAGAACAACGATGAGCATTGCAATTTAACATGGTTTGAATTTCATCTCAAAGAATGGCCAACAAGTAAAACTATATCACACACACAAAACTTGCAGCAATAAATAAATAGGAAACATCCCTAATCTGTGGTATAAATAAATAAACAATCGATGAATATTCAACAAGAAACAAGAACAACATTCCAGTCATGATCTGTGACTCCGCAAATGGAACCGCAGTCCACTTATCCACTTTCTCTCCATCAAACTGCTGGACAGGAAGTGATGTCATCTCGGCTCTGCCAAGACATAGAGAATAATTGGCACCGGGGTTGCCAGGTTGGTTGGAACACAGCATGACAACCCTCTTACGGGGTGTCCCCATGTGGCCCAGTGAGGGTCTGAGGTTATGTAGGTGGACTGAGGAGGTTAGGTGCTGGGGTGTTGAGACTCCTTAGTCGGACAGTTGGAGGTTTCGCATGGAGTAACACTGCTCCTACTGGGGTGGGCTGCACGGTTCTCCTGGTTTGCAGTCACAATGTTAAGACTGCAAGGACGGAGCGAGAGAAGAGGATGAGGAGAGAGAGGAGAGAGAGAGAGAGAGACAGGGGACAGCAGATGAGAGGAGGGCAAGGGTTTAAGCATCCTGCCACTATAGGTCAAGTTCACACATCCAACATAACACAAACAAAACAAATAAAAGGCAAGAGGGGCCAACGTTTTTTTCCTGCTGATCACCACGGAGACAAGGAAAACTTGATAATGCTTCAATGAGAGCACAATCTCATAAGGTCTTGGAGAAAAGCTGACTGAATAGAAAGAGTCGAAGCAGGGGACCAGACATTAGATCTGTCAGCAGTTTCACTGTGAGTCAAGGACGTTCAGATGAGGTGCTGGGGGTTGTAGTTCTTTGATGTTCAGCAATATATGAGAATAAGTAGGGAGGTCAATTGAGAGACACAGAGCTGAAACAGGTTAAGATAACTAGCATGGGAGTCTTGGGGACCGAAAGGGATTTATTAAGTATATAGGACTTTTAATACTATGCCAATTGTATTTTTTTGTTGGTTACACTATACTGTCAAATACAGTTCTATTAAAGCAAACTGGGGATGTTTTCAATAAAACCAAATGTAATTACAAAACTCAAAACTATATGGTAAACTAAACAGATTCACAGAGTTAAAGATCGTTAACGAAACATCACATACTGATGTAAAAGGACATTTCACCTACCCCCGGACTCTGTCACTCTCTTGGGCCAAGCTAAACACAGTGTGGCAGAGTGTTGCTGGAGCTCAAACACCTCGCCCTAAAAACCTTATCAGTGAGTGTGAAAATAAACAATTCACCACCCACACCCTACAGAGTGTGAAGGTCTTTCTGCACACATTAGAGTGACACAATGTGACAGTCTTCTTCTTCTTCATACGCGAACGCAGAACATACTGATGCAAACGCCAAGGAAAGCACTGTTTCAAATAAACTGTGCAGTTGTAGAAATGAACAAACTGTGTCTGAGGTTGTAAATATTATTGCAGAAATAGTAGATGAAGTGGGTGGAAATGTGAAAAAAATTGTGCGGGAAGTGGATGAGTGATGAATACATTTCTTTAAATAACAACAGGAGAGAGAGTCTGAGGCGTGTGTTAAAGAGGAGTGTAAAGGGCGTGATTGATGGTGAAGCCGAGCGCTGGTGTACACGGGGGACTTTGGGTTACCTGCGGGCCAGACACAGTCTCCCTCGCCTCAGTCGTGGGGAGTGGGACGATACTGAGGCAGCAGGCTGCTGACAATCTAGAAGAGACTGGTACATTAGACAGATGGCACAAAATGGTGACGCACAGTCAAGGGGGACAGAGAGACACACAGGAAACAGCTGGGTTTCGGACAGGAAGACAACATCAGTCAGACACTGAGGGTTGTTTGTCTGGGGAACATTTCTTATTCCAATAGTTTTTCTTTCTTTGTTGGTCTTTTGTTTCTTCCTTGTATGTTTCTGCTTGCCTTGTGTAAAGCAGAATTGTCTTTGTGTATGAAATATATAATGAAATAATATGAAATTTGATTTGGTTTTAAAAGCCACAAGTTATACACGGCACATTCAGAGATTGATGGACAACCTTGACTTTGTATGGGGATTATATATTGTATATATTTTTTATATTGTAGAATAAAAAGCTAATTTTAATATAAAACAGAATTAGCGAAACCTAACCTGCCATATTTACTGTGCCTGGTTGAACTGCCTTCCTACTGGTCTTAATCAAAATCACACGATAGATCTGAACATCCGATCTGTTTTGTAATAACTGTGCAAGAACTAAGAGAAAGAGAAATGAAACTCTATGTTCAAAAACAGTAAAAACAGACTACGCACTGTGAAAATCAATGACCAGTGTGGGCATGTTTGAAAACCAGTTCGTTTTTCTTTTCTCTGACCGAGTTGCATCTATCCCTACTGACAAAGCACCACTTTCTCCTACCCATGCCGTTTGGAAGAAGACCAGCATAAACAGACAATCAGAGATAGACGCACAGACAGACACACATTGAACATTTATACACAGGGTCAAATCCAGTACTGTATTTGTTTGTGCTGTGCAAGGGGAAGAAAGGAGAACATTATTGAAGGGTGCGACATGTAACAATCCATTGATGAGCATTGAATAGTCTATATAGGCCCTAAGATATAACCAGAAGCATACTAAGATGTAACAGTTTCAATATTTGTTATAATAAATTAATGAATGACATGTAGGTTTGGAAATGTACTTTATAGGGGCAAAGTCCATATTAACACTTGTATTGCTATGTGCGGCTTTCTTTAAAATCAGAGAGATAAACTATATAATACTGATAATATCGTTACTTTAATTTTACATACATCATTCGTAGTTTTATTAATCATATAAATGATTGTCTGAGGTATATAAGGGCCAAACAGCATTTGACAGCAAAGCTTTATGTGGGCAAGCACATAAAAAGGTTTCAGACATCGCCACCTACTGGTGAAAAGAGGCACTGGAAAGGAGGTGGGTCGGTGTGGCCAAGGTGGGGACTTTTGAGAAGTCTCAGCGGGTGTATCTCAATAGGCTAGAGTTGCATCCTTCACTTGTCTCCTCCCTTCACCTGCACTGATTTCGAACTGATGTGGAGGCATCACATAGTGGTGGCGAATTAAAATGCAACCACAGGAATGTTCATTAGAATCGTGTGCATGTATTCTTGTTAGGCCAGACGAAGCACAGGAGACAAGCAAAGGTCGGTACTTGAGCCTATTGAGACTGACCCACGGGTCCAGAGAGAGGAGGTCACACTGGTTTCCATGTTGCTCAAAACAACTGTAGAGTTTACAATGCTGTCTTTATGTGACAGGGAGCCAATCCACTTGTCAAATGCTTTTTGCTCCACTTTGGGACACATGAATAGATATCACTACGACATGCGTTCATAGTGGTAACAGGGAACGGAAACTTAAATCAACTTTATCAATCAGATTATGTACTGTAGCACGGAAGATATCGTAGAAGAAAATGTTTTATGGCATACATTCGAAGCTAATGAGAGATCAAAACGAGTTATGTTTCAAGGCCACTAGATGGCCTTACGACACAAATAATCCCCAATGACAGTCGGAGGTTTGCACACAATCTGTGTACAGGGATCCCATCGTGGGGAAAAAACAATTCTTATCCACTACAACAACATTAGAAAACACCAGGTAACTAGTTGACAGAGCATATGAGAAGTCAAGGGAGCTCTGTAAACTAACGAGCTGGTTTGAAAAGATATACAAAGAACACTGCAGTGCTCGTTTAATCAAAAATTCAGGCAATGCTTATGCCAATATTACGTTTTGAAGGGCGATATAATTGTTATACAATTTGATCGAAATATAAAAAAATGAAAGGATAATAAAATAAATCATAATCATCATCAATTAGTTATAAACCGTAAAACGTTCTCTTCATACAGAGGCAACGTAACAGGCCAAACTATCCAAACAGTAATTAAATAGCTTTCAAACAGCTTTTAAATATCGTTTGACAGTTCAGTAGATGTGGATGTTATTGATAGAGCAGCACGTGGGCTGTTTAAGCTCCATTCTTCTAGCAAATTCCTGAGAAAGAGTGTCACATGAAAGCATGCATTCAGGACAAGGAAACAGGAAACCAGTCTGTTCTCCCATGTCTGTGTCCAACCTCGCTGAGGCTTCTGGGTAATGTAGGTAAAATGGGGAAGGGGGGGTTCAAGGGTTCGCAGGTGAAATATGAATTCACCTCCCACCTCATCGACTTCTGCGGTGGGGGGTTGCCGGGGCAGAGCTAGGGGAGTGGGGAGTCGACGAGGGAGACAGGAGACCGAAGTCTCGACTCTGAAGCAGTCGCCTGAACTCTAAACTCAGAGACTGAGAGTCCATGAGGAAGGTCTGACTACTGTGGAGGGACCACTGGGGCTCAGCTTGGGGCGACGCGGCGCAGGCCAAACCTTCCCCAGGAGGAGAGCCTGTGTCCGGGGCCGACCAGGACGAGAGAGAGGCAGGCAGCTCCAGGAGGTCAGGGTTGCTGAGACCCAGGGTGCCGGGGAGGGCTTTGTGGTGGAACGAGGAGGAGGGGACGTGGAGGGAGGTGGGGCTAGGGGGAGCGGTGAGGGCGGCGCGGCGACTTACTTTGGGCGGGCCGCTCTTGACGCGGGGCACCTTGGGGCCGTGGCCGCGGGTCTGCTCGTGGTCGAACTCCAGGTCCTCCAGACGCTGGGTGAGGGCCAGCTTCTGCTGGATGGCCATGCGGAGGAGGGAGTTGAGGGTCTTCTTCTCGTCCTCGGCCGCCGCCAGCTGCCTCTGCATCTCGTCCAGCTGGGTCACGTACTCGTCACACCTGAAAGAGAGGGAGAGGAGGAGGAACGGAGCGGCAAAAACAGAAGAAGGGGTAAGAGAGTGGAAGATGGAAAAAGTGAGAGACGGGTATTCTCAAAAGATGAAGTTGTAATACAGTGATGTGAAAAAGTATTTGCCCCCTTACAGATACTTATTGTTTTTGCATATTTGTCACACTTAAATGTTTCAGATTATCAAACAAATTTTAATATCAGACAAAGATAACCTGAGTAAATACAAAAAGCTGTTTTTAAATGATGATTTCATTTATTTAGGGAAATAAGCTATCCAAACCAACCTGGCCCTATGTGAAAAAGTAATTGCCCCCCCTTGTTAAATCATGAATTAACTGTGATTAACCAAATTTTTGGGAAAGCTGAGTTCAATTTCACTAGCCACACCCAGGCCTGATTACTGCCAGAACTGTAGAATCAAGAAATCACTTAATTGGAACCTGTCTGACAACATGAAGTAGGCTTAAAGATCTCAAAAAGCGACACATCATGCCCCGATCTGAAGAAATTCAAGAACAGATGAGAAACAAAGTCATTGACATATATCAGTCTGGAAAGGGTTACAAAGCCATTTCTAAGGCTTTGGGACTCCAGCGAACCACAGTGACAGCCATTATCCACAAATGGAGAAAACATGAAACAGTGGTGAACCTTCCCAGGAGTGGCCCGCCTACCAAAATTACTCCAAGAGCGCATCGACTCATCCAGGAGGTCACAAAAGAACCCAGAACAACATCTAAAGCACCGCAGGCCTCACTTGCCTCAGTTAAGGTCAGTGTTCATGATTCAACAATAAGAAAGAGACTGGGCAAACATGGTATCCATGGGAGAGCTCCAAGGCGAAAACCACTGCTGACCAAGAAGAACTCAAAGGCCCGTCTCACATTTGCCAAAAAACATCTTGATGATCCCCAAGACTTGGGAAAATATTCTGTGGACTGATGAGACAAAAGTGGAACTTTTTGGAAGGTGTGCGTCCCGTTACATCTGGCGTAAAACTAACACAGCATTTCAGAAAAAGGACATCATACCGACAGTCAAACATGGTGGTGGTAGTGTGATTGTCTGGGGCTGCTTTGCTGCTTCAGAACCTGGGCGACTTGCCGTAATTGATGGAACCATGAATTCTGCTCTCTACCAGAAAATCCTGAATGAGAATGTCCGGCCATCAGTTCAGGACCTTAAGCTCAAGCGCACTTGGGTTATGCAGCAGGACAATGATACGAAGCACACCAGCAAGTCCACCTCTGAATGGCTCAAAAAAATCAAAATGAAGGTTTTGGAGTGGCCTGGTCAAACTCCGGACTTAAATCCGATTGAGATGCTGTAGCATGACCTTAAACAGGCCGTTCATGCTCGAAAACCCTCCAATGTGGCTGAATTAAAACAATTCTGCAAAGAAGAGTGGGCCAAAATACCTCCACAGCGAGTGAAAGACTCATTGCCAGTTATCACAAACGCTTGATTGCAGTTGTTGCCGCCAAGGGTGGCACAACCAGTTATTAGGTTTAGGGGGAAATTACTTTTTCACACAGGGCCAGGTTGGTTTGGATAGCTTTTTTTCCCTTAATAAATGAAACCATCATTTAAAAACTGCATTTTGTATTCCCTCAGGTTGTCTTTGTCTGATATTAATATTTGTTTGATGATCTGAAAAATATAAGTGTGACAAAGAAGCAAAAACAGAAGAAATCTGTAAGGGGGCCAATACTTTCTCACAGCACTGTAAATATACAGTGCTGTACATAGGTTTTAGGCAAGGGATGCTGTTTTGAAGGCAAAGGGTGAAATATTGATGTGATCCATGTTTTCTTTTCACTCACTTTGTATTATGATGCAAAAAAACAACTATTAACATTTATGTTTTTAAAGCATTCTTATTTTAAAGTCTTTTTTTCACACTTGCCTAACACTTTTGCACAGTACTGTATCTGTTTTTTGATTCACATTTTACACCTCACTGGGAAATATCATAATCTCCTCAAAAGAGATTTTCCAAACCAAATCATCTCCATTCTATTCTATTCTACTATATTTCTAATTTACACTTTAATTTCAATCTCCTTTGTAACTGGCTTCTGTGCCACTAACCGTTAACACATACTAACCCATACTAATCCCATTCAACTTCCATGCAGATCTACTCATCAGCGTTTTCCCACAATGCCCCTTGAGGTCTGACCTGGTGGCGAACATGGCTCTGAGGGAGGAGAAGGTGGCGGCGTCCTCCTTCAGCGCCTTCAGCTCGTTCCTCAGCTTCATCATGGTCTCCGTCACCATGGTCTTCTCGTTTTCGTACTTGCTCTTCAGATTAGCCAAGGCCCCCTCTGCGGTCTGGGATCACCACAATTGGATCAGATTCAGTCTTCAAAACGCAGTATGAATATAGGCTAATGCCAGCTCAGGGATTTCATGTCGTGTCATTGTGAATGTTTTAACATTACGAGCATAGCATTCTAACAATAGACACCATCCCTTTGGAATTGCACTATAACACGTGAACATCACACATGCGCAGCGTATGTAAAATAGACCACCTGCTTGTTGGCCTTGAGCACCAGCCTGAGCGTGGCGATCTGCTCCCGCTTGGTGCTCAGCAGCGACTTGAGCTTGAGGATCTCCTCCATGCAGCTCTCCTTGTCCTTGTCCAGCATGGGCGCCAGCTCCCTGGCCGCCGCCCTCTGCCGGGACAGCTGCAGCGAGCGGTCCACGGCCCGCTGGAGGTGCTTCATCTGGTCGCGGATGATGGCGTTCAGGTTGTAGAGGTTCATGGGCTCCCTCCGCAGGTCGCCCGCCGCCTCGGGCCCCGGGGACGGGCAGAGGGCGACGACCGGCAGGCCAGCGGTGGAGGTCCGGCTGGGGCTGGCCTGGGGAACGGGAGACTCCCTCCCCCCCGCGGCGGCGGCGGTGGTAGTGACGGAGGAGGAGGAGGAGGAGGAGGTGTCAGCGGAGGTGAGCGGCTCCTTGGAGGGCGAGCTCGTGGGGCTGCGGACGGCCTCCGGGGAGGAGGAGGAGCAGGCGGCGGCGGCGGCGGCCAGGCGCCGGGCCAGCCGGGGGGTCAGGAGGGCACGGGGGTCCTCGTTGCTCTTGAGGCTGCCGCTGCGCGTGCCCCGGCTCTGGCGGTAGTAGTCCAGCATGACGCGGTTGGGCATCTCGTTGTTGCACAGGCACACGTGGTGGTAGAGCTGGGCCAGCTCCTCGCTGAAGGTCACCAGCTCGTCCTGCGCCGCGCCCAGCGCGCCCTGGCTCTCGGCTGCCGCGCCCGACGCCGCCCGCAGCTCCGCCTCCAGGGTCGCCACGCGCTCCAGCCCCTGGCGGCAGCTCCGCTCCAGACGGCCCACCTGCTCGTCCAGCGCCTCGGCCCGGCCCTCGCTGCGGCCGCGCTCCTCGCCCTGGTGCTCCACGCAGCGGTTGTACTTCTCCTTCAGGGCCTTGAGCTCGGCCTTCAGGTCGATGACCTCGCTCACCGCCATCTTGTACTTCCCCTCCAGGACCTCCAGGCCGCGGGCGTCATCGTCGTCTGGTGAGGGGGAAGAAGGGAAGGAGCCGCGGTCGCCCGCCTTCTCGCTCTCCTTGGGGTCGCCGAGCTCTTTGTCGCCGTGGAGACGCCGTGCGGTGTTGACGCGCTGGCTGAGGCGGTGGAAGCGGTCGTGCTGCTCGGACAGGGCGCCCTGCGTGTGCTGCAGCTGCGTCTGGGACTCTTGCAGGGTCATGTGCAGCGCCGCCTTCTCACACTGCACCTATAGGACGGGAGGACACACTGCATCTCATAAAACACATCTATAATATATTCTAGTAAATTCAATAATGTTACCGTACTACATTATATATTCAGTCTACCTTGTTAAATTCAATTACAAAAACAATCACGTCAATTTGTTTGATTGACAGACAGAATGAAGTTAAAGCCTGTTTTGTAATTTGGCACTCGACCAATGGTCGTGAAATTGACAATTTAAATTGAAAATGTATATCAGAATTTGACATGGTTTATCCTCTCACAGGTTTTGATGAAACATATTTTACCGTGTGAATGGGCAGAGAAAATAGAGGTAAGAATATCAGTTCTCTGAAAGGCAGACAAATTAAAACGCTTGTCTCTCTCTCAAAAGCAATTAGGAGACAGGGAGTTGTTTGCGTCTCGTGAAGAGGACTTGAAAAGTGATTTATTCATTTGGGATTCACAGCAATTCACAACAATTGAATTCATTTTGCTTGCCGCAAATCCATTCAAGTCATCCCCCAGAGAAATCAGCCTGCAGCTGTAAAGTCTTTATCAGTGGCCAGGCTCATACTCAAAATGGAGTCACATAGGCTGTCTTAGGCCATTTTCAGTG
The DNA here is from genome assembly GCA_026901105.3 of Galaxias olidus. Taxonomy (NCBI): domain Eukaryota; kingdom Metazoa; phylum Chordata; class Actinopteri; order Galaxiiformes; family Galaxiidae; genus Galaxias; species Galaxias olidus. The sequence continues at coordinate 212,595 of JAPMUY010004372.1, forward strand.
TTTAGTGAAAGAGTGCGTCCATATCCAACCATTTGTATTTTCCCGCAGACGTCAGAAGCAGAGAAAGGTTCATATCCAGCCTTTGTTCTATTCCATAAATGCTCCTTATTTAAAAACATTCTCCCCTGCTAATCTAATGCATTGACATGCACACGCATGCCTCATTTCTGTGTATTCAGTTGCTGATTGGCTGTGTATCTCTATGCAGACTGCTATTCCTGTCCTGGTGTGTCTAAGCATACTAGACCAAAAGAGGACAGCCACCCCCGCAAACACACACGTAAACACACACACACACACACACACACGCGCGCGCCCACACACCAGACACGCATACACACACACACACACACACACACACACCAGCCATGCATACACTCACATTATTGCCCATTCCGACTCTGTCTGACTTCCACCGTCCTCTACGTCGGCTGCCCCGCACATTCTGACACTAATCGTTCTGACAAGATTTCCCTGTAGCACATGGCTCACCACACACACACACACACACACACACACACACACACACACACACACACACACACACACACACAAACACACACACACACGTGCAAACACACACCCCCGCTAAGATAGTACTTTGCTACACATTGTTGTTCTCTGCTCCAGATTAGGAACGAGACATTCTGAGACAGGACTGCAATGCAATGACACACCCATCTACGCACCCACGGACACCACTTAGACACATTCTTTTGCATATGCACACACACACACACACACACACACACACACACACACACACGCATAATTGTGGAGTCTGTGATGGACTGTTAGTTGTCCAGCGTTTCTTTTTGGCTTGTTTCCAAAATAATGGAGTAATGTCATTTACTTTCATATTTACGGTTTCTTACACAGGGGTGGTGACAAAAAATGCTGTCATCAGCAAGGCAATTGACAAACACACACACACACACACACGCGCGCACTCGCACTCGCACACACACACACACACACACACACACACACACACACACACACACACACACACCACACAATCTGCCTTACACATAATGTTGATGCTGAGGACCTCCCCTCGTTTTTCCACTAATGAGATGTACTGTGGACAGGAGGGGTCGATAGCAGTCCCCCTAATGCACTGGGTTTGTAAATCGCTGGTTTTGTTCCTGGGAGGTATACTCCATTGATTTCCCCTCACTGAAAGAGGAAGATTGAAAAGGATTCAAATGTTCCCTCATGACCAGGAAGTCTACGCACTCCCTGGGGTGTCACATGGTGTACAATAAAAGCTAAACAGAACAAATTGAATTAAGAACACAGTTACAGTAGGCGCTATGGCCCTCTACGCAAAATGCACTTTAGTCAAACTTTCGACATATGAAGGCTAAGTACAGAGCATCGTATTTTTTATCTAATCTGTATCTTTATCTACATATTTTGAATAACCTCACACAAGTTCCTCTCTGATAAGACAAGAAGTACATGCCACCTGACATATAAACCTTTGACCCCGGCGCGACCCCCCTGCGCGACCCACCTGCAGCAGCTGCTGCTTCATCTTCTGCATCTCCGACAGGTTGAGCTCGCTGAAGAGGTCCGACACGGGCAGGAGCCCCTCCCCCTTCCGGCCGGCCCGGAACGCGCCGTTCACCTTGGCCAATCCTGCCCCGCCGTTCGGGTGCCCGTTGCAGCCGTCGCCGTCCTCGCCGGCGCTCCCGTTGGCCAGGGCCTCCTCGGGGAAGCGGAGGCCCTCCGCGGCCGCCAGAGCCAGGTGGTGGGCGCTGGCGCCGTAGACGCCGTCGCTCAGCGCCGCCAGCTGGTGGGCCAGCTCCTTCCGCAGGCCGTGCTTCTGCTCGCGCTCGCTCTTCAGCGCGTCCAGCGCCTCCTCCAATTGGCCCTCGGAGATGTCCTTCAGGCGCAGCGCGTCCTCCAGTTGGCTGTTGAGGAGGACGGTCTCCTCCTCCAGCACCTTGATCTCGTGTTTCAGGCCCTCAAACTCCACCTGTAGTGACACGGAGCGAAAAGGAGGGGAGAGGATTAAAAAATAACAATGAAGTAGCAGCAAATACAATTGCAGCATGTGCAATACACTAGTCGAATCAAACGTCTCTTTAGCTTCAAATTCACAACAGAGATGGATACACTTTTTACAAGGGCATATGGCTTACATCAGATTTTGTTACTCTTATTTGGGAAGTGCGAAGTTAGCCATCGCAGGGGTGATTTGATGAACGCAGTCAGAGTCAATGGCATATAGTGAATCGACGTGAGGGGTGACTAGACTGTGCAAGTGTCCTGACTGAGATAGAGTACTGATAATAAAGTTATCACTTCTCATTTCAGCCATGTGTCCTTGTAAAAGTATATCCTTAATTTTGACTTTTCTCTACTTTTTACTTATGAGTGTCTTGAAAGGAGCCCCCAAATGCTATGTGTTGCTATTACAAGCATCACATTATTATAAAGTACTGCAGGTGTGTTTGCTTTATCCCGTCATACACCCAGACACATACCCTGGAGGATAACATTGGACTACACTTAAGGTGCGTTTGTTTTATTCTGCTATACACCCCAGACACATTAAGCTCCACCCACCCCATTCTGTTTGAGAGTGGACAGTAGTTTGTTTTATTCTGCTATACACCCCAGACACGTTAAGCTCCACCCACCCTGTTCTGTTTGAGAGTGGACACCAGTTTGTTTTATTCTGCTATGCACCCCAGACACATTAAGCTCCACCCACCCCGTTCTGTTTGAGTGTGGACACCAGTTTGTTTTATTTTGCTATACACCCCAGACACGTTCAGTGCCGCCCACCTGGTTCTGTTTGAGCGTGGACACCAGTTTCTGCAGCGTGATGTTCTCCTCCTCCAGCTCGGTGTAGTCCTGCAGCAGCCTGGCCTCCCTGAACTTGTACTCCCTGATCTCCTCCCTCATGCGGCTCCGCTGCAGCTCCAGCACCTCGTTACTCTGGAAACGCAGACGGGGCCAGGAGGAGGAGGAGGAGGAGGAGGAGGAGGAGGCAGGGGGGAAAGAGGAAGGGAAATGAAAGGAAATTAATGAATAATTTGTCTGTTACATCCATTTTCTTTTTAAAAACATTGAATTTAAGTTACGCAGAGTGAATGATTTTGCCTGACAACAGTTTTGTAGAACCTACTGGTACTGTGACATTGATTTAATACACTTTTCGGCCTCCACGTTCCACAAACACACAACGACACCGAATGAGAAAAGCACGGGCGCACAAAGACGAGCGCACATTGCCCGTTAGGAGAACTCTTGTGTGAACGTGCGCTCGCAGACACACACTATATCAACTGAGGCCATCGTGATGAGGCAGGATGGTTCAGAGGTGCTAGCGACAGTGTGAAACAAATCGCTTCCCCTGCCTAGAAAACAGAGAGTCAGCACTCTCACTCGCGGCCAGATAACTCTTTTGGGCCAATTGCACCGCAGAGTCAAGAGTCAGAAATCCGAGCCCACAATAGATTTGTTGATATATGGATTAATATAAATTCTGACCAATGACCACAAATGTTATAAATCTCAGTGAAGGTGTTACTAGGCAGAAAGACAGGTCTCAGCTAAAAAAAAAAATCTGCGTTTTTAATGTGACTGTAAAATGTCTGGTTTCGCAGAAAAAGGTCCGAAATCACTTTAACAAAAGAATGGAACCCAAATGTGTTGCTTTTAAAGAAATTCCATTCAAAGCACGAGAGAAAGAGAAGACTCACACACACACACACACACACACACACACACACACACACACACACACACACACACACACACACACACACACTCTGAAACCGAGTGTTCTCAGACTGATGGATTTACATTGTGGCTGTTTGGCCCCACCAGTCTCCATCTCAGAGATTGACAGCTGTCTTTCCAGTGTAACATAAAGATGATCCTTTATGTCCAACGCATTCCAAGAAGGATAACGTCTTTCTTCCCTCAGTGTTTCCGTATATTTACCAGAGTAATAGCAAAAGCACAAACTCTGTTGTTCTAAGTATAGCCTGAGGATTGTACAGGATTTCAAAGTAAACAGTGCATATAAGGAGAAAGGGAGAGGCAAAACTACAAAAAGAGAGAGAGAGAGAGAGTTACTGAGTTAATAACAAACACTTTAATTTGATCTGTCTTCACAGTTCAAATGATGTCCGCTGCCTTTCGTTGTTAAATTTCCCTGGCTGCCTAGCTCTCTCACTCTCTCTTTCTCTCTCTCTCTCTCTCTCTTTCTCTCTCTCCCTGTCTCTCTCTCCCTGTCTCTCTCTTCCTTTCACTGCTCACCCTCCCTCTCTCCCTCTCTCCCTCTCTCCCTCTCTCCCTCTCGCAGAAGTGCTGACCAAGAACCAGAGCTCAGTATGGGCCAGCCCATGGGGCGCTCGACCAGGGCAGAGACGGATGGACCTGGGACACACATGAACTCTCCGGGGCCCTGGACATCCAGAACCGGTCTCATGGACTGGGGGCCTGGGAAATGGAACAAGAGTGCCGTTTCTATGATCTATTATTAGGTACTCAGTGGCAAGCTTATGTGCTTATTTAAAGCTAACTTGGGACACTGTTTCAACCCACTGTGACCTATAGCAGAAACAAAGTAGACCAATAATAGACCTTAAAGACCTTATTTGCCTTTTAGACAATATGAAACTCTAGTATAGTAATATTGCACATGCTTTACACACACACACACACACACACACACACACACACACACACACACACAAATAAACACACATTTTAACCAACATACATTTGAATTCCTTATTAAGTTCTAACATGTCACATACGTAGCCCCAGTCGTTGACTGTCCGGCTGTGTGGTCTCCTTGCGTACTCTCGACAGAGCAGAGCATTAGGCGGGTTTGAGCTGGTCATGAAGAGCGGAGGATTACAGGCCAATCGTTACGCCCGCGGGCCTCCATAGACCCAGGGTGGGGGCTGCACCACAGCAGCAGTAAACCTCACCGCCGACAGACCACTAGGTGGCAGGCCACGGGGCTGTGTGGTTCACCAGACATTAGTTTAGGTTTGGTTTAAACTGCATGGAAGGGTGTTTGTCTGTCTGGTGGTAGGTGACATACATTTGTTTTGTTTTTTAAATAAAGAAGAAAAGTGAAATATAAAATGATGTGGCCATGTTGCATTACAGATCATACTGTGCACATTGACAGTGTAAGTGCAATGAAGTACACCTCCAATGAAGCGTGTATGTGTGTTTTCTGTTTTCCTTGTTGATGAAAACTAGAACTCTGCTGCTCGTTGATGAGACGGAGACAGACCAATCCTCTGGTGAGGCTACACGGCATCTGTCCAATCAAATGAAATAGAACATCTTTCCTGTTTACCACGCCATCCACATATGCAAATTAGGCCCCACACGTTGAGGAAACTGCTAATGAAGGCATCATCAAAGAGTGCCAGGCTGTTTCTCAGCCAGTGACAGGTGGTTGTGACGGTAACAGCAGGCTTCATGAACACACTATGGGGGTTAGTCAGTCTGATTGAAATCTTAATGAAAGCCCATTTACAAGAGCCAGGCCACTGTCAATGGCTGGCCTGTGAAAATATATTTTTGGGTGAATCTTAGGAATCCCTGCTGACTCAGACTAGGGGGAAAAGTGGAGAGCGGACTTGCTGACCTGAGTAGGCGTGGCTTTGATGAAACCCGGGGAGGGGCCATGTGAAGAAACGGCAGCCCTGACCCATGCGCTCCCTCCGACATGTGCCGTGCTCAGGCCTTTTCCCTTATTCCCTGGCTTAGCACCGGATTTGGCCTCCACAATGGAGCGGCCGTTGCGATCTGACCCGGGGACAGCACAACCCCCCCCCCCCCTTCCCTCTTTCGCCAGCCATCGGGCTTACAGCCAACGTGTGCATGGCCTGACCCTGAGCTAACCTGAGCTAAGGGGTCTGGCAGGCATGACCCCTTATCTAACCTTAAAGTGACCCCTTGACCCCTAATGCAAAGAGTTTGTTGAAACAAAAACATTAAAAATGCAGGGCAGGACAGTGCTGGAGTAAGTAGTCAGCTCACAAACCAAAAAAACTAAACATCTTTGGTCAATTATTCCCTACTAAACCAAAACGTAAACGTACAATGTTTTTGTATCAACACATATTTTTTATATCAATTGTTAAAGGCGATTCACGTGAGCCTAAACAAGCCCCCCCCCCTCCTCCTCCTCAATCCTAAAACAGAAGCGACGCTCCTCCACCCCGCATAGAGACATGCGTTTCGCCGTCCCACACGTACCTCGCGTAGCTCCTGCGTGACGGCGGTGAGCCGCTCGTTGTCGGCCTGGGCGCTGGAGGCCACGCCGCGGCTCACCCTCAGCCCGCTCTGCAGCTCCAGCAGCCGGGCCACGTAGTGCGCCTCTTTGGACGCCGACTCCTGGAGCAGGGTCTCCTCGTTGGTCTCTCCATCCTCGGCCACTTTACGCTGGTTGGAGTAGGCCTGGCCAAACGCCTACGGGGGGGAGAGGGGGGGGGGGGGGTTGTACAGCGGTAAGAAAGTGGTTTAGAGAGACTCAATGGTATACGGTGATTCATTATTTTAAGGTGGATTATTAGCGTATGATGAATCATTGATCACACTAGGGGGTTGTGTGAAAAATGGTTCATAATTGAGGCTGCTTCCACATACATTTTGTAAGGGTTAGGGGAAACAGGAAACGTATTCATACAAATTTTAAACAAACACACTTAGGTTACAATCATCAAAACGTAATCAGCAAATGCGAGACAGTGATGCGACAGTGCTAAGAGCCTTGTAGGCTAGAGACTGTTTAATGTAATGACATCCTACCACCACCAGGGGCGTTCTTTCCCCAGCAACCCCTACCTACAGGCTAAGCCCACAGACTAAGGGTTGTCCCTCAAGGGTAGCTGAGATGACATTCCCCCACCCACCCCCCCACCCTCCTCCCCTTCCCTCCCCTTCCCTCTCGGCTGCCTCCGGTCGATAGGAACACTGTTCCCATTCTCCTGACACAGGTTCTCCCGCCACCGAGAGCTGCCGTGTCACGACAAAGGAACGCGTGCTCGATTAAGGGAGAATCAAAGTCATCAACAACTGCGGCACCAAGCCAGTGACCCCTGGACGGCAGCCATTTTGTCACGGCGGAGGGGCGTGGCGGTGTTTTGTGCCACCCAGCACAGAGCAGGGTACAGCAGGGTAGGCCAAATTCCCACTGCTAAAGTTACACCATTTTCTGTTTTAATTTAAACGTTAACTTCAAGATATTGAAAAATCCCATCTCTTTTTTTGCGCGCGCATATTTTGTCCGACTAGAGGTGAAAGGCGAATAATAATTAACTCTAAAAATAGATTCTTACGGCATGTCCTCCCGCATTGCCTTGCGCGGTCCTAAGCGAGGCACTTCATCAACAGTAACGGCACCCCAACCCGACCCCGCAAGTGAAGCGGCCGAGCTCCGGAGACCTTGACAGCCTCCTGTAAATCCTCACGGACGCCACCGGCTCCCTCAGCGACGCCTGGCCATTACATGTCTCTGAGGAGGAAGGCTAAACACCTCCAAAAGGCCTCCCATCAAAAGAGAGTGGAATCGATTGCGGGCTGGCTTCACTCTGGGCAAAGTAAGGAAGCACTTTTTAGTGCAGTCAATGGTCGGAACTTTGACCCCTGAGATGTTGGGATCAGATTAGTCATAAGCAGTATAGGGTGATATACAATAATATACTGGTACAGTATAATTTTTTCTCCTGTTTTAGAGTGTACCTCACTATCGTCTTGATGTCCAGTTTACTGTATTTGCACTAGCAACAGAACCGTGTTAGCCTCTGGAAATCTCCGGCTATTCCTCACACTCTGAACCGATGATCCAGCCGATGATAACTTATCCGTTTCTCAGCTGCTGCCCGCCACGCCTGACCGATCGTCGATGACAACCACTCTGTATCAAAAGGCAGTGTGTATGAGATGAAAGATGGTGTGTGTATCTATGTCTCAGTGTATCACCTGTGCACGTAACCCAAGCGTGTGTGCGCACATCTGTGTGTATCACCGTTGGTGTGTGGTCATATGTTGTTAGGAATATATACAGTATGTGTGTGTGTGTGTGCGTGTGTGTGTGTGTGTGTGTGCGTGAGGCTGAGGTTAGACCTCCCCTCCACTGACCACCTTGCTACTTATCCCAAAGCTAAGCCACCCTCACACAAACACACACACACACACACACACACACACACACACACACACACACACACACACACACACACACACACACACCACAGCGTCTCAGGCACCGGGGGAGTGTGATTGTAAAACCTTGACTCCTTTGTAACAACAGCAGAGGGTCCTTCTGCGCCGAGGAGCTCCAGCAGTCAATTCTACTGAACGACGGTCACGGTCACACACGTTCTAACTCTCTCTTTTTTTCCATCACTCACACACACACACAAAAAGTCATCATGTGCTCTCCCTCTCTCTCTCTCTCTCTCTCTCTCTCTCTCTCTCTCTCTCTCTCTCTCTCTCTCTCTCTCTCTCTCTGTCCCTCCCTCACCCTCTCGCTCTCTCTCTCTCTCTCTCTCTCTCTCTCTCTCTCTCTCTCTCTCTCTCTCTCTCTCTCTCTCCCCGTCTCTCTTTCTTGCATTCTCCGCTGAGGTCCTGAGAGGTTTTGCTTCAACGATTCAACGGGAGGCCTTCGGTAACAAAGGCGGTGATTAATTCTGTCCCTCGCTCGCTGTGAGCAGGAGTGACCAAAACAGACATTGTGTCTTTCCCCTAAGGCGGGCCTGCCTGTACCCAGCCCCGGGCTCCACAGTCATGGCCTGGCAGGGCAACAGCTGTACCCAGGGAAGGAGAGCCACAGCCTGGCCCCGGCCACCACTCCGAGTCCCTGGCTTCCACTGGGTAGGACGACCAGAAGGACAGCTTATTGGCATGAACAATATTGTTCATTTAAAATGCGTTTCTTTTGAATACGTCACCGTCTACGGTTCCCTGACTAGGACCATGAACGTTACGGGAGTCAGTTCGCCTTGAAAACATTACGTAGGTAGATTCGACCCAAACCAAACGGACAGAAGGACACAGAAATAGCAGGCTGTGCTCTCTGTCGTGGGCATAGATTCAGCAGAGCTCCTCATCCCGACACTCGTCAGATCTCTGGTGCAGAAACAGAGAGAGGCAGATGGTTTCAGAAGAGGCCTCTGTTCAAAACGAAAGGAGTTTTTTTTTTTTTCTTCTCCATCTGCTCTGTGTTATTCTACACACACACACACACACACACACACACACACACACACACACACACACACACACACACACACACACACACACACACACACACACACACACACACACACACACACACACACACACACACACACACACACACACACACACACACAATCTTCACACACAGACACACAGACACACACACACACACACACACACACACACACACACACATCACACACACAGACACACAGACACAGACACACACACACACACACACACACACACACACACACACACACACACACACACACACACACACACACACACACACACACACACAGACTAGGAGACAACTCCTCCTCCTCCTCCTGGCTGGTAACTGCTTACAGTACACTACAGCACAGTAGGGAGGTTCAAATGTACTTCCTGTTGTAGCTTCCGTAAGGCTTAAAATAACAAAATACAGAGGACTGTAAAGGAAAAGGGTAGTTGCTAGTTGTGAGTGAGTGTGTGTCTGAGTGAGTGTGTATCTGAGTGAGTGAGTGTGTGTTTGTGTGCGTGGCTGTGCAGGGCTACCTCAGACAATTCCCTCAGGTCGCAACCGTAAAATAAAATAAAAGCAACATGCATCATTGTTAAACTACTGTGGGTTACGTAATATATATTATATATGTGTTATATTATATATAAAAATAGATGCTAAGACGTGTTGGTGGTAATAGAGCTTGTTTGCCGCATGTCAGGTCATCTCAGTGGTGAGAACACTGATTCACGTAAAGTCATATGTGGGGGACGACATAATTTCTATTTTATTTCCTGGGGTTTAGTGTCAATGAGGAGTTAATGTTAATGTCGTTCTACATAGAACAAAAGGAAAATGCCACAGATGAACACATAAACACATGCGCGCACACACACGCCATATACACATAACACACACACACACACACACACACACACACACACACACACACACACACACACACACACACACACACACACACATTATGGATTCAATCCTGAGGCAACCTAAGCCATCTCTCTTTCAAACCGCGGTCCACACAATAGAGTCCCTCTCACATATATTCAGCCCTGGGGCGAAAGAAGAAGAGAGGCGAAAGACCAGAGGTGCGACCATGAAATCCTTCCCCCCCCCCCTGCCTCAGAAAACAGTGAGGAAGGGTTCCTGTGAGAGCCTCTTTTTTTCTGGAGCCCCAGAAGGATAGCGCTTCGAAACTACTTCAGCAGCGGCGGTAAATTTCCAGCCTAACCTTCGTGTGGCAGCGCCAAAGGGTAACCACAGTGCTATTAGGAGCAGAACCGAACACAGTAAAAGCCAAGGCTTGTCGTCACTTAGAAGTTTACAACCGATGGTTGAAAAAGACTTGGGATCTTTCTCTTTTTTTGTCAGGGTTTGTTGGAGTGGAGACATAAAAGCAATGTTTGGATATTTCAAGTCCATGTCATTGAAATGTGGACACCGAAAAAATTTACATTTTGTGTCTAACTTGCAGTATGTTTTCATGGGAGAGGCTGATTAAAACTATTGGCAACCTATGTACAGTAGGTTTACAACCAAACGGTCGGCTATGCACAAACTGATCGATGAAATAGTTTAAGATTATAAAAACAGTGCATTTAGGGTGTGAAATCAATCTGTAATATATAAAAAACTGAACTTTGAAATCGGTCTCAGTTGTTCTAATGATCAAACTTTAGAAGTGCAAACTTTAAGTGCTTGTTGGCAAACTAAACACAGACAAGACGGGTATATATCCAGATGGCTGAGTGCCTTAGAGACAGGCCAGACACACCACTGAAGAGCCTACTCTACCTCCAGATGTGAGCTCCCTGTGTGTGTGTGTGTGTGTATGTGTGTCTTTGTGTGTGTGTGTGTGTGTGTGCTTACCGTGAACATGCCTGAGATAGGAACAGGTGTAGGAATATGTCACTGTAAAGTGGGTGCTACTCTGTCTGGCTGTGTATGGAGTCATGGTAACGCACTGTTCAATGGTTCCCTTCTGACTTGGCCTGCTTGGCATATACTGCATGATTAAATAAACGGAAACATTTATTTATTCATTGATTGTAAAGTAGCCCACTGCAGAAAAAAAGATCTATCTCTTCATCAAATCTATGACTCAAACATATTCAATTATACTTGTACTCTCTGATTAATTGAGACAGTGACATGGTATTAATCTTTCACTGACAGAGTTTAATTGAACAATGTATCAATGTATCGTCGATGGATCCATAAAATCCTTCCATGGTATCCTGAGAGCCACACTTGATGCAGGTTTTAATGAGGGGAACTCTTTGACAGATCCGAAGAGACATGAATAGGCAGCCATAAGGACTGGTTAACAACCTCTAATGGTTGTGTGTGGGAGAGCTGGGTCCTTTGCTATGCTAGTACTTCCCTGTGCATGTGTCTGTGATTACTCTGCTAGGGTATCTATAATTATTCCAACACATTCCCGTTTACCAATTCATTCATTTAAATTGTTTTTCAAAATACACAGGATACGATGTTGTAATCGTAAAAAACAAATTGGGAAATGTGGCCAGTCTGAGTTCGGACATGCCCCTCTCTAACTGTTTCCCTCCATTCGTTCACCCTCCATGCCTGCATCCACCTCCCTCACTCCATCCCCCATCCCTGCATCCCCTTACCTCTATTTCGTCTTCCATCCATCCCTCCCTCCCTCGCTCCATCTTTCTCTTCCTTGATGAACGCTGCTTGCGTAGAGATCTATCTCTATGGCCGCTTGTCTGTCTAGGAGCTGCAGTGTTCACCACCATAAGAGGTTGTCTTATAAATGTGTTGTGAGCGTGTGCTAGGCTGTGTGTGTCAGCATGTGTGTGTATATACGAGTGTGTGTATGTGTGTGTGTGTTTATAGAATAAGTGAATGCAAGAGGGTGTGATATAAATGTTTTTGTGAGTCTGAGTGAGTGTCCGATCGTGTGTCAGTGTGTGTGTATGTGTGTATTTGTGTGTGTGTGTGTGTAGTTTGTGTGTGTATATATATACGTATATAGAGTAAGTAAGCCAGCAAAGCCTTCTTGTTCTTTATTCTTCCCATTCTCTGGTGTTGATGCTACACAGCAGCTTAACGCGTCTGACGCCTGCATCAACCAAAGGCTAAGCTGCCACTCCAAAATAAATCCTCCGCACAAAAGAAGTGGACATTCTCAAGACGTCTCGTACAGTAGCGTGTGCTGTTTGACGCTCAACGCACGACAAGATGTAGTCTCGTTCTATAGCTCCTTCTCGTCCATTGTGAGCGTAAACATGTCGTCTAGACCGGTTGTAGGAGACATTTCAGTTATTTGTGTTTTGGGGGACTTAGACTAGAAAAACGTCTTCCGGTGTAATCCCATTTGTCCATTCCTCCTCCTCCTCCGCATCCTCATCCTCATAAGAGGGACGACTGGACCGTCTCCAAGAATCCTCTTCACTTATTTAGGTTCATTTCCGTGCCCACTCCTAAGGGAATGTCGAAGGGGAACGCGGAAAGGACAGTGGCTGGCCATGGAAGAGGTTGATCCTTTGTATCTGTTCTCTCCTCAATCCCTCAATCTAATTCTAATTCTCAGATGTGTATTTGAAAATGTTTTATCTTTCATTTCATTCTCCTCTTTTATGTATTTTCTCTATCTCTCTCTCTCTCTCTCTCTCTCTATCTCTCTCTCTTTCTCTCTCTCTCTCTCATTCTCTCTCACACGGTTTCTCCATCTCTTTCCCCCCTCTCTCCTTCTACGCTGTTCCTCTCTCTCCTCCTCTTCTCTCCCCACTATGCCTCATCCCGGCTTCCCGGTGGAAAACACATGCTCGACAAACGGCAGCTCCCTGACTGGGCCCAGCGGGAAGCGGACCACAGCAGTGGAACGCTCGGAGCCAGACGAACGCCGCTGCGTCTTATCGCCGCATCGCTTATCGAGCCAGCCCTTTTAACTTTAGGTCTGGTTTCAGTTTGACAGACTCTCCCGGTACAAATGGCCAACTGGCAGAGAAAGGGAAGGTGTGTTCAGACAGGCGGAAGAGGATTGCACACTGACTATACAAATTGTTTTACAATACATGACTGAGTAGATTGTGACAGATGCGAAAGAGGAGGGATACATAAAGATAAAAACATACAGGAGCAGTCAAACGTTTGGACACACTTTCCCCTTCGCTTAAATGAGAAAGTGTGTCCAAACATTTGACTGGTACTGTAACACACACATAAAAAAATGCCGAACCAAACACACACACAGCCATTTCCTGGCATTTGTCCTTGGCGTTCATTTGAGAGCATCACAGCCAAAGGCCCCGTCCTCAGACAGAGAATGAGACAGAATCAGAAGGAGAGAGAGAGGGAGAGGGGGATGGAGAGGGTCTGAATACTGAATGCCCTGTCCCAGAGTCTGAGTCCACTCTGCCAGTTATCCTGAGTCATCAGCAGGATTCAGACGCTGGCTGCATGAGCTCCGGATACACCGCCACAGCATGGAGCGAGGAAGAAAGAGAAAGAGAAAGAGAAAGAGAAAGAGAAAGAGAAAGAGAAAGAGAAAGAGAAAGAGAAAGAAAGAAATAGAATGAAAGAATATAGAGGAAGAAAAAGGTAAAAAGTATGTGCATGAGAGAGACACACGGAGAGAAAGAAAAAGGGAGAGAGAGAGAGAGAGAGAGAGAGAGAGACAGACAAGAGGAAAGAGAAAAGGAGACCACAGTGTAGCGGGCAGACAGTCCAAGTTAAGGGGACCGTTTTGTTTTTTCCACTGTACCCTTGAGCACAGAGGGCACGCCATTCCGTTGTAGCTCTGAGCTGACCACCATCTTTCTCATGCAGCCACAACAGCACAAACAATCCTTCCATTGCCTTCAGGTTCAGGCTTTTTACAACCACTTTTTCCGACTCTCCAAAAAACAGATCACCACCACAACACCACCATTTTACAACAACGACCAATATAACAGCGTCGAGGTTCAATCGTCCTGTGCCTCTGCTCTGGGAACAGCCCGCCGCCTCACACCTCCCCCTGGTGATACATACAGGGCTTCTCACCGTCTCTTCCTCACGGCCACTCCGAGCGCTGCCTTAGCAGAGAACCCCCTCCATGAGGCCCTCATCCACCACGCTCTGAACAGCCACAGGTCGGGCGGGTATCCCTCTTCCTAAAACCGCCTGTCAGGTGCACCCACTGTTTTCAGTGGCTGTGTCCCTAGCCTTCTACCTCGGGGCTCTGATGAAGCGCGGTGACTCACTGCAGCCTCCGAGGGCTCCCGTATGAACCCGTCCTGCTCAGAGGTCCTCTAGATGTTCTATGAACCACGACTCACTGAACTAGTATTACATTCTAACGTCGACATTTTAACCTTCTGGTTTCTCCATGCCCCACCGCGCCTTCCCATTGGCTGTTCGAATCTTAAGCCACAGCAAACTGTTCTGCAGACAACTAGGGGGCGGGGGGGGGGTCTCGGTTTCAGGGGTCCTCCAGCTCAGCACACAACCCCTCAGGGGCCAGTGGGGAATTAGCCCACCGATATCAGGAGAGTGGCAGCAAGGAAAGGTGGACGGGAAGAGAATAAAAAGAGGGGGCGGGGCCTGAGTCAGAGGAGGGATAAGAGAGGGAGATAAAGGAGAGCGGGAGAAAGAAAGGATGAAAAAGCCAGACAGTAAGAGAGGAGAGACCGATGCAGGGGCGGGATGATGAGGAGGAGGGAAGGGACGTGAGAGACGAGGAAGGAGAGATCTGCCGCGACGGTTTCAGACAGCGCGGGGTGATTGGTGTGCTACGGTACGCCTGCTCCAGAGAGGCAGCACACTGCACACAGCATAGGCCATGTCACACTCCAGGAGGACAGGGAGAGAGGGAGAGAGAGAGAGAGAGAGAGAGAGAGAGAGAGAGAGAGAGAGAGAGAGAGAGAGAGAGAGAGAGAGAGAGAGAGAGAGAGAGAGAGAGAAAGAGAGAAAGAGAGTGACTTTGATTAGCAAATCTCCATTACCTTCATCACATTTGTTCCTCCCTCCCTTGGAGGTAACCAGGAACCACCTGTAGCAAGTGGATAATCCCAGTTAAGCGTTCATGTTTCAAAGAGCACTGACACCTGTTCTCCTCCGTATCCTTATCCAACTTAGACTGCACGAGAAACGTTTATGGTGGTCGATATCTCTTCCTGTTAACTTCCCGCTTTGTTCACCTACTTTCCATCACTGTTGATGTAAATCCAAAAACAGGGCTTTGCCCATCCGGAGCAGCTTGTCTTTTTATATGCATGTGAAAAACGTATTTGTTTTTATACCTACCTCCCTTCTCCCGTCCACGATCTCTCTGCCTCCCTACTTCTCTCCCTACCAAGCCCTCACTCTCTTGCTCCGTCTCTCCCTTCATCTCTCCCTCCTTGCCTCCCTCAATCACGGCTTTCTCCTCGTTAAGAAATCTAACGAGGTACGTCAACTTTCACGACCCCGTTTAATATCCTCACCATGATGACGGTGGCCGGGTGGGGTTAATTAACAGGGCTAAACGGGGGATTATTTCAATTGGCCTGTCTCATCTCATAGACCATGTACTCTGACGTGGTGGAACCCCCCCGTCCCCCCGTTCCTACCCCCACTCTAAAGGGACGGAGGAGACGGAGACACACAGACCCTCTGACCTGATTCTGTTCAGACAACCCACGGTGGGACGCAGCGGCTTTCGACCCAAATCAAATTTAAAAGGCTTTCTCTGACCATAATGGCCTCTAGCTACTTCTTCCCGATTCAGGGAGATGCACAACACAGAGCGCTATTCCACAAAAGAGTCCTGTTACTAGCTGTCCTGGACTGCCCGGCAACGTTAAAAAAAACACACCCCGGGAACATTTTGCTGACGTGACACCACGTCCACTTAGTACTTCGTTTGCTCACATCTTCATTGTTTATTAATAACAACGCGGCGCTTTAATTCGGAAAGCAAACGGGAATCAAGGGAGATAATTACAGGGAGGAAACAAACGTTGTTCTTGTGGGATGAGGGGCAGACACGGTGTAGAGACCCAGGTTGTTTTGTTGGCGGTGGCTTCGTGGGCATGCAGCACTGCTCGCTGAGGTAAAGCAGTAATCAATACCCAGGCCTCAGGCCACGGGAACCCACAGCTCCAAAATATCATACTGCAGCAAACACTACGAGCTCTCTCTCTCTCTCTCTCAAAGCACCTTGCCACCGCATGCTACCGTTACAGTAACATAGTTTACCATTACACTCATGAGAGGACCAGGCATGAATGAACTACTGCGGGAACACACCAGATTCCACACCAACAGTATGCAGATCAGCTTTGTTGAGGTACAAATGAATCAAGACTCAATCCAGTATAAATGTACGCACTAAACCTGTAATATAATAATAGTAATAATATCTATCCGCACGTCTTTTCCACACCTTGTAATTTTTTTTTCTGTGCGTCTTTCAACACTTTGTCATTTTGACGGTGGCCCCGCCAGCCCCACCTCTCCCTGTCCAAACAGTGAGCTCTTCTTCTTCCTGCCTCGCCGTGAGTCAACACAGGGACAAAGAGCTGAAACAACACCATCATCCTCCTGGACCGTGACGGGTCAGTGTGAACATACCCCAACCCACCTCTCTCTCTCGCTCTCTCTCTCTCTCTCTCTCTCTCTCTCTCTCTCTCTCTCTCTCTCTCTCTCTCTCTCTCTCTCTCTCTCTCTCTCTCTCTCTCTCTCTCTCTCTCTCTCTCTCTCTCTCTCTCACTCTCTCTCTCTGTCTGTCTCTCTCTCTCTCTCTCTCTCTCTCTCTCTCTCTCTCTCTCACTCTCTCTCTCTCTGTCTCTCTCTCCCTCTCTCTCTCTCTCTCTCTCTCTCTCTCTCTCTCTCTCTCTCTCTCTCTCTCTCTCTCTCTCTCTCTCTCTCTCTCTCTCTCTCTCTCTCTCTCTCTCTCTCTCTCTCTCTCTCTCTCTCACTCTCTCTCTCTCTCTCTCTCTCTCTCTCTCTCTCTCTCTCTCTCTCTCTCTCTCTCTCTCTCTCTCTCTCTCTCTCTCTCTCTCTCTCTCTCTCTCTCTCTCTCTCTCTCTCTCTCTCTCTCTCTCTCTCTCTCTCTCTCTCTCTCTCTCTCTCTCTCTCTCTCTCTCTCTCTCTCTCTCTCTCACTCTCTCTCTGTCTGTCTCTCTCTCTCTCTCTCATTTCCCCAGTCAAATTCGCCACCCAACCCCCCATCCTAGTACAGCCAGACCAGAGCATAACCTCGGCATCACAGCAGCCAGACAGACAGCTCCTCATCTGTATTCTCACCATCTATTGCTAAGCCTTGGCTCCACTGTCACTTGGCTGTGTCTGGTAGGTCAGGGGGTCAATATTCACTCACCACAATCTCGTGACTGTCAATATTCTCGTCCCAACAACCATAGATCAGGCTCATGTCCAAACAACCACTGGGTTACATGTGCTCCACCTGTACGAGACACAGTCACATTGACATCGGTGGTGCGTTTTTAACGGCCGCCAGCAACAAATTGCAGTAATATTTAAATATGAAAAATGTCAACTTTTAATTGCTGCATTTGTACCGGTAAATACCCGCAAGGTTTACATACTATGGGACCAAAAAAAGCATGGTAGAGGTCAGAGGAGAGGAGCCGTACGAAGGACCGAAGGCGAACAAATGGGTGGGTGAAAAAGAAATAGGAGAGGAGGGGATGAAAGAGAAATGGAGGAAACACAAAGCACAGGGTGTGGGGTGGGGGTGGGGGGGCGTAATGATTTTTATTTCATCTCCCAGACTCCCTGCTTACAGTATATCTATCTATACGATGAATGAATGGGGGGGGGGGGGGGGATAACAGATGAGGAGAGGAGAAGAGGAGGGAGGGAACAGTTAAGAGAGAACACGGGGAGGGAATAGGAGAATGGCAGTGGGTCATCCATTTTAAAGACACGCAGCTAACAAGCAGCTAATGTCTTGGCTCTTAGTCCATTTGACTCTTCCTAATTTTCCAGCACTCAATGAATGAAAATAGACTGTAGCATTCGTACATTGTTGTGGCAGTAGACTTGTCAATGCTTCTCACTGCCCCTTCCTATGTGAAACCATGTTTTGCGATTACAATAAGTTTTCCCTTACCAGTTTTATTTTTTTTTACATTATCTGAAGATGAAACAGCTTGAAACATGAGCTGTCATCGCTGCCGTTGCTATTTTTACCTCCCTCAGTAGTGCATCAGCGTTTCAATCACTAACTAGTTGACTGCACAGCTAGCAGATCTATTTAAAGTACATGTATGCACGTGAAGTGTCACTGCGTCAGGCATTAGCCACACAGACATTTGATAGAGATCTCCTCTGGCATATTCCTTTATTGAGCTCTTGGCACAGCTGGAACTTCCACTGACTTTGCTTTTCCTCATCACTCATTTACAAGAGAAGTCACATTATCTAAAAAAAAATTAAGAACAAATACCTCCAAACTATGTCAACTTGGGTTGGGCCGACCAAACACATGCGTACTTGTAGTTGACGTTTTCATTTTAGCTTTATGTAAAAAGGACGTTACACTGGGGACAAGTTGAGGACAAGGTGTTTGAATGGACATGCACTTGTTACTTATTCTAGATCGACCTTCCTCTGACTGACACACTGAACGAGAGACACACTGAACCGACAGGTGCGGCTGACCGTTACGCAAACCCACCGCAGCCTCTCGTCCGCTCCAACCTATCGGCTCAGATGCTGAGTCTGTTGCGGTGTCACATAGCCTACATTTTCTGTGAAGTGAAATGAAGGTACACCGATGGACTATGTCGCCTTAGTAATAATGCATTGTGTTCATGTACATCAAACTGTGTCACTGGGTCATTGTACAGCTCCCTGCTCGAAGAAAAAGAAGCCGTACATGTTTTCCTATCCCCATTTCTTCCTTCTTTACTTTAGTCATGCAACGATTTATGCTTCCATTACAGGAACTACCGGACGATGATTTCAGGCCTTGTTGATTCCCTGGTGGAATCGTTACTGCTATGTCAACCACCAGACATAAGAACCCTGTTCTGTGATGTACAGTGGGGTATTTTATATACTGGAGTCAAGTCATCTCTCATGCACCTCCCAGTCCCTTCCACCCTGCGTCATTTCCCTGTCTCTGGGTTTCTGTCCAATCGGAAGCTGACTTCTGCCCGGAGACCCCGCAAACGAGGCTAAGCCAGTGGGTAATGGAAGCTCCAGACTCACTCACATTCTGTCTCTAAAGAACGTATGCACTGTACATACAAACAGAGATAGAGAAAAAAGTGGGGTGGCGAAGGAGAGACAGAGGTAGAGGTAAAGAGAGGTAGCGAGAGAATAAGAGCAGGAGGGAGAGAGCAGAGGTAGAGAGAGCAAGAAAGAGAGGGGGATAAAAAGGGAGAAACAAAAACACTTTTCTGTATGTCCTTAAGAGTCCACAGACACACTGAATGCTCTATTTAGGCCTCAAGGCCTTTGAAAGGCCTTACACAACAGCCTCTTTTGATGCAAGCGAAACAAGGAAAATAAACAAATCAACATTCACAGGGGAAAACAGTCAACTAACTCTATGAGTACATATGTGGCTTTTTAAAATGTATTTGTTTCGTTATAGAAATAGAAATGTGCTGTCAAGTTAAATGCTGAGCTTTCCATTTTCATAACCGAGCCAATTGGGCAATTCTAGCATCCCATTCCAGGAGGCAAATTCCCAGAGGAATTACCATTAGTCCAGAGGAAAATGTAAAAGAGTCAATGCATGGATTTTCCAGATTGCAATGTGACTAAATAATGAAACGAAAACAGCGCAAAGTTTGTTCCACAAACATCAATTACTTGCTCGTGGACTAAAGCCTAGATCAAATTTTTATGAACAACCAACTTCCAAATCAGTTTGGATGAGATGGACAGTGCAGTCTCCAGTGATAGGAAAGAGAGCCCAACAAATAATTTCTGGTTGAAATGTTCAATCATTTCAACCAGAAGAAAGATAAATTGGATTTTGGAAATTGATATTCTCTGCATTCATGATACAAAATGATAGCTGAGGAAAATATCTACCATTTGATTCCTGAAGCAATTCCGTTTCTCATTTGGGACTTCCCTACACACAATGGAGAGGCACATTGGGTGTGAGAAGTCTACAGCAAAGTTCTTACTGTAAAGAGACAGACTTCACACGCCATGTCTTTGTTTATTATTTGCAGAGGTCTTGGAAATAAGGGATGAGAGAGAGAGAGAGAGAGAGAGAGAGAGAGAGAGAGAGAGAGAGAGAGAGAGAGAGAGAGACAGACAGACAGAGAGAGAGAGAGGAAGCGAGAGAGGGAAAGACAGAGAGAGACACAGAGACAGAGAGAGACACACACACACACACACAGCATTGGTCTAACACAGCAGGCATCCAGACCGTCATGTCCTGCTTTAAAACCACCGGACAAGAACAAGCTACGATGCAGGAGTGCTGGACCAGGTTACCCATAGACATACTACACCTGTTTATAACACGTCATGTAAAACGTTATGTTGTTTACATTTTTTATCTTATTACCAGGTTACTAACTGTTATGTTGCGTCATTTCAATGCAGAAGACTGTAGACTACAATTAGCCCTCACATAAACACTTGTCTTATAGGTCACTCCCTGTGTGAGGCAACAGAGACAAAAGAGACTGTATGCAAAAAGCAGACAGACAAACAGACAGATAGACAGACAGACAGACATCTTAATACTTGTGTTCTGGGTTCTGTTCTCTCTCTCTGTCTCTCTCTCTCTCTCTCCCTCTCTCTCTCTCTCTCTCTCTCTCTCTCTCTCTCTCTCTCTCTCTCTCTCTCTCCCTCTCTCTCTCTCTCTCTCTCTCTCTCTCTCTCCCCCTCTCCCTCTCTCTCTCCATCCCTCTCTCCACCCTCCTTTCAGTCTGTCCTCTCTTTTCACTCGTTCGCTTTCTCCCCTGTCTTCTGTCTTCATCGTTATACTCCCCAACACTCACTGAAGGATCCATAACCGCCACGGATCAGATGTCCAAGGCTCTGCTGCTGCAGGCGATTAGCCCCACTTTTCATCTTTCCTGAATTCAAACTAGGCTGCCATCATATAAAACAATTGGCTAATATTTTCTATCCATAAGCTAGCTTGATAGATACAAAGCACTCGAAGCACCATTGATGCTTACCCTGGACCGTCCTTGCTCATCTTCCTTCTGCATGCTAGCCAGAGCCTAAAACTGAAACAATGGCAACCTTTTAACCAGAAGGGCTTGCAGACGATCCAATGGTGATTTCAAAATAGAGGTACATATACCAGCAAAGTCATGCATGCATGATTGAGAGTGAGTTTCCAGCTCCAATAATGTGTGTTACGTCATGTACCATCATGACTTTTTAACATGGCTTAGTGGTGGATGAACTAACAGCTAATATGCTAAACCAGCACACCAGCTGCAGACAGGCTACCTACGTATAATATGGGAAATAAAGCCTATTCAGCACAAATAGAGCTAAATGCTAAGTCACACGTTGTAAATGTAGATTTCAGAGTAAATTATTGGGAGTGTTATGTCTGTTGCATAGTTTGGGAGCATAAATGAATCAACTGTATTTGACTGTAGAAAAAGATTCCGGTATTGCATACAGTGTATAAATGAAATTAGCCACATTCCTGTTAAGAACCAATGCTTTCACATAGGGGCGAGTTGTAGCAAATCAATCATAACATTAACCATTGAACTTCCTGTCATGAAGCTGACAGTTCATCAACATCACAATAGGTCTATGTTCCCTAGAGGAACAATAATCAAAAAGCTGTTCAAAGAAAAGGAGGAAATCTCAAACAGCTCAGGAGTCCTACTCATGTGTATGTGGTCCATTCACGTACATGTTACATGTAAACGGCATAGTCGATGCAGGTCTTTCAGACTAAGTGAAGTATTGACATGGCTTAGGGACAATGAGAAGGTTGAGTGTAGACAGGCTCCCTTGTAATGAACATAACAGCACATGTACTGTATAGTACGGTTAGGTCAATATAATGCAGCAACACAGCTTGACTGAATTCACTGCTTCTCAATGGATCGTGTGTGGCAAAGCAAAACAAATTACTTGCTTTGTTCAAAAAGGCTATTTCATTGTAACTTTTTGACCTTCAGTTTCAACTTTAGACATTTACAAAAGACATGGGTTAATACTCCTATCAGTGCCCTGACTAAAGCACTGCCTCCATCTGTCTGTGTCTCATCTGTGTGTGCAAAAGTCTGTTGCGATGTGCTGGGTGAGCAAGCCTGGCGCGAATTGGCTGCCGTGGTATCACCCAGACTGATTGTTGTGCGTGATAGCTGTCCGTCCATTCGTTGTGTGTACCTAATTGGCGACCAATTTGTAAGGCGCTTTGAGTCATGCCAAAAAGCGCAAAAAACTAAATCCAATCAATAATGAGAATAATAATAATAATAATAATAATAATGATATATTATAATTAACTGTCTAAATGGAGAGAAAAAGAGCCTCCTGTTATGACTAATTTAAAAAGGGAGTTTCCTCGATCTCAAAACCAAAATGTATTAATCACCACCGCCCCACGTTTCACCTCCCATCCTCCCCTCCTCACAAAGCGTCCTCGAGGCTGTGCTAGTCGGTCTGTCCTCCGGGGCCCTGTGGCCCCCATGCGTCTCCACGGCGACCTTGAGCTTCAGGCCCCGTCAGCAGCGGCGTGCCTCTCAGCTTTATGCATGCATGCTGTAATGTCTGAATGTACAAACAAGCCCTCCCCATACATTATTCAGGAAGGCCCAGCCCAGCTCACTGGAGACTCAGTGCCAGATCAGTGGCAGTGGAGGTGGTGCTCTTTGCAAGGTCACGACGTAGTTTGAGAAAAGATGTATCATCGTGAACCACCAACTCAATGTCTATGTCAGGTATAACTTTGGACATGTATCGAATTGCATGTATGTACAATAGGAGGCTTGGGAAAGGAATCAAATGATTAAATGTAGGGAATTTATAGCAATATTTAATATTTTTCATTTTACATCCAGAGGGTGATCCCACAGAGATCATGAGACTAAACAAAGTATAAACATAATCCCATATTCAGTAACTCAGAGTTACTAACTCCAGATTCTAATGGAATCACCCCAGCTCCTTCATCCAGCATCACAGGGGGACCCACCGTGCCGTGCTAATCCACCCCAGCGGAGGTGAGGTGTTCTGGGGCCACAGGGAGCAGAAACAGCTGGGCCAGCAGAGTGTCTGGATGAAAGGGGTCTGGGAAACCTTCCTCATGAAAACGCTTAACCTGACACTCGGATCAATTTGTGACTGATCCCAGCGCAAACAATAGTGGACATCTCTGGGAGCTCCTTTTACCAATAGGAGAGACGCCGATGGGAATGCAGGTTGGCAAATTGCTGACTGGTTCAAAGTCAAAGGCTGACTGTTGCTGCAGTTCATGTCGCTTCTAGGCAAGTAAGAAGAGGGTATAGCTCGAAAACACAAAAAGGCCAACGACACTGGAATGTAAAGCATTGGCCCCCATTGTAGATCAGTGCGCATTAGAAGGGTTTTAACAATGCATCGTTTTCCGCCACCCATGTTGGAGCACGGACAACAGAGAGAGAGAGAGTGTGAGAGAGCGAGAGAGAGAGAGAGAGAGAGAGAGAGAGAGAGAGAGAGAGAGAGAGAGAGAGAGAGAGAGAGAGAGAGAGAGAGAGAGAGAGAGAGAGAGAAAGAGAGATGTTACAGAGATGGGGAGAGAGGGACAGAGAGAAATCGGATGACTGGCAGAGATGGAGAGAGAAAGTCGGACGAGAAAGAACATGTTCTAGGGGTTTGAGTGGTACCATAAATGTGGGGAGAGAGAGAGAGAGAGAGAGAGAGAGAGAGAGAGAGAGAGAGAGAGAGAGAGAGAGAGAGAGAGATAAAGGGGGTTGCGCCTAATTTATGAGCGCTTTAAAAGCACTGCTGTTAAAACACACTTCTTCACAGAGGACATGGGTGGTCCCGTTTTGTGAATGAGAGATATAACCAACACTGAAGTGAGGTGGGAAGTTGACAGAGAGTCACGCACAGTGCACACACACACACACACACACACACACACACACACACACACACACACACACACACACACACACACACACACACACGCAATCACGCACACACACACACACACACACACACACACACACACACACACACACACACACACACAGCATCTCTTTTTCTCATACAAACACACAAGTGCAAGGAAGGGAGCACATGCATGGTTGTGTAAATTATAGCCTACGATGTTTGTTTTTTATACTCCGTTAGATATTGAATTTGTCTGGTTTGTCTGATTTAATAAAGCAAATATAAGGCTACCTCTTGTAATTGTTCCAACTCCTGCTTTAGGGTCTCCTGCTCAGATTCCAAATCGGCGTACTGCTGCTTCAGACACTGATTCTCTTCCAAAACAACGAGACCACATTCTGCTGCACGGATCTTTTCCCGATTCGCCTCCGCAAGTTCCTGGGTGAGCCGTTCTACCTCTGCCCGATATTGGTCCACTGTTTCCCCGCATCCACCATCGGCAGCCATCGCCCCTCTCTCCCTGTTTGCGGTCCTCCAGTCTCGCAGTCTCCGGTTATTTGGCAAGGAGAGGCGGAGGCTGGAAGACGCAGAAAATTGCCGCTGAGCCCACCCCCCGCTCTGTTTAGCGAGCTTTAGCAATGTGAAGAAAACACCAAAACGAATCTACGACCTGCCTGCAAATCGTAATGGAATCTCACAATATTTACATATAGAAGATAAGCTATTCAACGTATGCGAAATAAATTAGCTGGTTTAATATTCTTAACTGAGTTGACTGTCAAAAAATAAACACGTTCACCGGGGTGCAAGGACGCCATCTATCGTTGATGAAAAGTTATGACCATTTCTATCGTCTGTCTATAACAATGCAAATACCCAAAGACATGAGAAAACATGTCACTGCTGGTGAAGAGACCTGGTCTCAGTCTGTCAACCCTGTATAAAATAAACAAACAAACAAACAAACAAACAAACAAATAAATAAATAATAAGAATAATAATAATAACAATAATAAGAAGAAGAATAATAAGAATAACAACAATAACATGAGACAGAAAACACCTTCAACTGCAAACCAACATTGACGGTAATCATCCTACTTTAATCTTTTTTTTAGACAAACAAGTTGACAAACCGTTGTTCATCTAAACAAGCTAATACAAAAACTTAAAAACTTTTCTGGTATTATTTTGTGACACAATGGCATTGGTGTTGTCTCATCCCCTAATTTTACTACCCAACGTTAACTTACAGTGCCATTGTCTCTAATCCTTGTCTAGGCCTAGACGTCATAGGTACTCCCATATCTCTGCATAGGCTACATTCAGGAGCATATTATACAGTACAGAGGACATAAGGCAATAAAGAAAGATAGGTCTAAGGTGAAAAGTTTGTTCACACACTCACACACACGCACGCACACACACACACACACACACACACACACACACACACACACACACACACACACACACACACACACGTGCGCGCACGCACGTACACACACACACACACACACACACGCACACATTGCACACATAACCCCAAACACACTCACAAAAAGTACAACAAGGGGTCTCAGCGGTATCTGTACAGTTCAGACTGAACTCATTTGCTATCCTCTAAGTAAAGTTTACATTATCTCTAACGTTTCCATTGATATCAATTGATATCAATCAATTTTCCAACTATTTGCTTTTCATAGAAGTTCTCTGAATACGTCAATGAAATGTTACAACCCATAGTTTATTTGATAGAAAATCTATGGGGGAACTCTTTGTGACGGTGAAGTAAAAAGTTGACTGGGATTTCATTATTTGTACCCGCCGGACAGGCCAATACATCATTAGTTATAAATCACATCACAAGTTACCAGTCAGGCTGTAGGCTTTATTGAAAAGTAAATCTAACATTTTTGTTGTGTTTTCAAACTGGTTTCCAAAAGTTAATATATAATTATTAATTGTTAATAATATAAGAACTTAAATGAAGTCTAATGACTAAAATCCTCTCCCCCACTTTGACCTGCTCATGACCCTGCAAAACAAATTTTCAAATTGAGATAAGAGCACTGGTAATTCCCATTGCCAAACTCAAGGAGATACGGCATTTATAGGCTTAAAGAATACAGCGTAATAACTTCTCCGTGACCAGATAAGATTAATTACTTGGCTAAAGATTAGCCTTACTTAATAAAAACAAAGACTTGAAACTCAAGAAAACTCAACCCATCAAGTTTTGAGAAGTATTTGAATATCTACAGGGAGAACAGAAATTATACAAAACTAGGGAGTGAAGTAGGTTACTTTTTCCAATAACCAGTCCTGTGAATTATCTCAGCTATCTCATTTTAAACCTTAGTTTACTTGGGTGGGAGATAAGATTTAGATAAGTCTATCACATCCTGTGTAGTCCAGAAGTCCTGCCTTTCCCGCCTTGTTTAGTTACACACAGTAAATTATAACGATGTCTGTTCTCCACAGATCTATTGTTCCAATATTTACACCACCTCATCCCCTGTCACAGTATACTCATCAACAGCAGTCATTGTCGGGAACATTACGCATAAAACAACATACAGCCGGACACAAAACACAAAATATGAACTACTTCATGACTTCAACGTTGTCTTCGTGTACGGTTCATCGTATACTGACAGTCCTGCTCTCTATAACCGGTGAGACTATGATTGCGTGTCCCCTCCAGTGGGAGAACATTGCTGGGGGCTGCATGAGGGACAGCACTGGTTGACATGAAGGTAGGCAGGAAATAGGCCAGGCCATTGGATTTGAAGGCTGGAGGTGCTGTTGGAGCAGGTAGGGTGTGTATGGTGCATAGCGTAAGTAAGTCTCTAATGGCTGGAAAGAAACAAATAAAAAAAAACTGTCAAGATCAACAAATCTGAAAACTGTAAACATGTAAAGGCATGTAAAAAAGGCATGTAAAAATAAAACATACTGTATATCTGAATAATGATTCAAAATATATATTCATATGATTACAAATAAAAAAAATGTATTCTGATAAAACCAATTTATTTGTTGTGGATTCCATAACAGTATGCTGTTCTCATACCTCAATGGGAAGCTTTTCTTGGACTGTGTGACTCTGATCCCTGTTTGTCTGCTCCAGCTCCTTCTGGGTTTCCGTTTTCCTCCACTTTGCTCTGCGGTTTTGGAACCAAATCTGTAATAAATAAAAAAAGACGAAAATAGTACAATATATACATTTTGGGAACAATTATAGATTTGCTGTAAACTCAAAATATGTAAACATAGGCAATTGTTATAATGAAAAATGAATGTCTAAACGTCTCTTCTACATGGTAATCATGTTAATCCACTATTGGTCTATTGGTGTTTACCTGTACTCTGCCCTCTGTGAGTTGCAGTCGAGATGCTAGCCGGTCTCTGGAGCTGACGTCTGGGTAGTGGCTCCTCTGGAAAGACTTCTCTAGATCCTTCACCTGGGACGGACTGAAACAAAATCTGGTCTGCCTCCTCTTCCTCTGAACTGTGGATGAACAGACAGATGGTAGCTATTACCATCATTATCATAATGTCTTCATTATCATCCTCGTCATCAGCATTATGCACTAGTGCATTAGTACTGTGTCATCATCAGCCTCGTCAATTCATTCAACATTATGAACATCAGTCAATTTCATCTTCATTGTTTGTATTTTATTTATTACAACCAACGTAAGCCAAAATCATCATCAGCAATATCACCATTACAAGTTCCACCAGCGAAATCCATCACGTTCATCCATTCCATTTCGATCAAGTCTTACCTTGCTTAGGCACTTGACAAGCGTTGTCCTCTCCCCCCTGGTCTGCCCCTGTTTCCCAGGCTGCCTCGCGGCATGGTATCCCTGTAGGACCACTGGAATCATCCAACCTGCTGTCTCTATTACTGAGCTCAGAAGCTAAGTGTGCCGGGTGGCTCTCTGCACGATGTGAAGTCGCAGCTGTGGCCGTCTGACGTTCAGAGTTAGCGTGGTCTGCTGCAACGCTGGCAGACTGTTTCAGAGACCCAGGTTGGGAGGTTTCTATGAACAAAATGAATTGCAATCAGCCAAACACGGCAATGTACATATTGTACAAGGATTACACAAGAACAGCAGCCCACTGTTTGATTAGTGAGCATAAAGTTGGGTTTACCTGTACCTGAAGGAAGGTTTGAAAGTTTAGTGCTTTCTCTGATCACAGACCAGATGCGATGCGCCACAGGTCTCTCAACAAGGTTTGGTTTCCTTAAGATTTCCTCAATAGAGTAGGAGAGCTTTTTGAGAGGGAGCTCCAAGCCTGTATCCGTTCTGACCCCTTTGTGTGAGTTGTCTGTCATTGGGCAGTCCATTGAGCGTAGCACTGTCATCAGCCTTCCAGGTAGATTAGCCCTATAACACCTATATCCATCTGTTTTAGGCTCAACTTCAAAAATATCTTCTTTTATAATTTTTTTTTTTTTTACAATTTTTCCACAACAAACTATATTTCTTAGGAATGTATTCTGAATTGCTTTTTTAAATAGTATTCTTTCAAATCCTCCTCCCCACTTTATGTTTGCTCTGTGGGCCCTACTGACAAGTTAGCAGTTAAAGGTAGTTACGGCACACTAACATTCAGATTGAGGTACACCTACATCATTTGATTTAGAGGAGGAGCTGACTCACAATGTGTAACTACCCTTTTCCAGGTAATGCTTGCTAATCACAGGGTGTTCAACTTTCATAGATCTGAGATAAAATTGATCCGGCAGTTTCGACAGTGTGCTTGAATGTGTACTTTTTTAATATTTAACGGAATTTGTGGCAAACTAATGCATGAGAACATGCTTAAAGTACGGAAAAAACAACAACTATATCTACATTTTGTGAAGCTGTTTTAAAGCTAGTAACATAGGCTACTTGAAAACACATCAATACAATTGTTTGTTTTTACCTTTGCCAGAGTACCTATGTTACTCCTTATTTTTCATAAAATAAACATACTTAGTATTACGAACACAGGAAAGCAACATTACCATTACCATTGACCTTAATTTAATTATGTTGAGGTGATATCCTTTATCTTTTGCCTTATTGGTTTTATTGGTCACAGTTTTTTATTATCTTGACCGCTGAATGCACTCCTCAACTTCGTTTCAACCCACTGGATAGAAGATTACCGTTGGCATCGCGCCTTCTCTATATCTTTTCAAATGTATTCTAAAGGCAGGAGTCTGGCACCACCTAGTGGCGAAATACAGAATAACAGTACACACATGCAATATAGTACATTACAGTAGTATAGTGTTATACAACTACAGTAATAATAAAAAGTATTTTTTGTTGTGTCAGTCAAGGGATTTCGGCATTGGTTTGTTTTACTCTAGTCCTTCTCCAGAATTTTAAAGTCCAGTTTTCTACAAGATGCAGTACTGACTTTCAATTGCAAGCCTTCATGATATAGCTCATGAGATACTGTCAGTTTCAAGTGGGATCATCTCAAATATGACGTCAGAAGCCTGTTGATCTCCCTCCCTTGTAAAAATTCACCATACTTAAGTTAATTCACAATGCTTGTTACAGCGTGACCACACCACTGTACAGAACGCTTATGACCGCCTTTAATGACATGATATGCAGAAAGTCATACACTGTGTGTTAGTTAAGGTCCAGGTTTCCTAATGCCAGCAGTCACTGGAGGTCCATGGTTTTCAACTGACAACTGACCACGATAGAATAAATCATAGTAAGTTTAACAGTCACACAGTGATAAGCAAAAAGGTTGCTAAAGTTTTTAGATATAAGTATTTAAATGACAAACTTTTTAGTGATAAGTTTAAGATGATTAATTATTAATCAATCCATTGCTATGTAAAAAAAATCTACAACAAAACAAACATCATGCAAAAAATGTATTTAGCCTATATTCAATTGATATAAACAATACAATATACGAACAGTGTATACATAGTATTGTAGCACATTACCAAGTTGGCGGGTGTACATTTCACTGTCATTGTACTTTGTATACTGACGTGATAAAACTGAACTTTGACTTTGACTATACGTATGTGTGCAACTAATGTTTAATCAAGTTATTCATCACAGTAGATCTGTGATATTGAAATTCTATAGATATCGATTAACATTATAAAAGTTAGAAAAACTGCTGATAAAGGATTGTTAAAACATATCATAATTGTATTGCTGTAATTTTAGAGTTTGGCTTTAGAGCTACATTCACAAACAAATTATCTCGTGAACTAATTAAATAAGGGTAGCCATCACATTTTTCCAATGAACTTAGAGGACGTAGTTGAACCCATGTTATGGAAGTTTGAATGAATGGCCTTCTTTGAATGTAAGTCAGACAAAGCATTGCCTTTTAATAGGTCAGGCTCAAAATAACCCTGTGACGTTTCTTTACAAATGATAAGGCAAGGTCTTTACATCTGACGGCAGTGGTTTGGGGAAAAAGAGAAAAAAAAGAAATGTAAAGAAGAGACAGAGACAAAAAGAGAGAGAGAGAGAGAGAACGAAGGGATAGGAAGAGACAGAGAATGGAGAGGCATCAAGGGGAGGGCGACAGAGGAGCGAGAACAGACGCTAGCACCCGAACTAAAGCCTGGGATCTGCGGGCTGGTCAGCTGGTCTTCTCACTCGTATGATTGGGTTCACATGAGCTGCTGGTGGGATTCATTTTGCCTACAATCAGAAACAGCAGCAGTCTCGTGTCTCTAGTCCCCGGCCACCCCCCCCCCCCCCTCCCTCCCTCCCCTCCTCCCCATTCCCCCTTTTCTCTTTCTCTCGCTCCCTCTCCCACCTTTCTCTCCCACTCCTAAACGTCCTCCATCGCTTCCAGACTCTACATATTTGGTTTTGGCCCAGGTTTGGACTACCTTACCCAGACTTACATCTGAACCAGGTCTGGATTTAGCCACCATGGCTCCGGAGAAAGACAACAATGGTCTGGACCAATACGCTTTTGCTGTAAGTATGCTATCCGCTCTACTTTCAAAGGCTGCTGCTTCAATCTGTTCCGCCAAAGAGTAACCTCTATATTGGCTGAACTCTTTCCTCACTTTGACTTTGAACTCACCGAAATCCAAAGCTTGTTTGACTGCTAACTTTTCGGTGAGGTTATGATCTTGAAAAATACATGTTTTACAATTGATTATGATTGTAAATGCATTTTACAGTATCAAGGCACAGAGTATGTTGGATGAAACAGTACATCAGTCAGAGAAAACGCTCGCATGGTTTCTTTTTGCTTTCTAAACTTGTGTGCCATACATGTTGTGTTCTTTCCATGCATTCATCATGGTAAATTGACCCCTTAAACTCCCCGACATGGGGGCATAAATGCTTGAGAAACACTTGGTAAATTGGGTGTTAGCAACAAAGTTTGTCAAGGATTATGGTTTTGTACATGCACTACATGATGCTTACATAAAACCAGGAAAACAAATATTTGCAATATAATCAGTTTTCTCCCTCTCCCAATATGAGAATAATGTGGAGTACAAGCTATTGTATCCGTCTATTTGCCTATCTGTATATACCTGTATATACCTGTCTGTCTACCAACCTGTATATACCTGTCTGTCTCCCTCTGTATATACCTGTCTGTCTACCTGCCTGTTTAAATATGTCTACCTACCACCTGTCTGTCTACCTGTCTGTATATATCTGTCTGTCTACCTGTCTGTATATATCTCTCTGTCTACCTGCCTGTTTATATATGTCTACCTACCACCTGTCTGTCTACCTGTCTGTATATATCTCTCTGTCTACCTGCCTGTTTATATATGTCTACCTACCACCTGTCTGTCTACCTGTCTGTATATATCTCTCTGTTTACCTGCCTGTTTATATATGTCTACCTACCACCTGTCTGTCTACCTGTCTGTATATATCTGTCTGTATATATCTCTCTGTCTGTTTATATATATATCTCTCTGTCTGTATATACTGTCTGTATATATCTCTCTGTTTATATATGTCTACCTACCACCTGTCTGTCTACCTGCCTGTTTATATATGTCTACCTACCACATGTCTGTCTACCTACCAGTCTCACTGCCCGTCTCACTGCCCGTGTGTCACAGATCGATGGTGGCTTCTGTGATCTGTCCGAGGGGAAGGAGGGAGAGGGATTGGACGCGTCAACAGACGACGACCAGAACAAACTGGTCTACTGTGTCACCGACGTCCCCCCCTGGTACCTCTGCATCATCCTGGGCATTCAGGTGGGCCAGCCATTCCCATTCGGAACCAGCTCTCGCTGTGAACAGTAATATGAGTGCATACATGTTTACGAAATATCGCCACAGGGTTGGTCAGAATGAAATTACACATGATATGTGAATCTATGTTAACAGTAAAGTAGGAACGTTATAAAGGCATGATATGAGGCAACAGTTCACAGAGATTGTGTTCGAATACTGTGCGGGCAAAATTAATGATTGATGAATGATTGATTGAAAATGAGTGATTTCATACTGCATGCCATTTATTATCACAAAACCCAGTCTATATCGCAGGCTGTAAGTTAGGCCTCACGACTGTATTGATTTGATTAGCCAATGTAATCCATTGGTTTGGACGGCAACCTAATCCGTTTGAGACGTTGATCGGGAAGCATAACGAGAGGGAAGAGTCACATGAGGACCCCGCACACATTGCTGTGGAAAAGAGTCCATTGAAACGTTTTGCTACCTGTAACGGTGATTATCCTTGTTATTCCTGGCCTTTGCAAACCCCCCTTACCTTCACGCTAATTGAATCAGCATCAACTGTCTATCGCATTTTTCCACTCTCTTTTCCAGACTGGGTTGGTAGTAAAATAGATGTAATTAAACAGTCCCTAGGAACTAACGCTTGTTAACGCTTGTTTGATCCCGACTTTATCCTAGATTCATTGGGTCTAGAGATCAGCTATCTTGGAGACACCAGTTAAAAAAAAAGTGTGTTAATCTCTATTTTGGAGATGAAAACCTAAAATGAAGAGTTCAGAGAGTATTTATAAGGGACTCGTCAACCTTTCGCTGATAGAATGGAAAGAATAGTGCTGTATGTTTAGTAGCTACAGCTTGCATGAAACAGTTTTAAATGATGCCACTTATAACAGTAGCATACATACACCATTCCATCTATCTCAAAACAAAAGTCGACAAAGAGTGTGTCTGTCTCCACAGCATTGCCTGACAGCGTTTGGTGGGATCATCGCCATCCCACTCATCCTGTCCCAGGGCCTGTGTCTGCAGCACGACAGCCTGACCCAGAGCCACCTCATCAGCACCATCTTCTTCGTCTCGGGCCTCTGCACCCTGCTGCAGGTCACCTTCGGCATCAGGTGAGACACTCCTCTCCCTCACCCCAGTCCTCTGACACACCAAGAGATCTGTAAACGACCACGAAATGACAAACTAACTCGAACGAGCAAGATGGAGCCACTTCAAACTGCTACCACGAGTCATGTTTACTGATTGCTCCCCGATGGATTGTGGCCTTTCATAGCTTAATAGCGAACACCAGGACCTTGTGTGTGTGTGTGTGTGTGTGTGTGTGTGTGTGTGTGTGTGTGTGTGTGTGTGTGTGTGTGTGTGTGTGTGTGCATGAGTTTGTGTGTGTGTGTTGTGTGTGTGTGTGTGTGTGTGTGTGTGTGTGTGTGTGCATGAGTATGTGTGTGTGAGTGTGTGTGTGTGTGTGTGTGTGTGTGTGTGTGTGTGTGTGTTAGTGTGTGTGTTTCCTGCACAGAACACTGTTTCCTTCTCATCCAGCTCCTGTTTTTAGAGAAGGTACCCGAGGCGGCATACACTGCTCAAAAATCTGCCCTAAACCAGCTGCTGTGTTGTTGTGGGTTCGTGTGTCTTTTGCAAAGGAGATACAATAGCATTATTCACTTCGACAGCATCACATGGAAATCACAGAACAGCATGCAGAGCACAGACTCCAGTCTGCTTTCCTCCACAAATCAGTCAATACACATTAAATAAATGTCACGTTGTATATTACTATGAGTGTTTTGACAATCATTTCTAAGGATCAACCCCTTTCACTTCAGACACTGGTGTAGTCTGTCTCAGACAATTATAACCCATTTTCATGTGTTTGCCATAATTTTGTCTGTTTTCATTGTTTTTCTAACACCGGATCAAATCACCGCTAGAAAGGCGCTGTGTGCGTGATACAGTAACAAGTAATAAGTTGGGGACAATAACCAACAATAACCGTTTACAACTTAGAGGTCACCCCTACCTGTCCATGGTGGCACTTTTTCAATAGTGACGCCCCACACACGATTCACACGTTTTCATTCTGGTTGGCTCCCTGGTGTGGTTCATTTGCGTTCAGCTGGATTGCTCAAACGGGATTAATATAGCGCTGATGTTTGGTTAAGGTGGCAGAACACTGTAGATTCTCAGTACACCATCTTAACCTCTCCTGACCTCTGTAGCCCGTTGTTAAGCATCAGTGCTGCCAAGATATTCTATTGGGGAAACTAAAGTGGCATGGAGAATACGCCTATTTGTTGAGACAAAATTAGGTCAGTGCTGGTACAGTGGGTGTTGAGCTATCGGGTACAAAGTGTACATGTTGAAGATTATGGCTTTAATTGAGAGTATGGGATAAAGCAAACAAGAAAAATGGTTGGGATTATAATTTCTTTTGAGAAAAACAGTAATCTGATGAGCGTACAAAAGACCCACAAATACAATCTGAGGTACGAGCGTTGTTGTTGTTTTACAGTATTCCATGCACACCCTAACAATACCTTTGCCCCTGCGTGGCCAGAGTTATTGTGCTGTCATGATAGGATTAGTTTGGGAATTTCCATCTTATTACTGAGGGAATCTAGCTCATTTCAAATCCGCATTCCCCAGGTTTAGCACCACTGATGCTTTCTTGTCTTACGCCCACGTCCTGGAGATCAGCTGGTAACAATTGCAGGGGTTGAACGGTTTCAACTCTGGAAAGAAACCAGTCAACTCAGGCACCAAAATCTGCACCAAGTAAAAAAAAACAACAACAACAAACGAAAAAGAAACAAGGAGTAAATGATTAATTAATTTGGTTTGTTAATCCTCTCGCTAAGCACAGACCTGTAAGCATTACAACATGAACTCTGTTCTTTTCTAATTACAAGTTGTCATCGCCCCTCCCCCTAATACACCCCTTGGCCTAAGAATCGCAAAGACGTACAGTAATAAGAAAACAAATCGGATCGATGTGGCCCACCACGTACGGAGTGTAACACGATGGTGTCCGTTTGTCATCGGTCACACCACACAGCGAGTAGGCCTAAATCGTAGTCTGTCTATGGAACAGAGGCCAGGCCAGGACACGGGCCAGTCCAGTCTGCTGCTGATTGAAGAGGCACGGCCTCTCTGAATCCTCACATGATTCAAATCAAGCCCTACAAACGTCTGAAACGTGATGTGGAGTGAACGCTGTGCTGTGTGGGTCCTGAGCCGGACCGACAACAGGGCCGGTCAGCTGACTGTGTGCGAGGTGACTCGGTTAATCAAGGACCTACATAAACTACATAACTGTGACCTAAACTTTGCCCGTTTTTAAAGTGTCAAGGAAGTACAAAAGTGTAAAAGAGTGAAAATACTACCGCCTCTCTCTCTCTCTCTCTCTCTCTGTCTCTGTCTCCCTCCTTTCTTCGCGGACAGACTGCCCATTCTCCAGGGGGGCACCTTCACCCTGCTGGCCCCCTCCATGGCGATGCTGTCCATGCCCGAGTGGCAGTGCCCTGCATGGACCCAGAACGCCAGCCTGGTCAATACGTCCTCACACGTCTATATAGAGGTCTGGCAGAGCCGCATGAGAGCAGTGAGTAAACACACACGCATGAGAGCAGTGAGTAAACACACACGCACGCACGCACGCACGCACGGCATGCACGCACGCGCGCGCACACACACACACACACACACACACACACACACACACACAGTGGGGTGGTGGGGTGTTTTAACTGTACCTATGTATAACTTGACCCACTTGACCAGTGCTACACCTGTCAGGCATCTTACAAGAAATTTTGCCTGTCTAGTTTCAGAACGCTGTTAAAAGTGTGCTCAGGATTCTCTTGAAATGTATTTTTGGTTTACAGAGAAAATAATAATAACCCTTTTGTAAAATAAGTTTTTTCTCCGCTTTAGGGCCAAGTATGTTTTAGAAATGATTTATAGATAATCATCAAATGATATATCATTTATTTATTTATGTTGTTTTTTTGTTCTCTCCCAGCTGCAGGGCTCCATCATGGTGGGCTCCCTGTTCCAGGTGCTGGTGGGCTTCTCCGGCCTCATCGGCCTCTTTGTGCGCTTCATCGGTCCCTTAACCATCGCCCCCACCATCTCCCTCATCGGCCTGTCCCTGTTCGACTCGGCGGGATCCAGTGCCGGAAACCACTGGGGAATCGCCGCCATGTCTGTATCATACGTTTTCCCCCTCTTTTTGTTTCCCTATCTGTTAATATCTAAACGTCTTCATAATATATCTGCACTATTACTTGAAAATGTTTTGTTCTGCATAGCAGATTGTCCCCAAAAAATCCATAAGTTATGACGCTAAAGGGAGCCAAATAGTTGTGATCACTTAACATTTAAACAGATCAATTGAACCTTTTTATACTTAAATTATGGGACGTAACATCTTGATGGTGTGCATGAGTTCTATCTTGCTTTCCTGTTTGCCAATCAGGACGACGGCGTTGATCATCCTGTTCTCCCAGTACCTGCGTCACATACCGGTCCCCTTCCCTACCTACAGCAAGGCTAAGAAACTACACACCTCCAAGATCCATGTCTTTCAGATCCTCCCTGTAAGTCCTCTTTAGATTGACATCAAAGAAGGACTGCTAAATAAATGTCAGGTGAAGTAATGTACAATGACGTACACACATTGGCCTTGTAGATGCGGTGCAATTAAAGTCTTATGATGGAAACTGTATGGGTTGAGCATTGTTTGTGACAATTAAGACTGCTTTGAAAAGATCTAAGTTTTGCCTCCACGTTTGCCATAAAAAATCAACATCATAGTTGTCTTTTCGATAGTCAAGTTGTTTGAATCTATTTATAGAATTTGAATGAGCGAATTCGATATTTGCTATCTACCCAGGGTGGCACAGACACAGTCAAATTAAGAATGTTTGTAATAGGGCTGGGTGCCTGTGAAGGTTGTGGCGGCAACTGTCCAGTAGAGGGCGCTGCAGGACCGTGGTGGTGAGGCATGCCACTGACAGATCGCCAGGTGAGATCAACCTGGTGATTAGTTGGAATGCTATTTATGGGTGTCGGTTTCTTTGCAGTAGCTTGAAGCTTGCCTTCTCCCCAGCACTTCCCAAGCTACTGCAAAGAAACAGACACCCATAAATAGCATTCCAACTAATCACCAGATTGATCTCACCTGGCAATCTGTCAGCATGTGGCATGCCTCACCACCACGGTCCTGCAGCGCCCTCTACTGGAAAAGTGCCGCCACAACCCTCATGGTGCCTAAAATAGTTTAAGTTAAGACAAACAAGTGACCAATTGGTTCTAATACGTTAATTTAACAACAGCACTGTCCTACTGTCACACAGAGACACCTCTCAGCTGGTCGCCTCTAGTTTTCATAACTCTACGCTCTGTGTGTTTAGGTGCTCCTGGGCATCACCGTGTCCTGGCTGATCTGCCACATCCTGACGGTCTGTAACGGCCTGCCCTCTGACCCCAGGGAGTACGGCCACCTGGCCCGCACGGACCTGAAGGGGAACGTCATGGGTCAGGCCCCCTGGTTCACGTTGCCTTACCCAGGTCTGTGGCTTTACTTCATTTAAAAAGCCTGTGGATGAAATAAACCCTGAATATGTACAGTACTGTTGTACAGTCGAACGTTTTCGACAGACTTCACTATTCAAGTGAAAGTGTGTCCAAACTTTTAACTGTTACTGTACATTTGTAGCGTTTTCTCATCTTAACCTTTGCTGAGTATTGAATCAGACGGTGAGCATAGGCATACTGTTATACTGTCTTGGATTTCTCCACTCCACTGTTATTGTTATGTAATATACAGGTGGTGTCTAACATCACAGCAACATGCCACTAAATTGGAATGTCTATGCTTGTAATAGGCCGTTCAAACATTTCTCATGTTACCTTTAACTGTTTAGCTTCATTTCGTTTTATACTTTTATAACTATAATCTAAAAAACAAGTATTCTTCCTCTTTTTTTCTACCTGGTTACCAATGACAGGTCAGTGGGGTGTACCAACTGTGAGCCTGGCAGGGGTGGTTGGAATTTTGGCTGGCGTGATATCTTCCATGATCGAGTCTGTGGGAGACTACCATGCGTGTGCGCGTCTGTCTGGAGCTCCCCCTCCCCCCAAACATGCCATCAACAGGGGGATTGGTATTGAGGGGTTAGGGTGTCTGCTGGCTGGAGCACTCGGCACGGGAAACGGCACCACCTCCTATAGTGAGAATGTAGGGGCCCTGGGCATCACCAAGGTGACAATATCCAGATTTGTAAAACAAAAAAGGAAAATAAAAAAAAGGAAAATAAACTATTTTTGGATTTCAAAATGGCCGTAGTTGATAATATTTTGAACATTTGAAAGATTTTGTTAATAAAACGGATTGAATTTATATCTGGCTAGTAAAAGCACTACCACAAACCAAACTAATAGTTCTGAATTGTTTTACAGGTAGGCAGTCGCATGGTGATCGTGGCCAGTGGCTTCTTGATGGTCTTCATGGGTGTGTTTGGCAAAGCAGGCGCCATCTTCACCACGATCCCTACCCCTGTGGTCGGAGGAATGTTCTTGGTCATGTTCGGGGTCATATCGGCCGCAGGAGTTTCTAATCTGCAGGTGAACACCTTTATGTCCACAGATCTTTTATTTCTACTTTATGAGTACAAGAAGAGTCGTACGTAGAGCAGGTCTCCATATATACAGCACCAGTCAAAAGTCTGGACACACTTTCTCATTCACTTCAAAGTGTTC
Source organism: Galaxias olidus (assembly GCA_026901105.3). Taxonomy (NCBI): domain Eukaryota; kingdom Metazoa; phylum Chordata; class Actinopteri; order Galaxiiformes; family Galaxiidae; genus Galaxias; species Galaxias olidus. Next base: position 251,834 of record JAPMUY010004372.1, read on the forward strand.
CAACTTTTGACTGGTACTGTACATATTAATAAAGCACTCCATTTGTCACACATCTGCATATTACAGTACCAGAACCGCTACAGGATGTGACATGGCAAAAGGAAAACAATACCTACCTAATGTAGATACACAACAATTGGTCAACTATATTTATGGTTGACTGTAATGTACACTTAGACCGTACAATGTGTTTGTATGAAATGTTTTTGACTATATTTTCATTTTTCACCCTTTCTACAGTATACGGACATGAACTCCTCCAGAAACATTTTCATCTTCGGTTTCTCTATGTTCTCTGGTCTGGTTATACCTAACTGGATTCTCAAGAACCCTAGCAGCATAGCAACAGGTGTGTACGTACACGGGAAGGTACATATGCAGTCACCTTTAAACACTGACTATGATTCTGTGAGTACACTGTCCATGCGACAAATGGTTTTGTCTGGTTGATTAATTCCTCTTCTACATCAGCATCGTTGTCTATCTTTGAATCTTTGAATCTAGAATCTTTGTTCGCAAAGAGAACCGATCCCAGAAGCAAACAGGGCCAGTCACCAGTACCATGTCACTCTTGACTGTGTGACCGTCTCATCTGGATCTCATGATCCTCATTTGACGTCTATCAGGCGGAATTGATTTTTAATAGTTTGGTAGATGATTATATTTACAAATTAGGCACTCACAATGTAATGGTTGATGGTAGTAAACATTTTTCAGAGCCTACATTCTAGGTCTGTGGTCTAGTAATCGGTCTTGCCCACAAACAAACACTGACAATGAAAACGAACGTGTGTCAAATTATGTTGACAGAGAAAATAAGAATAACTTTACTGACCACATTGCCTCCATCAATCTACTATTTGCTCTTTTTCCTTTTTTCTTTATTTTTTTCCTCACAACCTTGTATGCCAAGTATGTTTTAATTTTGATGTTTTCTACAAAAAAGGCAACATACTAATCTTAATAAGAATACTACCTAAGCTATTGTTTCCCTCCATTCACCTGGCTGTTGGTATCTGATCGGCCATGGCTGCTGTCTCTGGTTCCTCAGGTGTTGTGGAGCTGGACCAGATGCTCCAGGTGCTCTTGACCACCAGTATGTTCGTTGGAGGATTCCTGGGTTTTGTTCTGGACAACACTGTTCCTGGTGAGCTAACTCTGGTCCAAAGAATGTTATCGCTCACTCGCTCACTTACTCACTCACTCACTCACTCACTCACTCACTCACTCACTCACTCACTCACTCACTCACTCACTCACTCACTCACTCCAGCTCATTCTCCTACATACATCCCTCCCTCCCTGACTCCCTCCCACCCTCCCTCCCTCCCTCCCTCACTCACTCAATCCCTTGCTCCGTTCCCGACAGGCTCCAAGCGTGAACGGGGGATCCTAGCCTGGAACCAGGCTCACCAGGACGACTCCAGCAACACGGTGGAGAGCAGCAAGGTCTACGACCTCCCTTTCGGGATCACCTCCCGCCTCTCCTGGTTCCGATATGTGCCCTTCTGCCCTTCCACGGCGTCCCGAGGACCAGCGGACGCAGACTCGCTGGAGACGAAGCAGTCGCCGGGAAGAGCAGCAGCGTCTCAGATCGTCATAAGGGTGACGAGATGAGACCCCGCTCCGCTCTCTGCTCCGTTTACGTCTCCTTTGACGGCACAGTCATCAGCTGTTGTGATTATACACGTTTTTTTGTTTTCAAACTAGGACGCTGACTTCACAGCGAAGCCGTTGGTGGTGGGTTGAGTGAAATTGAACTTGCTCGTGTAGTCGTCAGCATAGAGTGTTATTACTCTGGCAAACATGTCTCTAGAGGCGTGAGACATACTTTACAGTGTATAGTACAAATAAGTGTTTATTTTGTAAGAGATTTTTACTTGCATTTGAAGTGTAAACAGGTTTGCCATGGATCTACTTGAGTAATGTGTAAAAAAGGTGTAGTATATTGTTTTAACTGCATGTATAAGTAAAAATATATTGACTGACAATAAACTTTAGGTGATTGTAGCAGACAGAAATTGCCTTTGACAGTATCACACTGTAAAGATTTTGTTCTCTTAGATTTTTTTTAAAAGCTTTGTAAAGTGTACTTTCAACTGGGCCAATCTTCAACTTTGATTACATCTCCAGTATGCAATAGTGAATTGTTCGAAAGAAATGTAAAATGTAATGTTAATGCGTAATTTGTTTATATAAATGTTTATTAAAAGAGTTAACTTATTGCATGGTCCTCATTCAACTACGTTTGATGAGGCAGTACAGAATGTTTGAGGTACATATTAGGAAACCAAACCTCTTGTGTAACTGCATGGCATACCATTTTTGAATAAAATAGATTACCGAATATAATTCACAGGTAGTTATCACAGTGTTATTGTGACAATTCTTCCTCATACCTCATTACCAGCAACAAAGAATACAGCACCTGTCAGAATGTACTTGTTAGTAATAGACTGTTTTCACTTAGTGTAGGTTACTATATGGATAATATAAATATTTTACTTGCGATTGAAAAACGTTTTGCTTTCTCTTTTACTTTCATTTTCTACATTAGCATAATATTTCCCAAAATAATCTGTTAATTTGTTTTCTTTTTGGACAATTTCCTTGCTAGGCCTGCCCTATGATGCTTTTTGCCTAAAGGTTGTCTTGTGAAAACAGGAATTGTAGCCCTTTTCACAAATGCATTGTCCATAGACAAGACTCCATAACCGCCTTAAAACCTTGGACCTTAGGCTTGTTATATAGGTGTAACGTTTTGAAAGTATCCTACTTTTCAGTCAAATCCAGTTTGATGGCCTTGTATAAACTAACAAAGGACTCTGCCCACATCTCCCTCTGGTGGTTGCTGGTGGAATTGGCCATCTGTTGAGAGGCGTACACCATGGTCAGCACAGTGCGTTCAAAGTCTTCCTGCCGCAGGCGTCCGACGTGCTGGCTTAGATCATCGGCAAGACGGCGGATGTCCGTCAACTTCTTCGGAACCACGTCCTGGCAGATAACTTCCAGTTTATTGGTCCTGCGTAGAGAGTTCAGCTCAGCGTCCTGTATAGAAAATTGATGGCCATTGTCTGATTGGCCAAAGTGAAGACCATATAGCAGAATCTAGGAAGGGTAGACAGAATTAAAAAAGGAAAGAAATAAAGAAATAAACAAACAAACAAACAAACAAACAAACAAACAAACAAACAAACAAACAAACAAAAAATTCTTAAAGAAAACATACACGTCACAAACTACACAGAAATCATCATTGCCTCCCCGCTAGTGAATATCCACTTGTGCTTTAAGACTATGTGTGATCGGCAATGCTGTGACATATGTATTGTGAGCAGTCCTCATGTGGGATGTGAGGCCTACCTCGAAGAGCAGGTTGACATCCTCCAAGGAGTTCTGAAAGACAGGGTTCACCATTGACGCCATCCCTCGCTTCACTCTCCCAGCAGATGGGTAAAGAACTAGTCATAGAGGGCAAGAAAAAAAGTGGGGGGAAAAGGGGAATTAAAAAAAAATCCAGTGCATGTCGAGAAGATCTCACTTCTTCCAAATGGAGGTGGTGGATATTTCGTTTGAGCAAGTACTCAAACATATTGCTCAAATACTCAAACACAAAGGCATTGCCATGTGGCCTTGCTGTATCAAATAGCTGAGCAGTCATCAGGAAGCAGGATAGCTTCCATTAGTTTCCCCACGACGTTTAAATTACATTAAGGCTCGACTTTGAACCTGGAAAGCATTTGATGTATTTTCCCCATTAAGAAGTTTTCCGCCAGGCGGGGCACCTTGCAAACGCTCTGACAGGTGCTATAAATATCCCGGGCCATTCCCGTGCCATACCACAGTAAAAGTTCTAAAGTCATGTGCTTTAGGGGGAGGCCCCACACCGGCAGCCCTTCGCCAGGACAGGCGCTGGCACCTTTTAAAGCAGCAGACTGTTCATCTTACAGCCTCCGCGGTCTAAAGTCTGTGACCTAATGCATGGAGTGACTGAGGGGGTAGAGACAAGACTTCTGGACTTCAAAGGAGCGGAGAGTTCAAAACGGCCGAGCCACATGGGCTGCAGGAGTGGAGTGGATTCCAGGCCGGGGGTTTTGCCCCCTCAGTCTGGTTTCTATAGGTAGCTTCAGTTCGCTCAGCGCGGTGTAAATCGTTCCGACTATAATTCTACTTTATTCTTAATAATACATGTCTTGTGATAAGTTTTTTCTTCAACGGCTTTTCAGCACTCAGGTGCAGGAGGTCAGGACCTGCTATATCAACATGACTTCTGATAACCCTGACTCATGGACCAACCACCACCCACAAGCAGGTGAGGAGGTCAATGGGAAAGCCTGCTAGGTCACTTACTCATAAAAACAGAGTTATTCTTCTTGGCTAACACAGTGACGCTTCAAGGTGACGTTCCACATAAAATAATGACAATAATCCATGATCAACGATCCAAACATGCTAAGTCAGTATAAATTACATTGATTAAAACTTATGATACAATATCTACTTTTCTTGATTCAACTTTCTCTGACTTAGCTTAGTTTTGCAAGTGACCTCCTCCAATGCAGCCTAACACTGAATACATTTTATTATAAAACAACAAGGCTTATCACAAACACTTCAGACCTTATTTCTGCTAAGTGTTCATTAATCAGCTACATTGGGGGGAGAACGAGAAAACAAAGAGAAAAAGAGTAAAGTGTTTTCAAATCCAGCGGCTTCTGTTTTCACTTCTGTTTCGACTACAATTACATTTCTCATCCTCTCTTGTTAAACCAAACCGAGCCAACAACAGCGTCCTCCCAGATGACCTGAGGTCACCACAAACTCTATCATCTTATAAAAGGGACCTAAAAACGTTTTGTAGGGACAGCAGTCAAGTTTATTTCTGTGTTCACTGTCTCCTTGTTATTATTACTCTGTGTTTGAGTGTGCACCCTCTGCAGGTGGCGAGGGCGCTACTCTATAAATTGGGCCGCGTTGTGCATGGCGAGGAGAAGGCGTTACAGCAGATACCGTCATTGACCTCAGCCTCGGCTTCTCGTCCTGACCCTAACCCTGACCCTAACCCTAACCCTAACCTTAACAGCAGATACCGTCATTGACCTCAGCCTCGGCTTCTCGTCCTGACCCTAACCCTGACCCTAACCCTAACCCTAACCTTAACAGCAGATACCGTCATTGACCTCAGCCTCGGCTTCTCGTCCTGACCCTGACCCTAACCCTAACCCTAACCTTAACAGCAGATACCGTCATTGACCTCAGCCTCGGCTTCTCGTCCTGACCCTAACCCTAACCCTAACCCTAACCTTAACAGCAGATACCGTCATTGACCTCAGCTCAGCCTCGGCTTCTCATCCTGACCCTAACCCTAACCCTAACCCTAACCTTAACAGCAGATACCGTCATTGACCTCAGCCCAGTCTCGGCTTCTTGTCTTGACCCATATCAAATCTTGAAAGTCATTGAACCAATTCCATTTTCTTTGCGTGTTTAATTTAATTTTTGCAATAAATTCTAAGCTACGGCAATGCTCTCGTTGGAAACACATTTTTGGGACCCAGAAAGCTGCGAGTCTGACAAACTGCAGATGCACTCTCCATGTGGTAAAAACAATAGGAATAGGGGGTTAAAGGAAAAACCCTTCTGTAGGTTTTGCCGCTACACTTTTCTCTTCATTGTTGTTTTGATGTTGTTATTTTATTGTTTGTTTCAGCTTTTATAACTATTTCGTATTTATTATTATTATGTTATTTTAATGACGATGGTAGCATTTTGAGATTGCTCTTGCAATGTAAAGCGCATTACAAATAACACGTATTATTACTGTTTTTACAGTAACAATTTTCTTGGTGTTATTTGTGTCTGCCCAATCTGAAACTGATAATCCGTCACATTTCACAAGTATGGAGGATGTGGTCCCAGTTGTATCCCAGTGGTTCCTTGGAAAGTTGGTCTCACAAATGGACAGATGCCGATAGACTCTGCCAACAGATTTGTGTGGAGGCACACACACACACACACACACACACACACACGCACACGCACACACACGCGTAAAGGATAGTTTAGTCACCATCAAACCCTCAGGCTCCCAGATTTCTCTGAGTCTTGTGATGCTTGACTCGCAAACCCAACCATGTGAACTGACTTAGGCCAGCAGCACACTGATCATTACGTTTGAATTAAGAGACATGATTGGCTAGCAAGGTACCCCAAATCAATTGCACATGGTGATTTAATCAGTGTCAATTGAACAAGTAAATGTGCATCTCAAAATAACAGTTTTTTTTCCTGATTAAAAAGTCAACAATCACTAATCACAAAAACTCTTTACCAGGAAGGTTCATAGCCATTGATTACAGACAGTGCACTGTCCCTTCAATCTGTCTGTTGCTTTACTCTAATCAAGCTAACTAAGAGGCTGATGGACAGCTTATTTAGCAGAAACTGAAAAGTAACAAAAAAAATTGTGTGAAAGAATGAGAGAGAGAGAGGGGAGAGAGAAGAATAGAGAGAGAGAGACAGAGAGGGAGCTAGATAGAGCGAGAGAGAAAGAGAGATGGAGTGATTACAGATGTGGACAGAGGAAGATAAAGAGTGGGAGAAAAACAGAAGTCAGAGAGACGGACAGTGTGAGGAGTTAACCACATGAGCAGACAGACCAGGACCCAGTGAATCATTGTGTCAGCCTCCGTATGACGGACTAGACTTCCAGTCTTCCAGGCGTCCAGTTGGACGGATCAGTGAGGACAGACAGCCAATGAGCCGGCCTGCCCACAGGCCCGCTGCAACCACACAGCCAATCAGAACAAGAGGAATGTGGGAACGCAGACCCAGCATTCCTCATGTGGAATGATACCCGCCACAGAGTCTAGAGGCTCAAAATGGGATGTTTGATAATTATTTTTTAACCGTGATCCTTATCAATTGGTGATACTCTTGATTGGGTGACCCCCATTAATCTAGGGTGGGTGGGAAACCCTTTATTTTGAATCTAAGGCTGAGGTCATCCAGGAAGAGCTTCGTTTTCCACTCTCCGCTGACTCCCTGCTGGGGACCGATGACAGACTTATGAGGTAATTTCACAGTGGGAGCCCCTTTCTGGTGAAGTGATCAGGTCCAACCCACACACTCCTGTCATGGCCTGGCTCTTGTGGCCATGTCAAATTACGAAGACACACACGAAGTCGACGCATGTGTGGTTTAATAACCCGCGGTGAACTCGACAACAACAAAAAGGATCCATTGGAATGGCAGTCGGCATAATCAGTGGCGTGGGGGAGTGCGTGGGCAGGGTAGTGACGCAGGGGTGCTGTAAGGTGCTGAAAAGGTTGAACCGATACCAATAGCGGCAAACAAGCAGCGTAAGGTAAGATGGTCGGGAGGACTGGGTGCTGATGTGTTGTATGGTGTTGCCAAGTGAGCTGACGAGACTCCGCCCACCAGCTACCTGCAAGGAAGCACAGCCCCTACACCCCTGACTCACAACAGGGGGGGAGGGGCGGGGGGTTGTCACTCTCCTAAATATGTTTACATATCAATGTAATCCAGTCAGGTCACATTTCTAATTTCATCAAGTATATTTCACGCTTGCAATGGTGACCTTTTATCCATGGAAATGCAATGTTTTTGTGCATGTATTTTGGTAGATGGAGCTCATAGCTGGCTGCATGCTTAAAATTAAAGTATTTTCTGGAAGTCGTTGCATTCTGAAGCCATGTCAACTAAAACAAAGGCTTGTTATTTCAAAACATCGATTACTTTTAAATCAAGTTGCTAAAATATGTACTTAATAAAGTACTCAGTGAACAACATGGGCCAGTAGACCATGAAACCTGGACAATGTACAGGCCTTCAATAATATAAAATAAAAACTAAACGTTGCACTGAACACTAAACCAACTTTTTGGTTCCATGTTTTTTTCTCTATGAAGCTAAACATTGCAATGCACTTTCAGGAATGTCTAACATCAAAAAAAAAAAAAAAAAAACTTTTCATGTGATCCAGACTTGGGACTATTTAAATTATTTTATTGCTGCTATTTCCCTTCTTCCTTGGAAGAAGACCAGAGTTATTTTAGTAGATGCCAACAATTAACATATTTTAAGCAGGTGAAAGTTATTAAGCACACTCTGAGTTCAGTAACCAACCTAGAGCTGAAATGTAAATGTTAACTTGCTGTTTTTTTCAAGGTTTTTGGTATAGATGGAAGATGGCAATTATATTTGTGGGACAATGGGATCCAATTATACAGTAGAAGTCCCACTACTAGCCCTGCTAGCATCACAGCACATGACATCATACCGTTACAGCTCCCATTATTTCCACTGCCTCACTGGCTACTGTAAGGCATCCTGTTATCAATAAGGTTATGGATTTTGGAAGCGATTTTAACTGATAACACATTGAGCTGATTATTCATATTTACATTTAGGCCCATGGACTCAGCTTGTTTTTAAAATTAGTTATGGCTATGTGAATGGTATGATACACAACAGAGCAGTGTATTGCATAATTCACAGTCTCCCTGGAACTGGACTGTTAGTGTTTATCATACCTTCTCAAACTGCCTTCTCTTCTCACAATTGTATATAACTGATTTAGAAGAGAAATTCTGGGGAACAAATTAGTTTGAATAAGTTCAACTGAACTGAGTGATTTGTGCCAATCCCATGATTCAGTGTATGCTTTAGCCAAACGCCCAGAATCCAGAAAAGCAAGTTCCTCCTCCAAACTCTAATCTCACTCTGAGTCCAGCTGTGTAACATGTGGACTTCAGAAAGGATCAAAACAGCCTAGAGTGAGAGAAAGAACGTGATTTTACTTCAAAGTCACCATCGATACTTTTCTCTCGATTTCACCATAAAACCAACACGTGTGGTGAGCGATTCAGTCACAAAAATATCAATGCACCACAGTCCAGATCGCAACCTCGGCTGTGGCCATGGTTGCACAGCTGATGCCCCTGCTGCTATTGGCTAGTTTGGTTACTCGTCAAAACAATGTTTGTGACACGTTGTATCCAAGAATGACACATAGTGATGTTGATGTAAAGCAAACATTGATGCCTTTCAAAGTCCATAGATTGGCAGTTTTTTTTACATACATGCCCACCATTCTCACATATAGTTGTCCTGTGTGTTCTTATGTGTTAGCCCTCTCTGTCTCCTCCTGTGTAGAGTACATTACATTACATTACATTACATTCATTTACCAGACACTTTCATCCAAAGTGACTTACAAAAAAGTGCCTACAAAAAGATAACGTAAAAATTACAAGTCAGGGTAGATAAAATTAGTGCATCCCTGACCTAATCACCTAGATAAGAGCTAAGCAAGTGCTATATTAAACATCAGGATACAAAACAGAACCAGTAAGCTTACTGTATTCCTTTAACCCACTCCATCTTATTTACAGAAGGCCTATTGCATCCTACACAACTACTATATCTAACATATATAGAAGGTTTACAGTGCTACATTGTTATTTTCTGAGGAATGAGAAATATAAACCCGAAAACAAATATGCAAACTGACCTTTGGTCATTTCCGGTTAACTTAGCAAAAACATTCTTGAGATTCAACAACTTCCGTGGATCAGGAGTGGCTTGGCCCTGGCAGATATTACAAATTCCACACTTATCAAAACAGTTCCTGTGAAACAATTGTGCACTTCACTTACTGGAACATTCCCTTCCTTTCCAAGAAAGGCTCCCCGGACCGTTTAACATCTATTATCCACTCAGTAACTTCAATTATTTTTGATTTCTAACTAAGAACATAAAGTTGGGGACGTGAGTGGTTGCAGGAAGGTTCAGCGCGTGATTGTGACTGACCATCGGTTGAGAAGCAGACTAACAATGATGACCTCTGGTTTCCATGCAGTGACCTTGAAAAAAAACACAACACTCCACCTGGAAAGGTATTGGGTTGTGTGCTTATGAAATAAGACCGTGCTATTCTGAAGTCTCAATCCCATCAACAACAAATCTTTGCTATCTCTGAAACAGTGCAAACTACTAACAACTATTCTATCAAGGTCAAAGTGTTCATATCATACATCATATTAAATGCTATGTTTATGTTATGTATGCGTTTACTTTAGTTAAATTCTAGTTATATTCCATACTCATTCAACAAGCATTAATATTGTAATATTAATATCGTACAAATAAGTTAACAAAGTACCAGCTCGACTGACACCTATAAAGCAGGGAGGTGAAGTGGCCTTACCTTTATTCCGACGCAGAGAGGCAGACATGTTGATGTTGAGGTAAAAAAGAACTACAAGGACCATCTCCCAAGGCCTCATTGTGACACTGTAAACCTGTTGACCTGATTCACTACTGTGAGTTCTAAAAACTACAATACCCACCCACTGTAACCCTCATCCACCTGAACTCTCCGCTTCTTAAACCTGCCGCCCTATTTCCACTCTTCACTCTTCACTTTCTCCTTTCTCCCAAATTCTCTCCTTTCGTCTCTGAAACACTTCCCTCTTATTTTCCTGTCTTTCTTTCTTGCCTTCCAGGCAAAACCCTCCCTCCCTTTTCCTGACTCCCCTCTTCTCTCTCTCTCTCTCTCTCTCTCTCTCTCTCTCTCTCTCTCTCTCTGCTAACCATATTCAGGTCATGTGACAGTTATCCCCGGTCATTGCAGGCAGCTGGTAGTCATCAGATCCAGAGAGACATACAGTACATACATCTAACAGACAGTGACTGTTTGACTGCCTCGCACCATCCTTTCTCTAGATTCAAGTCGGACCATACGTGCTTTAATATGAGAAAGGTGAATTTAGAGATGTGAATTGAAAATATATATCTATGAGGATTTGAGACTTTTATTTGTTTTAAGGAAAAGTATACTGAAGTAAGCACAGATCTGACAATTTTCCGTTGCTAGGACTTTGCATAAAATCTTGGATTTGTGAAAATGCCTACATAGTTTTGGAATGTTTTTTTTAAATAATTTTTGTGGAATAGGCAAACTCTTGTCAACTATTAAAGTTAAGTTAAAGTTAAGTTAAAGTTAGAGTTAAGTTAACAACTGCAAGCATGATTACAAAGGATAATGGCTGCTAACTATTTACAGCAACTGATTTGATTTAAATGCATGAAACTATATTAAACTATATAACACGTTCCAAAGTCCTGTCAGGGTCACACAAAGAACTGGTTTTAAGCAGGAGGACGTGAAACGGGTTGAAAAGGGTTTCGCTTTTCCTCTGCTTTTCCTTTCTCCTTCAAACTCAAAAAATGGACACATGATCCTAATCAACTCACAGACATGCTGCCCTTACAAGTGTCCGACCTCGCTGCCTCTAATATTTGATCCCAGCCACAACAAACTAATTCCTATCATCCTTTCTCCTCTCACCATTACTGTCCTCCCCTCCTCTTTTCTTCTATTTACTTCCTCCCACACACCATCCTCTCCTTCAGAATCAGTGCTTACAAATTAGTCGTGTTTTTTTAACCGTTGTTCATTACTGTTAAAATACTCCTGCCTTTCATGTTGTACATGCTGCGTTCGCAAATAGAATGACTCTTTGTTCCAAAAATGCTTTGATGAAGACACAGTTTCGATGGATTCTGGTTTGAGTTTTGAGGGGCGGAGATGCAAACAGGTTCCAACGCACCATGCTTACGGATCCATGGTGATAATGGAGTCCGGTTGTACCAGCAACTGCCGCTCCTCGGCGCTGCGGGACCAGTGTGTCCGTGCCAAGGTTTCCCCTGGAAACCGGCCCCGTTTTGTGTCCTCTGAGTGGTCAAGTGTGGTGCGCTTGCACACCACAAATACACAATCCGGTTTAGGGATTATTTCCAATCAGAACACAGCCAACGCCTGTATGGAAAACAAATGCGGAGTTCCCACAGAGAGGCACTGTTCTCAGGTTGGTGAGTCAGAGTCCGTCCATAAGGTCACAATGGAGCGGGCAGAGGGAGAGTGTCGGCGCAACTGTGTTTGATTAAACGCTGTGCTATTTGTTTGATTTTTTTTCTCACTTTCATTTGCCAAGTGTACTCAGCTTAGGTGATCAAAACTGCTCTGGGAAACGTCACAGTACATTTATGAACTTGTAACCTATTAATGGTGAACTTGTTTCATTTGAGTCATCCCTTGAGCCACCAAGTAAATGTCAGGTTCGAAAACACTCAATAAATCTGATTGCGTGGCAGTAGAAGCTGATGCAATGCAAGCAGACATTGCTTTGATTGGCAAGTTGGCTAGAGACATTCAGTTTGAAAAATATTCTATTCTCAAAGGAACAAAAATTAAATGAGGTAATTCTCTTCTAATTTCCTGTGTTTTTGTTAAGGCTCTGTCTGATAACACTAGTGAAAACACATGTACTTATCAAAAGCCAATAATTCCCACTATGTAAGTCATAGTAGCTTAGTCCAGAGTACAGAGGAAATTCAATAAACAAGAAATTAACTATTTCTCGGGTTTTTCCTTTGTAGTCGTATAAACATATATGGTGGTTGCAGATGGTTTTGCCGGTCACCCCTGGAAACAAAGCCTCAAATTATTCCCACAAAGCTGGAGCATCATAGCAGCACTTGTGGCTTTGCTACTCTTTTCAACAATGGGCCATTTAATGGAGCCAGAGTGACAGATCGTCAGGTTAGAGACCATATGTTCTTCTCATTCTTTCACCCAGCATGAAGTGGGGAGTATTCTGGCATGTAAGACGTACATTGACTCCAATTCTCTTTACGAGCTGGGTGTGTTGATTACCCAAGTATACCTGAAGGTGGCAGCATCTGCAAATTAATATTGTACTGTTGTAAGTTACAGCCATTTATTATGTTTGCTAAAACCCTTATTGTGTAAAGTTTTCTGATATATTCAGTTACTCTCGTGGAGTAAAAATGGGGTATTAATGTACATTTCAACAAAGACAAATTGGTCTGACTGACTTAACCTTGTATAAATTGTGAGCATAAATTCAAGAAATGTATTGGTCACAACCTCTCGCTTGTAACTCTTACGTTGCACTGGTTGGTAAATGGCTACTAGATGGCAGCATCCAACAGAGAGAACTCTACAGAACAGGTGAACCTGTTAGAGACCGTGCATAGAAACGAAGTCTCGACGAGCATTGCAGTCTCTGCACATGATAGACAACACATCTTTATGCAGTTGGCATCTGTAGGCATTCT
>JAPMUY010004372.1:270000-277500 GCA_026901105.3 Galaxias olidus
TCTCCCAGGACATTAGACTCTGAGAGCTGGGGCTTACGGTGGTGGTGGTACTGAAATGGGATCTGCCCCAGCAGCTGTTGGGTGGCTCTGTGGGACAGTACCCGTCTGTCTGCCTGTCTGTCTGCCTGTCTGTCTGCTTGTCTGTCTGTCTGTCTGTCTGTCTGTCTGTCTACTAGCCCGTCTGCCTGCCTGCCTGCCTGCCTGCCTGCCTGTCTGTCTGTCTGTCTGACTGCCTGCCTGCCTGCCTGCCTGCCTGCCTGCCTGCCTGCCTGCCTGCATGTCTTTCTAATTGTCTACGACTGAGGAGGATAGTGTAGCTGTACACAACAGCCAACAGGCTGGCCAGTCAGTTATGTCGTGACCCTCAGCCAGCGCCACTGCCCGCTCACAGTGGATATGGAGCTCCTACAGATTATCCTCCAGCCTGACCCCACCGCCCCACCGCCCGGCTCCACTCACCACTCAATTTGAACACCGACCGTGTTTTCTTCCTCTCACTGTTGTTTGTGGTGTGACTCCATGCTGTACGTGAAGCATTCAAAAGGCCCAGGGGGATGCTGGCTACCGTCGCTTGATTAATGAGGGAGGCAGCATCAGCCAAAGAAAACAGAAGGAATTAGTTCATTAGTCACAAAGGGATATGTGTCTGTCTGCGATGTGTGTGTGTGTGTGTGGCACTGTTCACACCTCATTGTGAGTGTGTGTGTAAGTGAATCACTGTGTGTGTCTGTGTGTGGGTGGTTGCATATACACCGTATATTTAAACATATGTCAAGTTGATTTAAGTGTAAGACATCGTAAGCTGCACAGTATTTGTATAGCATATACAATACTATATTGATAAAAGAGTGAAATACACACAATGTCTTGAGGTGTAAAATATGCAATCTGATATGATGGACATGGTTGAAAAGTCAGAGGAACACATTCTCTATTACAAAACGGGTAACCTTAGATGAACAAATGACTTACTGTAAGAGCATGCTGTTTTGGATGGGATTTTATGGAATATGTACGTTTACATGGTTTACATGACAAAGAAAATACAACAATTTCTAACTATAAAAACATGTATGTGCACGTTGACATACATGTTTTATATCCAAACTCATAGATAAGAGCTTGCATTCAGGGACACAGTAAACATTATTCTCCATGCACTCCCATCCACTCAAACCTAATGTGGTAATAATTTAGTGTCCCCAATCAAGGCGGAATGGGTTGTGATTAGCAGAGCTTGTGCTGAGAGTCTTCAGGTGTTCAGGTTAGAAAATCTAGAATAATTATTACATAGCAAGTGTTGGTATTGAAAATGCTTTTATGATGTAGGCTTCCACAGCATGTGTTTCACGTGGCTTCGTGGTTGGAATAACGTTTCGTGATTTTATTGTTTCGCGACCGAAATGGCTCTCATTGTTTTGCTTCGAGAATATAATGTCTAGAATAAGGGTATCAGCCAGGTGAAAGGTCACCAGCAGGAACACTATGTAACTGAACATTAAAAAATAATTGTCAAAAAAAAGTATTATTTTAGTACAGCGCATGTTTCTCCAGCAGCTTTTTGTTGGATGGGATTTTCCTATTGTAAAATATCTTTTCAAGTGCTTTGTAGTTTCATTCCAAGAAGATAAAATGGACTTTTTGAAATATTTGATTTGATTTGTGTTGGCGGTGCTTGAAGTCAAACGTTGATCATAAGATGTTCTGTAAATCTATCGTAATTTCAGACCTTTCTTCCGTTTTAACCATTGCCACATGTGGAATATTAATATGGTGCCACAAAATTTCTTCCCCTTTGTCCTTTTCTGCAAAAGGAGCTCTTGACAACCTAAGAAAAGTGAATAGTTATTATAGTAGTTAAAGAACGCTATACACATATTATTGCCTCACTGTGTACATACAGGTAGTCAGGGTATTTGAGGTTGCCATGGCATTGATTTGCTAGCTAAAATCATAAAGGTAGTGTTCTATCTATGGCTAAAACAATTTCAACTGTGAGTGAAAAGAATGCAACGAGAGCACTGCATCACAAACACTGTACAAATATGACCTATTATAGATATTCTATCTTTAAACATAACGGATTAACTCCTAACATCCTGTATTTATTCCTCAGTTCACTGAAACTCTCTATTTTTAACCAACTCTGTCAAACCAAACGCTATTAATGGTCGCTGATATCCAAAGAGCAGAACACACACACGGTTCGTGTGGAAGGTCACACACCCTCAGAAACACCTCTGTGCTGCTTTGACTCCCTCAACCGGAAGACCGCAGTGAGTTCAAACACTTTGCCCTGGGAATGGCAACCAACAATTGTGATCGGTTCTGTGAGTCTTAAATGCCTTGATTAAATCAAAGCTCCCTGTTTTCGATGGGAAATGTAGTTGCTGGATGTGCCTCCTACTGGGCATCACCCTTCATTGCCCGTGGCAAATTGCTCTCCATTATGCTAAGTGCTTTCCTATTTTTCGTGTACGTTTTCATACTTTGGCAGACACTTTTATCCAAAGTGAATTAGATTAGCGATTACAGGGCAGTCCCCCCAGAAGAACTTTTGCCTCGCTCAAGGGCACAATAGTGGTGGCGTTCCCAATGGGATTTGAACTCATGACCGCTAGGCGATCGCTCTTGATTCAGAACGCACCCTCTATTTATTTCTCTCTCTTCCTCCCTTCTTCCCTGACTTTCTCCCTTACCCATCCAAGCTTTAGCAAACACTTACTGGCTTGAACGCCTGGCTTTCACGTCCGGACTCGCTCAAATTCATTTATTCACAACTCGAGGCAGAGAGTCTTTTTCTTTTTTTTGAGTCACGCGCCACCGATATGTTTTCCGAAGAACGAGTGTGTCGTTGCATAATTAAACCCTGGCGGAGGTCACAAGCGGCTTCCTAAGTACGTGTAAGACGCGGCACAAAGCTCCAGGCATAGTTCATGTAAATGAACACAGTACAAATGCTACAAATTCTTAGACAGAAAGTCATCATTGATGACATACGTGTGTTCTATATGTGGGCTGTATGCCCATGTAACGCAAAAAATATTTGCAAGAACAAAACTCAGAGTCACATAGACGTTATGGCCAGAAGTTGTTTTGGATGGAATATGTACACACCACAGTGATTCCCTATCTACCGCAGAGAAAGACACTGTGCCTGCTGGCAAACAAAAATACCATGTCCAAAAAATATACAATTGAATGAGTATGCAGAACTGGAGGCAGTTGATCTAAGTAAAAATTATGTTTCCTTTGGAACGGAGAGACAATGCTCGTTTATTCCAGTCCAAGCCGTTGGGATAAGGGAACGCCTGGATAAACTGTCGATGTGTAACCATTGCAATGAGTAGTGTTTCTTTTGTAAAGAGCGGTTTGACAGATTCATTGGGTACTGGACTATGAGAGGGTCAGTCCAGCCAAGAGGAGAGTTTCCCAGATAGCTTTCAACTGCCTGCAGTGCTTAAAGCATCCCTGTGTCCCAGCAGCATTTTTAGGATCTGGACGCTATCAAATAACGTTTTGTGTTATTATGCTCATACACACCACGTTCAAAGGGATCACATCTTTACAAATGTTTTCTAGACACACACAAAGGTATAATAAGGCAGTTTGGAGGTGATTCCAACTGCAGTATTTACTTTTTAGATCTAAAATAAAGATGGTGAAAAGCATAATAGTGAATGTCAACCAAAGAAGACGACTGAATATTCTAAAAACAGTTCAGTAGCTGTATTATAGTTACTTATAGTTTCTATGGCAACATTGTTTTCCCTTTTGCACTACAAAATTGGGCGTTGACATCAGATAATTAGAATGACGACTACGAACAATTTCAATCTTCAAACAAACCACAAAGTAACCCTCCGCACTCAACTCTTTTTTATAATTATGCTTATAATTTCCAAAACTATCTTGTTCACTGCCTCCCTTGTGAACATAGTATGGGTGTCCAATTATACATGACCTTGCTGCTTGCTTCTCTGTAGATTCTAACTTTTCTAATGTGTGTCCCTGACAACCCTTTGTTTACTGCCTCCATTTTGAACATAGTAAATATATACACTGTTGAACTATGTAATTATACCCACTGCTTTATTTGGGTGTTTAAAATAGTGGGGAGGGAAGACATTTAAAAGCACAGATGCCACCAGTGTTTTTAAAACGTTTTATAGGAAGTATTAAACGTGAAACAAAAGGAGAAAAACCTACATGAGACCAACCATTACTGCTCTACATGTGTGTCCATTAAATCCAATAAGGAAAAATATATAGTGACGGTCAGACATAACAGGCACTGGGTATGCATGCTAAAACATAAATGTAGCCTATGGACATTTCCCACAAGATGAGGGTAAGCCACTTAGACGTCGTCCTTGGTAATTCAGACAAAATGCTTCTGGTACGTCTGACAAACCAGGGCTGTGAGCCTAGCTGTGTGCTGTTTCCTGTTCTCTTCCAAATCCCCTTTTTTTTCATTGATTCACTGTTTACTAGAAAGAGCAAGAGCCTACAAGCATACAGTACAGTTTGGAGACGCCAAGTCCTCACTATTTATGCAGAAGAAAACTTGAAGTCATGCTGTTTGCTCTGTGTGTGTTGGCTTGTCGAAAGTGGAATGGTTTCATTCTGGCGATGTGTCCTTTTTCCATCCCCAAGGGGTCAAGGAAGCATAACAAGAGTCATGCCTCTCTCTCTCTCTCTCTCTCTCTCTCTCTCTCTCTCTCTCTCTCTCTCTCTCTCTCTCTCTCTCTCTCTCTCTCTCTCTCTCTCTCTCTCTCTCTCTCTCTCTCTCTCTCTCTCTCGCATATTGACACAGAGTAGTTGTTTGGAGTCATTGCACACTGGTTGAGTCAGATGTGACCCTTCGGGAGCAGTGCTTTTGCTTGTTCGATCAGGACAGAACAGCTGTCGGTCAGTCCCTGCTTCCTGTGCTAGTGACTCGTCACTGAACGTGGAGCTTGGGGTTTGAATCCCCACCCGGGTCTCACACACACACACACACACACACACACACACACACACACACACACACACACACACACACACACACACACACACACACTCCAATCTACACCCCCAAAAAGACTCATCAGCATTCAGTAGCTTCACCTCCCCTTCAGAAGCAGCAGCATAGCAATGCCCTCCCCCCCTTGGCTAACGCAACGCAAACAAATATGTGTTGTCATGCAGTCGACAGGCTAACCTCCCAGGCTCCGTCGCTCCCTCTTGCCCCGTGTCGCATAAGATTTGACTGATCCTATATTCTCAGAGAACCTGCTCGGGCGGGGCACGGTCACTCTGAGAAGGAGAGACTGGTAAACCGTATTACCGACGGCCCAGAAAAAAGAGAGGGGGGGGGGGGGACAGGCTCCTCTAAAGCCTCAAAGTAGACTGTAAATGAGCACCGGGCTTTTGGAGCGTTTTCTGCTTCATGCATTAGCTGTCAGCAGGGTTTCCGTATTGTTTTCCTGAGAGTCACATTGGATTTGCCGGACGATCCGTTTTGATTAGGCAGGGAGGGCTATTAAAGACGGTCCACTTCCCGCAGCAAACCGTCCACCAGAGGGAATTACGGTTGGTAACATAGTTCACTTGATCGGCGCACACAATCCGAACGTCACCAAAAAAAGAGAGAAATAATTTGCCCGTGTTTCTAGTTGATGTATTGCGATGTAAGTGGTTAAACAACAGGTGCAGTCAGTTCTTATCCAACTGCTGTTTTAACCCAAACAATACCAAAAGTATATAATGCTATTCATTCCCATGGAAAAAGCAGTCATGACAGATTTGAAATGATGGGAGTCGGGTTCAAGAGTCCTTTGCTAATAAGTCTGTACAAATGCATGCACAACTTTGGAATGCCAACAATCTCCAATTCCCAATTCGATTGTTTTAAAACCGTCTGAAGGTCAAAGACCTTTTCTTTTATACGGTCGCCCCTTCCCTGTCTTCTATAGAGCTCCATCTATAGAATAAGTTGAACGAATAGAGACACCGGTTCCATGGCAAATTCAGCAGAGTTTGTTAATCAAACAAACAAACAAAAAGGGACACCACCGATTGAAACTGTGGACTGTTGATTTGATTGGGTCTGCTCTTTTCTGGCAATTCTAGTTTAAACAGCTCTCACAGGTTCTGCAGGACTCTTTTACTGGCAGGGCATTAAATGGCCTCAGGCTGACTAATCACTCGCCCAGCCAACTCAAGCTGCAGCCAAGTGGAGGCAGCCGGTCCGCTGCTAGGCTGGATGGCTGCATACTCCGCACAGGACCTTTACAAATTATGCATCCTGGCTTGATCTCCCTCTGAGTGCTTGTCTAGTCTCTGCAGGGTGTGGAAAGGGAAAGGGGGGCGGAGCTTGGTCTCTGAAGGAAGCCAGGAGGTGGTATTCCAAAGAAAAGGTCAAAGGGCAAAGAGGTGCATGCTGGGATGTGAAGAGGGATAAGCCACTGGGGGAGAAATCGAGGGATTAAACGGGGAGTAGGGCCGGGGAGGGGAGGGCAGGGAAGCAAATGAATTCGGTCGTTTGTGTTTGGTGAAAGGAAAAAAAGAAGAAAGAAAAAAGTGGGCACGCTGTGTTGTGCTTTGCCGTCCACAGCTTGAACGACCTTGAGGCGCTTTAAATCAAACACACCTCTCCAAACAGGAGCGGCCTCTATTTCCACTGCTCGACCAGGACAAGTGATCAACTGCCACCTTCTATTTTTCTGTCATCACGTTCTCGTGGCTGTCATGTGCCAGGCTGACTGAAGCAGACGTGCCGGGGGGTCTGGCACCAAACAATCTGATAAGAAGAGGAGGTTCTGAAAGGAAATATCCCCTTCCAATGTTCCCCCCGCTTTTTTTATTCCCCGCTTTCTTTCCCTCCTCCTGCTGTCCCCAATATTCTCACTCCTATCAACACTCAGCGGGGGCCCTCCGAGTTGAACAGGAAGCCAGAGAGGGAACGTCTGTGCCAAGGAAGTGGGTACGGTTTTTCTTCCCAGAGAAGGGAAAATGGACGCCTCCACAGCCTGGGCTGAACGGAGATGGGCCGGACAGCTGGGCGGAAGACACCAAGGGGAGGGGAATTGCAGTGTCTGAAACAGAACCACTTGATGGGGGTACAAGTTTAAAACGAGCGCCAGGGAGAGTTGGCGGTGGGAGACAATGACCAAGAATGTGGGGAATAAGTATGCAAACCTCTATCTGGCGCACAGCAGAGATTCTGGGGAAGATGGTTTGAGGGAAAGACATGCCTTTTGGGATGTTGGCGTGCACCACAATTCAGCCGACTGGAAGAGAAACGGCTGTTGTGAATTCGAGCAGTAACCAGTCGAGCCTGCTATTTCAGCGTTTCTTCTTCAAGTTTAACAGACCTCAAAAGCTTGTTACGGAGCACATTTTTAAGTGTCCTCAGCTGTTGTGTTTTTTCAGAATAAAATGAAAGATCACTCTGGAATCAGATAGCCTCTTACGTATCCCGTTTTAGATACAAATCAATAAACTCATCAAGTTACT
>JAPMUY010004372.1:282500-322055 GCA_026901105.3 Galaxias olidus
GTCGGGTTGTAGATTTGGAAATCCTAACAAGTCTCTCCACATAGCCAGGGGTGTCCCATCTGATAAGACGTGTGGTCATCACCAGCCCAGAGACAGGACGGCAGGATGTGACGGTTGCCATGGAGAAGCCAGGTCACAGGTGAAGAGAGACTAGCAGCCACGAGAGGGTCACACTTAACCACATGTATATGATACCTCTGGCACAGTGTCGTGTGTGTGTGTGTGTGTGTGTGTGTGTTTGCGTGTGTGAGAGAGTTAATAAGTCAGGGATTTAATTCATCAGTGTGTGAGTAAGGGGACGAATGAGTGAGTCCTGCATCTGAGTGAGGTAGGGAGTGAGTGGGGGAGTGAGTGAGTGAGTGAGGGAGTGAGTGACTCACCGAGCGACTGAGTGACCGAGCCAGTGAGTCAGTGGGTGAGGGAGTGAGACAGTTTAAGTATGTGCATGCGTGTGTGTGTGTATTCTGCACGGCGGCTACCCGCATGTAGCCCAGGTGTACACTGTATGCGTGTTCGGTCTGATAGCCAGTCACGGTCTCCTGTGGCTCTCTGACAGTCGTTGACCCAGTGTGAGACTGCCAGGGCCTTAGCAGCAGCACCAGCGGCCATCAGTGCCCAACAGGAGACAGATGGCCCTGCCTCTGTTAACATCAGTGTCGGGCTATCCCCCCCCCCCCCCCCCCGCCCCCCCGCTGCCTAATAGATTTCTCTTCCAGGACTGGGAAACGGCACCGTCTTCAGGGTCATTATCACGACACACATTTCACACTGAGCCTGGGAATACCACGTTGTTTCCTTGAGTGGAAACGGGTGAGATGCGTTGAGTAAGAGGATTCCGCGGCTGTAGGCTAACGCACAGCAGTCACTCTTCATGTGCAGTGTGTGGAGGCTTCCTTGTAGTGGTTATTCTCTGCCTGTTTATATATACATTATACTTTATACATATATATACTATATATATAAACAGGCAGAGAATAACCACAACGTAAAAATTGAAAGGGAGAGTACGTGAATTTACTCTACGGGCCAAAGAGCTACAAGGTTTTTCCCTTTATGAAGCTTTAAGTGAGGTCTTATTCCAGAGGCCTGTTACTGTTAATGGCTGTGGAAGTCTGTGTGTGACACATATTGTGACTAATGGGGCTCGAAAGAGCAGAGGGACAACATTGTACCCAAGTTGGCCTTTAATTTGTCAAATTAATACTGCGTTTAGCAGCAACCATACGAATGGACTCAGGCACCATTTTATTGTCACACACACACACACACACACACACATACACACACACACACACACACACACACATACACACACACACACACACACACACCTTGCAACCTTTCCTTCTCCTTGCCGGGCAACTGAGGATCTTTTGTGCGTGTGAGCAGGAAGGCCTGCTAGACGTCACCCTCAGCTCGGCCCATTAAAGTGCTCCTCCGAAAACCTTCCTCCCCGCTGACGAGTCCCCTGCCGTTGTTTGAAATTTACGGCGCCGAGGTGCGCCGAGGTGCGCCGAGGTGTTTGACCCAGCGCTGACTGGGGGGGCTTTGGCCGTAGAGGTCTGCTTCTCCGACACACCACCCACACGGCTTGAAGCCAGGTGACATCCCCAGATTGTAAATCAAACACACCATTACGACGCTGTCCAAACACACACCGCTGCCCTTTCTCATCACGGCACTTTTTTCTACCTTTAACCCCCCCATCCCCCCCTCCCCCATCCCCTCTTTATTCAATTAAGGAGATTAATGGTCCTTGATACGACACCCAGGACGACAGCTTGTGGTCGGAGACGCGCTAAGAAATGGGAGGATTTGAAGGAGAAGCTGCTATCTGTTCCTGTTCACGAGCTTGGCTGTGTGTGATGGACGTGTGGCAGCCACTCTGAAAACACGGTGTCCCGACTAGAGGTCAGAGAAATGATAACAATGACGATTCAAAAATGTTTCCTACTGGACCGTTCCGTAAGGCAAACGATCATATCGTCGACATTTTATTGTGTTTTTATAAAACACCGTGTGGTTGTCCTGTCTTGAGCAGCCAAAACAACAAGGCCTGTCACGGTAAGACCGCTGTGTTTGTTTTGTCAGCTCAGTGACAAGCTGGCGGACGGGGCTCCGTCTCGCAGCGCCCCGGGAGGTAAACCCTGGGCCACCCACCCCCCATAATCACCCTTCCACCACGGCCCGAACATCACGTCAACAAAGACACGGAGACAGGGAGATCACTCACTGCCGCAAAACTCGAAGAGCCCAAACTCCCAAGAGGACCCGGGCGGCGTGACCTAGGTTTCAACTGTCTTGTCGTTGTACCACAACTGAAACAGACGCAACGTTTCATGTTTGTTTTTTGTCGGTGACGACAGACGAGTTTGTTTACTCGTTCCGCTGACGCTGCCACCCACCTTCATGCAAGCGGAGTGGTCGCAGCAAGGTCTCAAAGAAAGACAACACGTCCTCATGTTGGATTCTGTTGCCACGGAGGGGGAAACAGTTTCGAGATTGTTTTTCATGCGGTATGTTTGTGGTCAATCCCTCTTGGAAACGCTCAGTGTGCGTTTGAGCTGGGGATTCAGATGGAGGGTATATATATTTCATTAGAGTGGGGAACGGTGGCAGGTTTGATGACCAAGTAATGAGAGGTAGAACTTTGGGCGAGAGATCGGAGCCTTCTTTCTCTCCCCCTCGCTCCTTAATTAACGGTAATTTCCATCCACTCATACAATCACACGCAGTAATTGGAAGAGTCTCTCGCACAGCACATTTTTTTGCTCTTCTCTGAATCCAGTAAGAGGAGAAATGAATGGTAACGACTTGTCTGAATCGAGCCAGGCTAATTTGAGTGTTGGGGAAATGTTGATGGGTGCAGCTAGAGTACAGGCAACACACGCTGGAAAAATAATGACGCCCATATGATACCAGCCTTTCTGACAGGATTGCTGACGGAAATCTCTGCGAACACAAAAACAAAGTGTGATATTAATGAATATTTCCAAAGCGGGGGTTGTTTTTTCTATGCGTCCAAATAAAAAGTGTGAGAATAAAAAGCTAGAGTCATGAAGCGATTGTTTACCGTGAGGATTATGAGATCTGTAAGCATCATTTCACTTACGGCATTCTCAGTGTATCACAACATAAACGTTGAAAGAGCCTTCATAGTCTTGAACATCTCTAATAAAACAGAAATAAACGTCGTACGTCTGTACATTGAACTGAACACCAACACGTGTGTACACTAGACGCAACTACATTCAGTGATTTTTCCTTGCAGTTATTGACATTGTTTGCTGAGATGCACCTCATCCTGCTCAGTCGATGTGGCGTGAAAACAGTAATCTGGGAGTTTGGGTTTCGATGAACCGCACCGTAGCTCGGAGCCAGGAGGTGGAACTGAAGCATGCTGGTACAGGAAATCTCCGCATGAGGAAAAATTAGCTCATGTTATGTCCAGGTCATGTTTTCCCAACTCTAATGGACGTTCAAGCTGTTCTCAAACACACCTGTAGAAACATAAGTATTTTTATTTTATATAATTTATTTATTTATTTTTTACCTTTGTTTAACCAGGTGAGCCTAGGCTGAGAACGAGTTCACTTTTGCAGTGGCGACCTGACCCCGTAGGGAGAAATTGACAAACTCCAGTTCTATTGGCAGTGCCTTCCTGAGTATTAACCCTAGCATGTTAATTGCATAAGTGCAGTATTAACCCTTGCATGATTCCCTTTCTAATGATTTTGGTAGAGTAGTCAGTTATGAAGAAGATAACATAGAACTCATTATTTACATGGTGGGATATTCATCTGAACCGCATACTCTTCATATGTGTTTGTTAGTGCTGTTTAGATCTAAATTGTATTTTATTTTACACTTACACTGTAGCGCAAAATATACAATATTGCTTAATAAAATTAAATAATTATGCTTTGATTATGATATGATGGATATGATTGCGGTGCCATGTTCCTAAAATGATTGCAGGGGTGCGATAATGAGCTTCAATTCACAGCAGACAGTAATCTAGTCATCCATTGTTTGATTTTATGAGTTCCTCATCAACCTTTATCACGAGCCACTTCCTCAGTGTGCCAAACAAATGTTCATATCTGGGATCAGTTATTCTATTAGATTCCTTAGCAACCAGCTGATTCAGAATGCATTTGGTGAGCGATCCTGGATCTGTGTTCCTACACGTGGAGAGCAAGGAGGGAAATGTTTATCAGCAGGCAGGACACAAGCAGGCAGGAAATATCTGGACATAATGTTGCGTGTGATGATCCAGAAGCTTCTTTATTACCTCTCATAATCCAATACTTCTTTCAGGAGGCCTCAAGGCCTAAAGTCATAAATAATAACTTTTGAGTTACACTGACATATTGCAGCAGTTTTCAACAGTCGGAATTTCACGATTCTGGGGATATTAATTGAAAAATAATGAACCATAAGCCCAACATAAATCAAGATGTAATGTCTCAGTTTAAAATCTTTCCCATGTGTTTTAAAGTGAAATTTAAGCAAAAATATATTCAGTATTTTCCCTGGTGGAGTTAATCGTCTGTGCCAGTGCAGTGTGTATTCAACTGCTATTAATCAAACTCAAATACATCTGTGCTGTTCTGTTGTTTGTCAGATTTACAAAATGGAGAGAAAAGTTTTTTTGAATGTCAGAAGAATTCTCATCACATGTCAGATTGCTGAATTGAAACATAATGTGACCTTTTTAGGCCTAAATGCAAGCGATATACATTTGCTTCTTTTTTTTTATCCTTTATTTTACCAGGCGAGTGTCAAACGTTAGCAAGATACATTACTGATAATTAAATTCCCCTTTAGACACATTCATATTTCAGCTGACGAACCATGTTCAACAGCCAAAACACTTGCTCTCTTTAAAACATCAATAGATCTCACATCCATCTTGTAACCACTCTATCCTTGACATGTTCTATCTAGAGAGTAGCAGCACACAGCTGAAGAGAAACGGAAGCTTACAAAAAAAAAGAAAAACTGTTTCTGGCCCGGTCCAGGAACCAGAGCTGCTGGCTCATCTGACAGTTGACTGACACACACAAACATTCACTCAGCCCCTCCGTTGTCCTTGGAGAGAACTCTCCCGGGAACCGTCAGTCTACTTTCTTCCCCGCCCACACTTACAAGCCCTCTCGAACACATACAGCCTGGATTGTCCAGTTCGTCCGTTCCTTAGTATTCATTTCTTCTGCTGGCTCACTGTTGAGCTCTGGGTAGCCATTGTTGGGCCCCTTCTATAGCGTTGTTTCTCCGTGCTTTTGAATTGCTATGTGACATTCATTGTCTGCGTGGCGGACAGATCTATGGCAATATGCCAGTGGCTGAGCAAATGGATGAACTATGTCCCCAAAGCGTCTACATGGCACCCAGTTGCTGCTCCTAATAGTGTGTGAAATGCCATTCGGGAAACCACACACACACACACACATACACACACACACTCACACACACATGCAATTAAACATTTACGGAGGCAAAGTCATAGGAGTAACTCGGGTGCAGATGACGCCCGTGTTACCATGGGTACCAGAGCACATGAATTCCTAATTTAATTGCGGATGTGATTATCATACAATTGACCTAGGGGTACAGGGCACAGTGGAGGATGCACTCACACAGGTTCCTACCCTGAAGACCAGCCTCAGCTGAAGTGAAGGAGAACGAAAGGCTTTAAGCTGCTGAGGGAAATAATATGATTACACAGGGGCATGCAGGTGTAACATTGCCAATTACGGCTACTCTCCATTTAATTAAAACACAGCCACCCTAGAGGATCTTCTCTATGCTGCCGCTCTTGTTTATCAGTTCTGTTACGCCCGCGTTTACGCGGCGGCAAGCCAACACTGAGCTGCATGATGCCACTTCAGGCAGCGCACCTGCCACTGGTCTGTGTCCGTCGCATTTCCCATCGCCATCAGTGCGTGCATATTCACATTTGATCAAAGTAAAGCTGTTGGGCGACTGGATAATAAATGGTTGCCAGTAGGTTATAGAAGATCGCACAACCACCACCGCATGTTTCTAGCTGCCAAAGTGAACAAAGCAGAGCATGGTCTACTTCCCCACCTGAGGCTCTGCTCCCCATGTGTTGGTTGGACACAGCGTGGCACGGTGTTTGATTCCACTCATTTCACAGGCTTAGGCGTGAGTCAACATACTGGCCCGCCGAGCAAACCGAATCTGTTGCTGGTGGTTTCAGGTGGTTGCCTATGCGGAACAAAATAAGCTTGTTAGATTTGCCGTTTGAGTCTAGCTAGTGAGCTAATGCAGTTAATTATCTGACTGGATAAAGAGACTGCAGAAATCTCAAATGGACACACATGGAAACCCCGAAACGGTTTGAATAGTGGAATGGGCCAATGAAAATACTCTCCTTTTTCCTAGGGTTTACAACATGACCACTGTTGTGGCAACTGTGAGCAAAATGAAACCCTCTTTTTTTTCTTAATGTTAAGTTGTCAACACTTGGAGAACTGCATATCTTCCATATGCCCTGTAACAGCTCGTAAAAGCGAGTGTGGGTACAGTGTGTTTTCCCCGCACGGTGTGGTATGCATCTTGGCTGACTAATTTGACCAGATATAGGCAATTTCAGGTCTACCGAACTGAGTGACGTCCGTGACAGAAATCGTGACTGACAAGATAATGGAATCACACTGGCTGCCCACTTCGACAGCGGAATGGTCCGGCACAGTTGAATGGAAATGGAGAAATCTAAACTGACAGTAAGAAAATGAACTTTGTTCCCAGAATGATGAACTTGTAATTGCATCGATACAGTTTGTGGGTTGGTGTGCATCTGCTTGCTCCCTATAGGCATTAGGAAGGTTGGCAACTGGCAAGTTTCTACTAAAAGGGCCAACTAGAGCTTGTCAGAGCCAAGGCAAACTGTATATAGCAAGAGCACATGGTTAATTGTCACATTGATTTATCTGACATCCAACACTGGAGAGTTAAAAAATGACCTCAGGGAAATGCAAGGGATTTGTTTTCTCAATTCAGAAATGGAGTACGCAAGACAATATTTCATCACTCCAGATCTACTGCAAACACTCGTAAAATATGTGTGGCCTCTATCAGACAAGTTATATGCATTATACCAAATCAGTCTTTCTTCAATGTAATCTGTATTTTCTGATGCTTCCACTAGAGTTGTAAAAGAAGTGAATTAATTATAAAACAAACAAACAAATATGTATGCTCCCAAGCAACGTGTCGTTGACCCCAATCTGTCACTGCAAGCCCCTTTACCCTGTATATGTAACATATATATGCTCTGAATAAGAGGTGAGAATCAGTCTTCTCGGAGAGAAAAAAAACATTCTTTAACAAGATTAAAACACCGTAGGGGTGCATGCAAACGAGCAGACCAGGCAATAGCATTTACATAATCGCACCATTAATTGCAGATCCCTTTCACTTTAGAAAATAGCGGCTGGTATCGGATGCAGCCCGCGGCCTTTTGCGAATGGGACCGCACACAGTAACACTTAGAGCCGCTTGCATGAGACGTGCACGCTACCTCATTAGAAAGACCTCAGAGTCCCTGGATCCGCTGAATGGAGACTAGGCTGACGCATGTGAATAACGGCCTCCGCTCTCTGCCAGAGTGGGTGCATTCAGGTGAACATTATTACGCTTTTCTTCCCACACTCGGAGCTGCAAAACTCCGAGTCTGGTTTTTTTCTTCTTCTTTCTTTTACCCACATCGGGAAGGTTTGAAGAGGATGTCTTTTGATTCATTTATCTCTTGAAGCAAACCTTAAGAGCCTGTTTAAGATCCTGGTGTGTCTTTTTATATTGAAAATTCTCTCACAGCATTCCAATCCACTAGTGGTTTGAGGGAGAATGGGAGTGTGTTTTTGAAGTGGATGAATAAGAGAGGGGGTGGGGGGGGGCATTAGGAGTGTAAGACTGGTCCTAATTGCTCGGCGGAATGACAAGGGACACCAAGCTCCATTGTTTACAGCGGGCAGAAAGTGACCAAGTGGGGTTGATTCATGGGAAGGACTCCAGGAATGCCCTAATGAATGCATGAATTCAAGTTATAAAAGAGAAAAGACTTTGCAACATTTCCTTCTCAAGTAAAATCTTAGCTTGTTAGAATGGTTGGTTAGCTGTCCTTCCGCTTCAAGGCAACCTTCACAAAAGGTTTCTTTCTGAAACACATTTAAGACAAATGTTTGGATAAACTTGTTGAAGGGATAAGAAAGGTTGTTTTAGCTAGAAAAAACTTTTTGACATCTCATTTAATTTCTTTTTTTTTGGTGTAGATTGTATCACACATTTGAATACAACATGTCCTCCTCTTCAATGACCAGAAAAACATCCATGTAATGTTGCTGGGGTATCAGATATGCCATTCCATCGTAGATATTTACATTAAATATACATATATTGAAGTTGAATATGGTCAAAACTAAATTGTTAATTAGGATTGTTTTCCTGAATATCAGTGTAGAAACACAGCCTCTGAGAGCAGTGTTACAATACACTTTCAAGTAGCCTTTTTTTAAGGAGGGTTTTTTAGGATTTATGACCAATTCTCACCATGGCAAGTTCAAGTTTCCGCTGTTGTGGCATCAAAGTTGAAAGTTAGGGAAAAAGGCAAAGTAGCTAATTAACCATGTTGAGCTACTGAGCCACCCAGAGCTAAAAGGCCGGATGACTCCCAGATGACCAAAGGAGACCATTTATCTAGTTCTGTCTAACGAGCTTTTGTGACGTTAAAAGTCATTTGTTTCTTTCAGGGAAATTGTCAGGTACTTTCCCATGATTTGACTGAGCTGCCATATAGTCTAGTCATTATAAACTGGATAATAGACTTTACAATTTTCTCTTTTTCTTACGTACATGATTTTTGTATACGGACTACAGCAAAGATGAGTTAGAGAAAAATGTTACAATTTGACATTTGTAACAGTAGGATCTACAATAAACATTACAGCTCAGTACAAAAGTATGGATAGCTGTCCACAAAAATGAATATCACACATAGCCTTCTGTATAACTGAATCATTACATCAAAGCTTGTTTCAAAGTCAAGCTGGTTATTTATTTTCTTGTATTTAACTGAATTGATCACAATTCAACAAACATCAATAGGCCTATTGCTTAACCACAGAAATCTGCTGGCTGTTTTCCAACCCTCTCCTTAAATGACCCATCAATGATTTGGCAGTTACTGGAATGAGTAAAAGGACATCCAAGATCTATTTGCTTCCATTCCAGGGAAAAAATATTTTGTAAAGTGGTTATTTGTTTCTTTGTATGCCAAGTGTTCCATACGCAAAGGCTTCAGAACGTTACTCAGGCACACCTCCCTATTTCAGGCAGAAGATTTATTTAAGTCCCTCACCCTTCACCCAAGGCCGGAGTTAGAAAGGAACTTCTGCTTAGTGTCACACAACAGAACGAAGTTCAGCTTTAATTCAAAGTGTGTAACACTATTCATAACGAACAATGACCGCATGGGAACCTCGGTCTCTAAGCTTTTGAAATCAAAACACACTAAAAGCTCTTGGCCGTGCTTGTCTTGGACACTGCAGTATTTGACGAATGATATTTGAATTATGATTTTTTTTTTTACTGATGTGCAACCTCCCAGGTGTATTTTTTTAAATGTGTGCCTAGGCCAAATGCTTCTATTCAGGTCAATATTTTCATGCAATAACTCATCTTTGTTGATAAATGAAAAGTAAACTTAACTTTAGTTCTAAGACTGTTAGGCACCTGGCTTCCCTAAAAGGCCATTGTTAATTAAATGTGTTTAGTAAAGTCCCTCCCTGTTTCATTTGGATGGTCTCAGGGTCAGTGCTCCAGTTGTGAAATAGATCCGATGGTTGCGACAGTATGGATTGTTGTTTTGCTTTGCTGCGTAGACCCGAGCTGCCCGGGAGTTTAAAAAAAAAAAAGTGTAACTTGCTGATATGTTAGGGGCACTTGGGAAACTTTACTATGCGCTGTGTCAATTATCTCACCGCAGAACGTTCGCTAAGGCCAACAGTCATATGTATATAGACTGTGCCGTGATAATATTGAGGATTCCCATTTGAGTCAGTGTTACAGTGAGTTTTGTGTTATTGAAACACGGGGTTGTGGGTATAACAGGACACTCCGGTACTATTTGCCAGCTATGATTTATGCAAACCATAACCTACATTGGATTATTTACAATATTAGTTTTGGAAACAAATTTACAGTGTTTTTTACATTTATTTTTACGCTATTAAAAAACCAAACCGTGTATGAGAGAAAAGTACTGATGGTGCTTTTCCCAGAAAAAAAAAAACATTCCATGAAGTTAAATAATTTGAATGTCCACTGTGACCATTGACATATAAGACTTGTTGAGCTGCAAATCTAAAAGGAGTCTTGTGGCTAAAGAGTCATGCTGTACTTTGTAATGAGGTATTTACATAGCAGGCAATTATCCCAAACCATAGTCCTCACTGAACTGAGAGTTGGAGTTTAAATTAAATACTGCAAAGATTTCCTATTTCCAGGAGATTGTATAATAGACACATAATGTAAGGAAGACACAAGACAAAAGGTTCTAGTTATGATTGGAAAAAAAATATGAATCGGTTATTGTCAAAACTATATTTAAAAACCAACCGTCCCTTTTACTCCCCTTGTCCACAGAGATAGATTGCTTTCCCCAAAGAGCTTGAGAGTCTTGTTAGATAGCAGCAACGAGGAACACTGCTGTTAAGACCCACGTAAACAAAACTCTCCTTGACAAATGTAACCCCCGCGCTCCCTTTAATGTTGTAGCTTCAACATCAGAAGCCTAGAAAGTGTTGAAGAAGCGTTGGAAGACGTCCCGGACGAGGAGGATCTGTCTATGTCCTCTTCAGATGGCCGGGGACCCAGTTGCCTCACCATGACACATGACGGGTTGCTTTACTGCGTGAGGCTCTCCAGCCCCTTTTCATGTTTGTAGCAGCTATAGAGTGCCACAACCTCTCGCGGGACCTCTTGAGCGACAGGCCGCATTTCGTTTTCTGAAAACCCTGGTCTATCTTTCTGTCTTTACCTCAGGACATCCGTGAAGAAGCAAGAAAAAAAAACAATAAAACACCTGATGGCTTAAGCAGACCACTTGTTGGTGCTCCCTTCCACCCCATCCCCCCACCCCCGTGGCCCCCCGAAGTCGGATTCCACATCTGAGAAATGATGAGACGTGAAAGGATCTATCTAGGGAGGAGAGGAGGCTGATGATAAAAAACACAGCTGCCAAATCCCCCCACTCATACTGGCTGATGATGTCAGTTAGTGCCACGGCAGAGGTCTGGAAGCACATGGGGCCTCCCAAAGGGGAGGCTGACAGCCTGGGTTAGATCAATGCACTGTTGCATGTTGCATGCTGTACAATATCTCACGATATATGATGATCATAATGTGTAATATATCGTAATAGGTTTGTCACAGAATGCTTTCGAGATTTACCCCCAAGACAAGGTGACATGTGCTTCGATATGAATAGTAGTATCATGTATTTGCCAAAAGACATACTTATATTTACACCAACTAACTTCCTGCTTCATAGTTGGGGCAAGACGTTTTCTGCTACCTATACTCCATTTAGTCTAGTATTGTTTTGGACCTTGCCAACAGAGATGTACAGGGTAGGAGGGAGTTATGGGAGAATACATCCCACATGCTGGATACGCTCACAGGCCATATTCCCAGAATAACCTTTCAACTACGGTGCCTTTTTATGACTGGCGTCTTCCTATTTATTTCACGAAGCCCACATAAATCCAGCCTGCATACATGAGCAGCCTCAAAGTTAGAACGCGGCTCAGAACCACCCAGGCAACTCTGAGCCCTGATCAGGCCTACATCTGGGTAAATGTTTAGAGCGCCTCTGCAATCCATAAACAAGGTTTAAGGCTCGCGTTTCCTCCTCATAAACAAGCGCCTTTCAGAAATACAACTCGCGACCGAAAGAGAAAATCAATACAAATGTCCGCGCGCGTGATGCATAACGTTTATAAATACCCCGCGACTTAAGAGATGACATGATTGCATACAGCAAAAAAAAAAATAATTAAGAAATCCATAACTGTTGTGGATAAACGTGTGCGCACGCCACCAGAGGACAAAGGGACACAGCTTAAAGCAGAAGAACGCAAAACAAAAACAAAAAGCCGGCAGAATGCTCGATCAGTCATCCGAAAACAAAGCCTCTCGAAATGCACCCCAGATTGTTTTCCAGAGCCCCCACCCACATCGTGTCGGACGGGTCTCGCTGTGATTGGTTTATTTATCATCCGGTCAGCGGGCAACATCTGGAGGAGAGGCGGCTGGGATAGCGGTGGGTCGATGGTGGGTGGCTGGCTGGCTAGTGGCACCGGATAACTACGGTTCACACGCTCCGTCACCGCCCCTCTTCTTCATCTCCCCGGTCCTCCTCCTCTTCCTCTCCCTTCATCCTCCTCTTCTTCTCTCCTCATCGTTTTGCTCTTTTTCCCAATCTTCCTTCTCCTTTTCTTCCTCCTCCTCATCTTCCTACTAGGTAGAGGTATATATCAACACTTGTCAAGCAGGAAGGCCACACGACTGTTTGTGTTTACTCTGTTTACATTATAATCTTTTCTGTATAATTCCTCATTATGATGGGATGCATTTGAATTGAATTGGACGTCTAGACTGTCTGATGTGGCAGATACCGCAAGGATCAAACTGTTGGTAAAATCCTGCTGATTGCATCATTTTGTTTTCTATTTAACTCTTAAAACTATAGAGGTGGCATATGACACACACATACACACACACACACACACACAAAATAGAGCACAGCAGTGCATGCTGTATGGAGGTACATATACAATGTTTTAGCACTGTAACGTAACTGAATACAGTGTTCTCAGATCTGTGTGTTCATTAAACATACACATAAAGAAACGTGTGTTTTGAGGTTCCGGCAGCTCCTAACCAAGGAATTCACTTAAAGACTTACTTTATCGAGTCACACTGAAGTCTTTTCGCCCCTTTATTTATTACATTTTTATAAAGTAATTCCCCAGGTTATTCTGTATTAGTATGGCCTCTTTTGTAGCCAGTTGTGAGTGTTAAAGCTTGGTGCCTCCCTCCAGCATGTGGCCACCAGTGCTGGGGGCAAATTGGGAAGTCAATCTGATATGGTCGACAGATGTTCATTTGAGGGGTCGTTGGCTGTTTACGTTGTATTAACTCAAGTGTTTTAGCTAACTGGCCACTTCGTGATTTATCATCCCGTGGGACCTCCGTTCAGGAAGTGGCGGGCCGTACATAATTGCAGGGACCGCTTTTAGACTTTGTGTTTTGCTCATGGAACGTTAGACGCCGTTTTTAAGGGGGGGTCAAGGGTCGAGCGACCCGGTATGGTGCCATAGATCAAATAGTTTTTCTAATCTGACGCACAACAATTCTGAATACTCATCTTTGGGGTGGACAGAACGGAAGTGGTGTTAGTAACAGTATGTGTTTGTATTGTATGTATTGCCAAATGCATACGTTTACATCTTTTGCGTGTGAGTAAACAAAACATAATTCCAGAAGGTGAATGGATCTCTCCATGTGCGTTTGTTTGAAGCAGAACCTTTGTAATGGGCTGCTGTCACTCCTTTGTAGTGGTGGTGGTGGTGGTGTGCAATGTTCAGCAACACACACACAGAGAGAGAGAGAGAAGAGAGAGAGAGAGAGAGAGAGAGAGAGAGAGAGAGAGAGAGAGAGAGAGAGAGAGAGAGAGAGAGAGAGAGAGAGAAAGAGAGAGAGAACGGAAGCCTTTGATCGGCACACACACCAGGCCTGCTCCTGTACCTCTACCTACTCCCTAAATGTTTCCTCCAGGTGTCCGCACAAAGGGCCGGTCTGTGAGGAGCAGCATACCCAGGGTCATTAAAAGACATAAATAAATGTAAAAGAACTCTTTGATATGCTTGCGGGTATAATTCCCAACAGGTTGTGTTGCCCCTTTTAAATTTGCAAATAAAATTGAGGAGTGAAAATGTAAAATTCTCAGCTTGTTAAGTTTTGAGGCTGAATCGCAAGCTGTTGAGGGAGCGTCAAACAGTATCTGTATGCCGACAGTACAGACAAAGTACTCCACCCTATTTTTAAAGCATGTGTATTGGCTGAACAAAGCAATATAATAGTAACTCAATGAAGCAATGTTACAACACTCGAAGAACTTCATTCCTGCTGCTGATATCAAAGATCTTGTGGTATTTCGAGCAGTGTGTTTTGACAGACAACTTTAAAAAGAACCACCTTTGGAAACAGGCCACCATTATTGAAACATCATGGTTCTTTTTTTGACATTGGCCGATTTCTGTTGGCGAGTCAAATGGATCCCACTGAGAAGGCAAAACAAGAGTTATGTTCTTCACCAACAGAGCATACTGACTTCAATAGAATTTAGATTTGCCTTGATTCAATTTTTCAACATAAAAGAGAGGACATACATTTGCAGTTATCTTGAATTCAGCAGAATAACTTAAGTTCCACGCCTTTGTTTGCCAGCTGGAGTAGCTATTCAACAGTGAAAAAAACTGTTATTATCTTAAGAAAGATTAACCTAATTTAATTATAGATATTAATCAATACGGTTGGGCCTAAGAACCTATACTTTACATGGAAACATTAGTCAACCAAAGAGTGGTTTCATGAATTTTGTTGTCAGTTTACAGTACCTGAAGTTATTTAAAGAAATGTCAATGGTCTTTTTACACACTGGCCTGAGGAGGATTAAAAAAAGGAGCTTTGAATGACCTCTTTTGTGCCCTCTTAAGGAACCAGCAATTCTTTTGTTTATTTTGCATATCTTGAGGAAATCCCCTTCGCCGTGTGTA
Organism: Galaxias olidus; assembly: GCA_026901105.3. Classification (NCBI taxonomy): domain Eukaryota; kingdom Metazoa; phylum Chordata; class Actinopteri; order Galaxiiformes; family Galaxiidae; genus Galaxias; species Galaxias olidus. The sequence continues at coordinate 297,368 of JAPMUY010004372.1, forward strand.
ACCAGTAATGATTTGCAATTCAACTCCCCAGAGAAGTTTGATTTCAAGGTCTAATTCCTTTAATTAACGACAATCTTTTTTTTCTTCTCCCAAACTCCATTACGCCTACATGTTAAATTACTCACACGGTCAAGCCTAATCAAATCAAGTTCAATTATGTTTAAAAAATAAGTTTATGTATAAAGAATGTTCTGCAGCAAGTAAGTGCTACAGTGGCCATGGAGTTTATGTAAGTAGTAGTGACTGCACAGATTCATTTGATAGCCCTATAATCTAATTTACACATGACTGTGCTATGCTGCCCATAAGACAAACACACAGCTCTAAGGTAGCATTTTGTAACCCTAACAAATATTTGCTCGTGAAATAACACAGGCCTAATTTCCTATACTGCACTACGAAAGTGACAAGGATCTTGCAAACAGCATTCATGGGAATATACTCAAACCAGGGTATTTATCTACTGACACATAATTCATAAACATACTGATTGTTAGTCTTTAACTCTTGACTAGCCTCCCGTTGGCTAAACTCAACAACAGCACAATGCCAATGCACAATACAGGAGGCCTATTATATTGTGAAAGGTACAGAACAGAATAGTGGAGTGTACTTTGGCACACCTCTGCTGTACTGCGACGCAGCCACAAAACAGAACAGTTGAGTGCGCTGTGGCAGGTCCCCGCAGTACTGTGACATGCCCGCGATACAGTGAAGACTGCAATCCCCGTTCCAATACGAGCTGCTGATGCAGACAAAACCAGAAATAGTTTATGCTTACTTCTACAGAGCCATGTGCGCCATAGAAACTCCCTCAATCAATCCCATGTGTCCAGTTATGACGTCTGGAAAGAGTGCACGGTGAGGGTCTTTTAATTGGCTCGCAATTTCATGGGTTGTGTACGTCTTATTACACAGTGAGCCAATGCAATCACGAGGAGAGAGAGAGAGAGAGAGAAAAAAAGGAAAGCACACCCAAAAAGAAGACACACAATTTTCACCGGGCCGTGACAAATCCTTCAACATTTCGAGACAAAAAAGAGAAAAAAACACTATGTATTTCCAATCAGCCCATTAAACATTAAGCTGGTGGTGGAACATAGTCATTAGGGCCTGGTCTCTTATGTTGGTTAAAAAAAAGGCCCCAAAGCCCCGGGTGGAGCTCTGCTTTCCTCCGAGTTAATGAAGAAGTATGGTCCGTTCAGCACTGACAGCTTAATGGTTGGGTTAGTACCGAAGTCCACCAACGGTCCACGTCCAGCGTCGCGGCTACGTTTTTTTTTTACAAAGCGTAAACTGAACATCCTTTTGGCCAACACACAAACAATGTGTTGATTGCTTACAGATTTTGGTCCTTCACTGTATTTTCATCAGAAAATTTTATAATGTTTCTAAGACCATTATTGTGTGACAAGTCATATGATGAATGAAAAAACAAACGTTATTTCAGTCTACCTGTTTTCTCTGAGAAGACTGAGTTTCTCACTAAAAGGACGTATCACCAACACCAACAGCATAAGAGTTGAATGTGAAGCCATCAGTTGCACAATCAATGAATGTGTTCCATTGAATGATGTATTAAAAGAAAGCATGAAGCCTAAAGAAATACCTAGAAATACCTGTGGACGTGTAGTAGACGTATTTTCAGACACAGTTGTGAATGGACCGGTTGTGTGCCTTCGCTGGTGCTGCTGGGTACGCTCATTGGAAATGACAAACCAAGGAGTGTTTTTGTTCAAAAGGTGAGGAAGTGTTACAAAAAAACTGGTTCTTAATGGTGTACTGTTTCTTCAATAAAAGAAGGGCCCTTTTCCTCGTCTGTCCTCAGACACACTGTTTTCACAATGAACAGCGATTCATTGCCACCACGCTTCCTTAGCACTACGTGAGCTTTCACCTTGGGTATCAATGCACACTTTGTTCTTTTTTATCCTCTGTTTAGTGTGATTTAAAACAGGAAAAGTAGCGCGTGCTCTGGTTGGGACTTTTATTCTTATGAACAGGATCTTCACCCTCTTACTTCCTGCAAGGGTCGAAATTCATGGGGCCCTTAAAACACTATCGAGATTGATCAAAGGCACACAGTACATGGAAGCTATCAGTGGTGTTTGAAAATGGAAATACTTGCGTGAAACGCTAGCAAGAGAGGAGACACGCTCGCGTGTGAGTGGAGAACACTACAGATTCCACTCATGTATGCTGAAATTAAAAAGGGACTTCAAGTGTTTTCAACAATTAAAAAACACGGCGATATTTATCCAGAAATAAACAAATCAAACACATTTTTATACAGAATTTGTTTTTAACAGTGTGGAATTCAACAGTGTCAAATAAACACCACATCACTGTCACAATTCAAATCTAAATGTGCTCTGCACTTTCTCAATTCAGCTGAGTTTTGAAGGCCATAATGGTTTGCACATGCTCAGATCGTGGCATCAACGCAAACCGAAATCTATCAAGGGGGTTTTGATATGGCCCATTGCCAACCGAAGAATTGCTGAGATGTTGAAAAAGTATTACATGAAAGGAACCCCCACCCCATTCTCGATTTTGCTTTTAAACCCCACCCCCAAAAGAGATACACATGTTTCGCTTCATTTCTATAACAAACACTATAAAGTGAACTTAGGTCAACAGGATGGATTAGTGCTGTTAACATCTACTCTTCATATTAGATAGTAATATTTATTAGCTCAAATGCACTCTCTGGCATAAGAGTTAGAAGAGAGGAACATGCTGTTCGTATCAGTAAGAACTACACAGAAGACCTCGAGGCCTACTGGTTCACTTCCAAACCGCAGCTCAGAAACCTTTTTTTCTTTTCACATCGGAATTCCATTTCCGAATTGTCAGGGGGGCCTCCCCAACACTGGCGCTCTGCATTCTGAGGCCTATTGGCAGATTACTCTCCCTCGCAAGGAAGGCGGGTTTGAATAACACAAGCCTGCTCTCCATCCAAGACTACTGCTACCTGGGTCAGCTACCGCACGGAGCAAAGGGTCGGCCTCAGGCCAGAGGAGTGTCGACCTGGGTAACCGAAACGCTCCCTGATACCAAACTGCTTGCACCTCCTCAGCCCTCTCGCCGGTGTCCCATTTCTGGCGGCTTGTTTTCTTTTCCTCCGCGGAGCTGTCGGGAGGTATTAGCCCGCGCGCAAATGGCTCCTTCATCCCGACACCTCTGGTGTAATAAAAGCAGGCTCGGGTCGGACCAACATGCGGCGTCCCCCCCGAACGGCGTTCGCATGACGGATGGCGCCGGTGGCCGGCCTGGACGGGCCGTCCCCTCTAATGGCTCTCCGAGGAGCACAATCAGCCGTTCCCGCTGCGCCGGGGCAGGAATAACGAGGGGAGGGATCTGCGCCGGCGGTCCGGGAGGGGGGGGACCCGCCACTGCCAGCATCCCCAGTTTGCCAAAACAGCCAACGTCCCCCCTCAGCCAGATAATGAACTTAATGGGGAGTGAAAGCAGAGAACGAGGCGGACGGACACCCTTTAAAAAACAACAAAAAAAAAATATTTCCACACATCACTGCCAGCCTGCCATTTTGTGTGCACTCACAAGGGGTATCTAAATACATTGCGAAGGGTAGCGTAAGGTGTTCTGGCACCGGCTCAAACCGCACATGTATCTGGGGGTCTAGAGAGCTTTCTCAGCACTGTGAGCCGGCGAGGAAAGCCACTGCTGCGTCTGAGTTAAACGACCTATTTTCTGGCTCGAGGCGCTCAGCGTTTACACCAGCAAAGCCTTTAAAGGAAACAAACCTGCCTGACACAGTGCGATGTTTTGTTTCTAACTAGCTGATAGCTGGTTCTGACTTCAGAATAAACTGCGCTGTATATGTGCTCTCACAGTTGGAATTCATACATTACGCAAGACGATTTGGGAGAAAGGATGTTTGGTTGCTGCCATTTTAGTGAAGCTCATCTAGATGAAATATGAACTAGGACTAAACTGATGGTTGGAAACCAAAAGGATAAGGCTACAGATCGCAATGCCAAGCTCCATTGGGTAGTATTCCCAAGAGCAACATGAATCAAATCAACATAATTTCAGAGGAGAATCTCGAAAGTGCAAAAGAAAATAAAGAAAATAATTCATGCCGGTATCAATGTTTGTTTTCAAGCTTGGATCCTAAAATCTTGAGGCCACTTCAAAATCTAGAGTCAGAGACAAAAGAGAAATAATTGCAAACTGCCTCCAACATACTTTGAAAGCATGTTTACAAAAGGTCAACACAATTTGGATGCAAAATCTGTCTATGCGATCCAGAAAAAAGAAACACACAATTCCAGTTGCTCTTTAAATAACCTCTGAAAACCGATGTTGTGAAAATGTCAGACTCAAGCGGTATTTAAAACATCACAGAGAAAGCTGGAGGTATAATGCAACTTGCAATTACTTTGTAAACAGTAATTACTCTCTGTTTAAACTCCATACCGGACAACAACAATACTTTGAACGGCAAATCATTGTTTTAAGCATTACTCAAATTATGAAAAGTGAATTATGAAATGTAATAAAACCAGCACATTGGCTGTTTGAGAGAAAGAGGGTGAGAGAGACAGAGCAAAATAGAGAGACAGAGAGAAAAAAATAGAGCGATAGCTACAGAGAGAGAGACAAAGACAGTGAAGGACTAAGAGAGAGGGAGCGAGAGAGATAGACAGAAAGAGAGGGAAATGCAGAGAGAGAGGGAGAGAGCGAGATAGATGGACAGTGAGACTGTACCATAGGAGCATCAGGTGGGTGTACTGCCCAGATGCAGACCAGATGCTTCAATGGCTCATTAAAACAGTGTCTGTCCTCTTCTGAGTAATCACTTGTCCCTTGAACAACTCCACACACACACACACACACACACACACACAGTGTGTGTGTAGGAGGCCCCAGAAGGACTCCATCTTCCTCTGAAAGTGGGGGTTGGCCAGCTGTCTCTGAGTCTGGAGTAGTGTCTCTTTGTTTTGACATGCGCCACTGGAGCCTCACATCCTGCCCCCCCCCCCCCCCCCCCCCCCCCCCCCCCCCCCCACCCCTCTCCGTTCCCTGGAGCTAATCAATCCTGACGGCTTGCACTGTGCGGGGATGCTAAGGACGCACCTGTTGTTTCCTGTCACTGTCTGTCTATCTGTCTGCCTGTTGGATTGTTCTCCGCCTTCCTTTCTCCATTCATTTTCTCCGACGTCCAGACGTATCTTTCTTTTCTAGCTCTTGGTCAACGCAATGACCAAAAACAGAATTGAATTGAATTTAAATTGACACAGCCAACAGGCACACGTGAACTCAATGCTAACAGCTAAACAGCACCCAGCACAGACAGATCCATAGCATCTCCGCAAAGTGAGGACTTTATTCCCCAGACTGAGGGGTGGTCTCCGCTGCAGTAAAATGATGGAGTGGTTGGCAGGCTTCCACTGGGATATGTAGGTAACCGGGCTCTTTAACTCTGCAGGAGGCAGCCATTTTAAGACGACAAGGCTCTGTGCTTTGTTGCTGGCTCCTGATTTTACACACATACACACAAACCAGGCGCACACACTTCCAGGGAAACAAACATCCTTTCAAAGGCGTACAATACACAGTATTTGTGCACACTAACACGTGACACATACACAGCCTGCCTGGGTTGTATGTGACACTAACAGGTCAAGGCGAGAGGCTGAGAAATGAGAAACGGTCACCAGCAAAATGGTGGTTGGCTTGGTAACGGGAATGTAGCAGTAAGGGTCTAGCTAGCCTTATGCCTGCTAGTTTAATTGAGTCTGCTGGGTGACATCTGAGACAAAGCAACGTGAACATATTTGTTTGATTTAGCTCGTCTCTAAATTGATGGCCATAACGTTAACAGAGGCTAGTTTCTTGGCCATCCAGCTAGCAAAAGAGCAGCGCCTAGTTAGGAGAGAGTAGGCACGGAAAGTTTCCAAGGTGATGGGAGACCACTTAAATTGGCACAAACACACACACACACGCACACACACACGCACGCACGCACGCACACGCGTTATTCTACAAAACAGTCTCGTCAGTTGGGTATTACACATGTAGCAGCATATTGAGTGCAAAAGTATAACCATGTTGATAAACAAAGTGTCATTCGAGGGGGCTCAATCTTTCTCTCTCCGAGGATTCGTGAGAGGAGACGGCGAGGACAATGTTAACAAGGCTTACATTGAAGTCCCCTATAAAGCTGTGGCCTTCATTGAATTATGATGTGCTGGGGGGGAGAAGGAGCAGGCACACACACACAAAGGGGCTATGTGATCATAATAATGTCAGTATTAGACGTTGTAACACTGGGAATAGACTGTACTGGGTACACTGCGTACTGTGTGCTGTGACTGCGTAGTGGGACTGTAGACTGGGACTGTGTACTGTGTGTACTTGGACTGTACAATGTGTGCTGTGACTGTGTAATGGGACTGAAAACTGGGACAGTATACTGTGTGTACTGGGAAAGTATACTGTGTGTACTGGGACTGTAAAATGTGTGCTGGGACTGTGTAATGTGTGCTGTGACTGTGTAGTGGGACTGAAGACTGGGACAGTATACTGTGTGTACTGGGAAAGTATACTGTGTGTACTGGGACTGTACAATGTGTGTTGGTACTGTGTAATGGGTGTGTACTGTGTTATGGGTCTGTGTAATGTGTGCTGGGACTGTGTGTACTGTGACTTAATAATGTTTTGGGTCTGTGTGTATTGTGTATTGGGACTGTGTGTACTGTGACTTTGTGTACTGTGTTATGGGACTGTGTATTGGGACTGTGTAATGTGTGTTGTGACTTTGTGTACTGTGTATTGGGACTGTGTATTGGGACTGTGTGTACTGTGACTTTGTGTCCTGTGTATTGGGACTGTGTAATGTGTGCTGTGACTTTGTGTACTGTGTATTGGGACTGTGTGTGCTGTGACTTTGTGTCCTGTGTATGGGGACTGTGTGTGCTGTGACTTTGTCCTGTGTTATGGGACTGTGTATTGGGACTGTGTATTGTGTATTGGGACTGTGTGTACTGTGACTTTGTGTCCTGTGTACTGGGACTGTGTATTGGGACTGTGTGTACTGTGACTTTGTGTACTGTGTTATGGGACTGTGTATTGGGACTGTGTGTACTGTGACTTTGTGTCCTGTGTATTGGGACTGTGTGTACTGTGACTTTGTGTCCTGTGTATTGGGACTGTGTGTACTGTGACTTTGTGTCCTGTGTATTGGGACTGTGTGTACTGTGACTTTGTGTCCTGTGTATTGGGACTGTGCAATATGTTCAGGGACTGTGTAATGTGTGCTGGGACCGTGTGCTGCCACAGTGCTGTATAATAGCCCCAAACTGAATCATACTGGCCTACATAGCTTTGATACATCTACATAGTCAGAAGCTCAGCTCTAAAACACATTTTATGCTGTAACTTTTACAACACAAACGATCCTCATATTTCACCTTGTAACACTACAGTTTGATATATTTGGCAAGTAATTGGCAAAATATGAAAATCCCAAAAGTTGGATATTAAAGTAAAAATGATTTTCCCTGCACTTTAAATGGCATTTGGCTTATATTGCGTTTCCTTTTTTAAAAATGAGCATGGGTAGCGTCTATTAAATTGCACCTGGTATTTTCCATAGCTACAGTTATGGAGACATCCATCATTTTCATAAGGAGGGCACACTGTACTATGTCATGTTGTGACAACGCAGTCGCACAACTCTTTTAGTTTGCTGTTTACACGATAACAATCCTTTATGTATCTCGTTTCTTCCTCCATTTTGTGTGGTGAAGAGAGGGACAGGGAAGACGACGAGGAGCATTGACCCGGCGCAACATGAGCCAGCAAACACGTGGAGGAGCGAGATATTCACATACGTACGATTCCTCGGAGGGGACGGGACCCTGAACCATTTTGGAGTGCGACGATCAACCAGTTACAGGTTTATAGATCTTACAGGTTTATAGATCCTCACGGTGCGAGGGGCACATCTCACATTTTAAAAGCAATACATGTGGCCCGCTGTTGCAAAGTCAGTACAATACAGAGGACTGCAAACGAGGATTAATCTCGGTCTAGTTGGTCTTCCTTGCGTGACGGCGTGATTCACTAGGGACGCATAACTTAATATTTAATCGAGGTTGAACATCACGGTCTTCGATAAGATAGTGTTTATGCATTCCAGCAGGTCACAACATCGGCAGGGAGGCAATTATTGTGTTTGATTCGCTGTCTCTCACACTCACACAGACAAACACGTCCAGCCTCCTGCTGTGAACTAACTTAACAAACACACGCACGCGTAGACATTAATCAAAGTGTGCAAACAAGTGCATGTGCCCACATGGTTTTCTTAAGACGATGCAGACTCAACATGTACATTATGTGCGCACTATGTATTGCATGAACTTAATGACAACGTGTCTAATTTTCCAGCAACACATTTTGAAAGAGCCCGAATCTCCTTTCCAACAAGCAGATAGGTGAAGAATCAACCCCATATGACCTTTTCCACCTCGTTTTACACAAAAAAACTCTTTGGTTTTGTTCAAAGAGATACAAGGATCCCACTGCCATTCTCAGTAGCTACTGAGCCGATAGCATGTTGAAACATAATGCAAGAGAAATACAATTTCCTCCATGGACAGAGAGGAAAAAAACATCTTTCAATAATGCAAAGCAGTGTCTTGGAGTTGGGATAGATGGCCTATTGTTAAGTCAAGCATCCTGGGGCATAAGCCTCCTCTTAATGCATGTTGTATCACGCAATAACAACGGCTATTGGGTCCAGAGGGGGAGACTTTAGGCCGCATCACGCACAGGCGTCTCGCTCCAAAGGGCGCCGCAGCGATTCCTCCCCAAGCGGGCCCAAAGTCAGCCCAGATCAAAGCGATGATAGGTTGCTGGCGCATTCCAAAAAAATATGCGCTTGATAACAGCAGGCAGATTTGCCATATAACAACTTAATAAGAAAAAGACCACCATAAGGACTTGGTAAGCCTCCTCCTCTCTTCTCTTCTTCCAACAAAGAATCCCGAGGACGCAGGAGTCAATATTGCAACGCAAGGAAGTAGGTCATCAAAACGGAACACAGATGTTGTTTATTACCCTGGGTGCTGGACATTGGGGGGGGAAACTTACTTAAAGCCTAATGCCTGGATATAAAAAAAGTTATTACATTGATAGAGAAGGAAATCAGATCGCATGAAAAGAGATCTACTTGTTCACAATGGAAAATATTTCGACTTAATTCAGGTTTAAGGATTTAAAGCCATCCAACTTTTTGGCTCTCTCGCTTCACTCGGCAAGGTATGTCTACGGAAAGCCCCTCTTTGGCAGGACAGATAAGCCAATCTTCTCATGGAAAATAACCATAGTAGCAAATGTTTGCTGTGTAACTTTTTAAAACTGCAGCCAACAAATGTCCACGAGACCAATGCAACCATCTCAGGAAGAGTGAGGATAAGGGTGAAGACCACAACATCTCAGGGGAATACAGTACCACCTACTCTAAATCTGTAATCCTCACCGCAGCGTTTTTTAAACGTCTCGAGATAGAATCATTAGGGGTATATAAACACTTGAGGTGTTGAAAACAATATTGGCAAATAGGGACATTTATCGAGGTCTGGAAACACCGCATGTAAATACATGCGTGTCTGTCTCTCTCCTTACAGCCATTACACCCTTCCCTTTTTGGCAGTCATGAGATGAACTTGCTTGAATTAATCTGGAGATGAGCGCCGCACGGCAAACGGAGAAGACATTAGTCCTCGGTAGATCTTGGCCTGGTGTGCTGCACTGCTATTCAAAGTGCACTCAACCACAGGGCGAGCGGGAGAAGCAACTGGGCTGAGACGGCCCGTCTGCGCTTCAAAGGCCTAGCGTTAAGAGCGAAGCATGTCACATGGTTAGCGTCAGATCCGCACGCCGTGGGACGTCACTCTCCGTTTAAAGCAGGAGCACGGAATGAACGCACAGCGAGTTTGCCGCTTTGCGCTTCCACAGCCCTCCTGCCTGACAAGTTGGTTGGATCGCTATTCGTCAAGAAACACCAGGCACCGTTCTCAAGGCAGGGGGAGAGTGGAAGGGTATATATATATATATACACACACACACGATTCGAACTGGAACGGACAATCCAAACATCTGCAGCTGCAAATTAACAGGGTAAGGCTGGGCACCATGGTGAGTTCAGATCTGCACAGCGGGACTGCTGGACCCCTCCCTTCTGTGAGAAGCATCACAAGACCCTCGCCTATGTTCTCAGGGAACAGCCTTCTGCTTCTGTCAGCCAGGTCTGAAGGCGAGCGAGGAGGAGGAGGAGGAGGAGGAAGGGGGGCATCATGGCCAGATGTGTCGGCACAGAGCTGCCCTTCCATGTGGGAATATTTACGTCTCTGCGTTCCGTTCTGCCGAGATGAAAGCGGAGGAGATCCATCTGAGCTGGTTTTATGGCACTTTTTAGCAAATTTGCAGGGGGACTTTAAATGCCCTGTAAAAGCTGTTCCACACCATGCAAGACCACCCCATTAAGACGGGTAGCTCCACGTGAGAATAACGGTGGATACGGGAACGGCCCGAATGGAAGTGGGAGCTTGGACAGTATGGATCAACACATAGAGTCGAGCCAAGGGAATGCTGCTTGAGTGAGAAAGAATGTTTTAAAGCGCCAATGAAATTCAAAAGTCCAAAATAACTTCTTAATAAACCTCTTAATAAAAGCACAGGGACATTACTGAAAGCAGAACACTTCGTTTTATTGTCTTGTGGAAAAAAAGCAACATTTGGGAAAGTCTATTCTGGCACGTTGTTCATTATTATATTACAAAAAAAAAAAAAAGGACAGGCTACAAATCTCGATAATTTATACAAATACAACAACTTTCAAAAAAATAAATCTTTTAATTTAGTAAACTCTCTGCGAGCACAATTCAGCAATCACCCCGCCGCTTTGAAATCCCTGAGCAGAGACACAGAGTGAAACCTTCATTTCCACCATCAGTCACACTCCATTACGTTCATAAACACTTTATACACAGGAGAAATTAGCACGACGTGTGACGGTGTAAGGGACTGTGTGTGTGTGTGTGTGTGTGTGTGTGTGTGTGGCGGGGGGGGGGGGGGGGGGGGGGGGGGGGGGGGGGGGGGGGGGGGGTAGACTATTGTTATTAGAAAAAGAGAAGCAGTGTGGATTGACACTTAAACAAATGTGGGGATAAAAAAAAAAAGCACCGTTTTGACCGACTGTCCCAACACCCTCCCTACCCAAACATTATGAACTTCAGAAGCCATTGGCTTCACCCAACAAGCAAGCACAAAAACATAGATGTTCTGTTGTGTGTCTGTAACAGGTAGCATTCAATAAACGTTTACGTTGAAGGAGACGTGAACGAAAAAGGGTTCACTTTCATGTATCAGAATGCTGTGCCCGTAGCCAAAACCTTTCAATACTGGAAGACCAAACAATGGCTGTTTGGTCGTTTGTATGCTATGACATTATGATATGGGTGCGCATTCATCATCCAACCCCCCTTATTACATATTTGAAACACAGGGCCAGCTGGTTTGGATGCCTGTAATAAAACACAAATATATAACTTACATGTAATACACTAGACCTAGTTACTTTGTGAAGCATAGTGAGTAACAACATCGAGATCAATTAACCGGTTTCTCAAATACACCAACTTTTACTTCTGTAAAAAAAAAAAAGTGTCTTTTAGTAACACCTTTTTCCAACAACAGCACCAACAGATGTTAATTACACAGAATATATACAAAATTAAAATTGAACATCAAAGGAAAACAGGGATTCATTTTCAAAACGGGGAAAATACTTCATGTCTTGGGTAAATCCGAACGGGTCGGGCTCTGAGCTTTACCTTGTAACTATCCTGTTATGCTGTATACTATGTGGCTTCTTATGGTATATATTAAAATTCATTTATACACAAACACATGAAAGAAAACAAACATTGACACACAATGAGATATTACCTTGAACGACTCCCTCAAGACAAACCTACCGGTGCACTTTAATCATGATATGAAAAGCAGTCCTGTTGAAAAGCTACTGTATTTGGTTAGGAGAACACGTTGTTGTCAGTGTACTTTGTAACTAAAAATCAAACTCATCAACTTAGCAAATTTACAAGACTCCAAAAAGATAAGGCTGGATCAGTATGTGAAAAGATACTGGGTTCCGAAACGTTCCAATAACCGAGTACCATGGAAACGAAGCTTGACATTTAATTCTGTTGGATTTAGTTTTACTTTACGCTCATAAAGCCCAGCATGTACTGTATCTGTATCTATTTTAAACAGACTAGAAGCAAAAGAAGGTTTTGATATGCACATGGAATTGCTTCACACTTTCAGTAAGGCATTAAGGAGTTGGCATGCTTAAAAAAAACAACTCTTTTAAGATAGCATTGTTTTATTTCATCTTAAACTTTTGTTAAGCTTTTCTTTCTTTTTTTTGACCCAAGTTTGAAACTGATTTGGCAAATTGCATTGATTAGTCAATTTAATCATATTTTCGTGAATGTGACAATTAAATTAAGTATATTTCCAAAGAAAATGCTTCTACTTATTCCGTGAATAAAACTTGAAAAAAACACTGTATCAAAGTGTGTCATGCCTAAAGCCAATTCAATTCCCTTTAATTGTTAGCTCTTCATGAGTTTAAACTTCTGCTACATCCAATTTACAATTCCTCGTGAATCTTGTTGTAAGAACAGAATTACCATATGATCATCTTAACAACCCTCACCCCAAAACAACCCTTTTTTAACGTTTGCAGGTACTTGGAGAGTTGTTTGTTGGAAATCCAATTTAACCAAACAGAATAAAGCTGTAACCTTTATTAACTTTCTAGGAGTTTCACACGCGGATATACACCGGACGTGAGGAAAACTATTTATTCAGGACATCATTAAATGCAGAGAGAAACCTGCATGCACACACTTTCTTCAGAGTAGCGTGCTCAGAGGAGACCCCCCCCCCCCCCCCACCATATCTCACTAATTTACTTTCTTGCACTGTCCCTGGACAAATTTCTGCCCTCATGAACCTTTTTCTAAGCTTCAGCTACTCATTTTAAAACTGAATTTACCATAAGACTTCAAGTATGTACCTAGGGCCCAATTCAAGTTAAGTGCTCTGGTGGACATCACCTCAGATCCTGTGAGAGCAACTACTTTTGGGGTAAGGGTTCCGGGAAGTCGTCCAAACGTAGCGCTCATCAGGACTGTGAACGAGTCCCTCTAAAGGAAGACTCTGGGCCTGAAGGGGTCAGCAGAGCAGGGAGACAGACGCCAGGAGCAGGAAACTGTACGGTCCTCCTCCCATGCTTCTCCCACCACAACTCCCGTCCCCCCTCCATCTCACCAGGTGGGTGAGACCAAGGGGGGGCTTGTGGGGCCTGTCCCTCCCCCAGGTCTTGTACACCGATGTCGGGGGGGGGGGGCCTGTCGGTGGCAGGGCTAGCCGGGTGGGGTAGGGGACGGGGGTATGCTTCAGGGCCCCATGGTCCTCAGTCCCTGCTTCTCCATGATGTTCCACAGCTTGCGCAGGTTGGACTGCGTGATGGTGTCGTCAGGTTTGAGCTGCAGCGCCCGGAGGTAGTTGGCCTCGGCGTCCTGGAGCTTCCCGTTCAGGTGGAGGATGGCGCCCAGGTTCATCAGGGCCGCAGGGTACTGGAAAAACACCACAGAGGAAGTCACGTCAATAAGGTTTGACTCAAAAAAAGAGGACAAATTAGGTCGTGACGTCATAAATAATGGCAGGTGCCGTCGCGTGCAGTGGGAAGACGTTGCGTGACTTGAAGAGCAGCGCGGAGAGCTTCGGAATAGTGAAGAGTGAACAACATTAAGTGTCAGGACGTGACGGATGACTTCACCCCCCCCCCCCCCCCCCCCCCCCCAAACCCGGTCCCACCTCCCATGAGCTGTGCGCAGACATTACAACACGTCCATCTACCTGGCACTTAGCAGTCTGCTTCTCAGACGGAACCTTTTCATCGCATGGAACGTTGTGAACTAGGTCCCAGTGTTGGAATGATGGGGGGATGGGGAGGGGATTAAAGTTGCATGTGATGCCATATCGGGTTTTATGTGTGAATCCATTTACACTTTTTTGTTTGAGGCATAATTCAACTGGGGAGAAAATAACATCTGGGAAAAGATTCCACGACAGTTGGATACAGAATGAAGTTATTTAAAAATGGATGAATTTCAAGATGAGACTCTCGGGGTCATTCTCGGGGTCTGAAAATGTCAATTGCCACTGAAGCGCAGGAAAACGTTTTGACTGTGTTAGGACAACCACACACGCAACGTTGTCAGTAAATTGGGGCTTTTTAAGGTCTAGAGCAAATGTTTCCCTCTACGCTAAAAGTAACTGAGAATCAGCTTTCGGTGTTTCCAACCCAAAGCAAGCTTTTTAATATACCAATCCTAAGAAAAAAAAATCCTTGTCTAACTTCAAGGGCAAATGTCAGAGTAGGTTCATATAGGAACACCCCCCCCCCCCCCCCCCAGCCGAATAAGCAGTGGTTCTAAATGAAACGGTCCCAGTAGTCAAGCGTCCTTTCATCTTTGAGACAACGCGGTGTAACCCCACAGTGACGCGCCGTAGGCGCTCCGTCGAGCCAGACCGCACAGACAGACAGGAGGCCAGCGTGTTAGGAGGGTTCGGTGACCAAGCTCCTCTGCCTCAACCCTGAGGTCTGTTTGGGAGCCACAGACGTCAGGGGCAACCGGCTTTGAAGTGGGGAAACACAAACCGGATTAATGCGTGTTAGAGTTGGCTTTTTTTCTCCTATTGGTGCCAGGAGGCAAGCACGTAGCGCCAGTCCAACCGACTGAGGAGTCACCACAGACCGTGTCGTCATCCCAGTGGGAGCACTGCACACAGAGCTAAGGCCATGGGGAGAGTCCGCATCGGAACTGCTACCTAAGGGATGACAATGGAAAATTAGCCATGCGCTAGGTTCAGATTCCTGACAAATCTGTGTCACAATACGTTTTGTTCAAATATGATATGCTTACAAAAATCTATATATAATTCTGAACTTAATTTTCAATCATATTTGAAGGCATGTATTCCAGTTGCTTTTCATACCTTTCAGTAATCATCACTTAACAGTAATGTGGCTCTTAAAATGTCATGTGTGTACAACCATTTAAAAAGAAAAAACAGCCTGAACATTTCTTACTGCACTATTAACCCCTCAAGACTGATGCTCGAACTGAGACTGCTTGCGTGACAGAAAAACAGTTTATATGAATTTTACGAGTACGGTTTGGCATATCTAAACATTTTAACCACACATAAACAACTGTGTCGGGGTTAAAGAATTTGAGGACGTTGACACTTAAACGTCGGGCACCAACTCTAAAACCGACTTCCTATCTGAAATGACAACGGCGAAGCCTTCTGACAAAGCGTTTTGATAATAAAACCTTTACCTCAGAAACGTATGCATTCAATAAAAACACGACCAACCCCTTAAAAGAAATTCAATCTTGGCAGCACCACAACAACACACAGCGTAAAAAAACATCACAAAAACTGAGAGCCAATGAATCTTATTTTTTTTCCGTCTCAGCCACACCTTAAAGCTGAGGTTCGGAATGGCCATTTGACCCGACATAGTTCTCCTGCCTCTTGTTCTTCTGAGACCAAAAGCAAATCCTCCGATTTTGACAGATTAGTCGTCAGCGGGGGAACCCCGGCGGCTCAGATATTAAAACACACACACCCTCGAACGACTGGGAACCATTTTCTCTCCCTCGTTCTGCTGCAGCACGGTCAGGGCCCAGGGTGCTCTCATCCCTCTAATGGGCTCCTTGGGCACTCATCAGCTGGTGTTGTTCCACTGTCAACCTTTGATGAGTGATGCTGCATGCATGAGAATTACGATGGGAACAATATGTCCTATAGGGCCTGTCCTCTCATAGGGGGGGATTCAAATGGATAAATAAATCACAACTGCCGCTGGAAAGGTCCCCCCCGCCCCCCAATCATGTCCTTAGAGGGAGCCTCTCGTTGCTTAATGGACTTGAGAAAATACGCTCGCTAGCTATGGTTGTAGGGGACAAAGTAAAGGCTGGCATGAACCGAAAGAGACCCACACACGCCGACGCCAACGTCTTAAAATGTCGAATTGCCAGACAAAAATCCCTTTGGGAATGTATCTATAAATATATATTGCTGTTATAAACTGACCACAGACCTGGTCGCAGTGGCGATGCACTCCAATGCAATTTTAAGATGGAACGCTTTCACTTTGTGACGTATGAATCACTGCTCAAGGGAGCAGCAAGAAATGATGACTTACACAACCATCTCAAACTTATTTTTATATATTAAGTAATACGTTTCAAACCTTCAAATTAGACCTTTAGATTGAGGGTCAAACCACAAAATAGAGTTCAGGGAGCAATTTGCAGGAAGGACTTCTTTTTTTTTTCACCCCGACATTGAACGGCTTTCAGAATATAAATTTTTACTATAACTCTATATATGAAAATACCACAGTATTAACGGCGAAGAGATACTATTGACAAAACTCATCGGGGATCTTTAACTGTGTGGAGAGGACATGTGGGATTCATCTAAAGAACCGGTCGGCCCCTCGACGAGGCTGAGCGGCACGGCTCCCAGCGCCGCAGGAAGTGGCTAATGAAGACGGACAGAGTACACGGCTTAGGTCAAGACGCATCGGGGAGAACAAAGGACGACTCCGAGGAAGATGGATGAACGTGCCGAGTCATGAAGGTTTTGGCGGCCGGCCGCCTCGAAAATAGCTGTGGCGGCCATCATAACAACGTGACCACACTTCTTTAGACTTGGACGTCGAATGCGTGTTTACATTCGAAGGGGGGACGCCAAGAAACTGTAGCGATGATGGTGGGTTCTCAGGGACCACCGCTTCGGTAGAAGTGGTTGTGAGAATGCAGAAAATATCTGAGCTCTGACCAGAGAGGTTGAATGGTGCTCTCGACCGATGGAACCAAACCTCTTTGGAATTTGGTCAACACCTCCCTCGACCCTTTAATACAGCAAATCCTCAAAAAAAAAACAACAACACAAAAAAACACATCCTGGAAAAAACTAAAACGCAATTAAGCTACCGCATGATTTCAGCACTACCACCAAACACGCCCTTAACGAGGCAAACTTGATAAAGGAAAAACCAGGCACTGTGAAACAGCAGCAGCGACGGCACGCGGGAGGGGGGTTAAAGGTCTCCTCGTGTTACCCTCACATCCTTTATTAAAACAGACCGCTCAGTTCACCTCTGTGTCCCTGTTGTCCCAGCAGCTCCCTCTGTTCCTTCTGCCTTTCCTTAGAACTACAGGAAGACAATAATGAACGCTGTGGCACATGGCGAAGGAGAAGGCCGGGGGCGGGGGGGGGGGGCATGGTTACTGACAACGACAAAACGCTGTGCTGAAAGCACAATGAGGTTTATTTACGTACTGTTAATTAAAGAGGAAATGACGGCCGGACCACTCTTTCCTTTCCATACCCCCCCCCCCCCCCCCCCCCCCCCCCCTTTCTCTGTGGGATAAACTGTGATACATCGTGTCTCTCCTTTGTTATACAGAGGGGCGGTGCATTTGCCGAGGCAAACGTCAACACGACGTCCGCGACGCTGTCCAGAGCCCGGATGATCGTTAACCCCCAGATGTGATTCCTTCTAATCAGGAACACGGGGACAAACATGGCGACCACACTGCTAACATCTTTTAACCCCCACCACCCCACCCCTCCTAACTTCAAAAAAGGCAAAAAAAAGACAACTCTCCTCCGTCAAAAAAGGATCCCAAAGTACCGGGGTCCCATTCATTTTTCAAAGGTCGCCACCGCCCCCGTGACTAAGTGTTATCATCATTATTCTTTTCAATCGAGCCGTCATCCTAAATGACCCCCCCGGCCTTTTTCTTTTGAAGGCCCTGATTGATGCTAGCGAAACGAGCCCGACGCGACCCACATCTTTGCTGAGAGCCAGGCTGACAACGAGGCTCATTGTGAGGAGAAACATGTTGGGGGGGGGGGGGGAATGGGGCCGATTAGGGCCGAAAGGGCCGATAAGAGTGAAAGCCACCCAGCGCCTGACGGCCTGTCGGTCAGAGGGGCTGAGTGACGACGAGGCGGGGTGATGAGAGAGGGCCGCTCCGTACTCACGCTGGGCCTCAGACTGGCTGCTTGGCTGTAGTACTTCTCCGCTGCCTCGTTTAGACTGGCTTGCCTGCGGAAACAAAAACAAAAGAGAGAGAGGACCGTCATTCATCTGAATTGCTTGGACGTGACCCCCCTCGCGTGTTTGCTTGCGTCTCGAAAGGTCGTACGAGTGGCGGGGAGGCGGTCCCGATCGAGGGACAAGCGGTGCTGATCCTATTTTGGATAGCGTCTGAAGGGGACTAGGGCGCGCTTGGGTATAAGGTCATTCCAAAAGCATTTACGGAGTTACAACCTATGACTTATCGGGCACTCAAACAGTTGGTAATCAAATACTCCCAGAACACTTTACAAAGACAAACAAAAAAACGTGCATTACGCCAGCACCCCTAAAGGTGGGCAGGAAGATAAATATAAACATGCAGGCATGGTTAGATGGCTCCACTGATATTCTGTCAACAATACAAAAGTACTGAAGTAGGAAATTGGGCAATAATGGAAGGTTAAAGCATGTCTGAACAGATGGTCTGTCTGTGTGAGTCCTCGCGGACCAAAAGGTATTTAGTGTCCGTGCGCTTTTTAATAAAACCAGCCGGCCATGCAGGAATGTCTTCCACATGGGCCATATTTTGGCTCTCCTCTCCGGCACACGACGCGCATTCTCTGCATTGATTATCTACCCGTCCACCTGGTCTGTGAGGCCGTCGGCCATCTCGGGCCCGGGGAACCTTTTATCATTCATTAACACGTCAATAAATCAGTGAGAAAAACTGAAACGAATCCTCTTTACTGCCCGCCAGCTGCAGGGGCCGGTTTCACTGATGGTAGCGATTGTCTCATTGCAAACAGTTTAACTTTGACAGAGTCAAGGACGGATGCAGCGTCTCCAGGCTTTGGGCCCTCCGGGGCCTCCCAGGCCAGGGGTCGTTATGATCAAAAGGGGAGCAAACCACATGAGCTCCACTTTAACTAAGGTTGTCCGGGCCTATTAAGGGATTCTCATCCCATCATCTCATGGCCGCTGCTATGAGAGGCACGCTATCGCTCTGGAACAAAAAAAACAATAAAATGGCTAACTTGATGCTTGATATAACATCCAGCTTGTGAACTATAAAATGCATATTCAAGGCCACAAGCTGTGTGTGATCATGATATTGGCAAAATACAATACAGGTTATTTGGGTTATATATTATTATTTATTATTATTATTATTATTATTATTATTATTATGCAATCCTATGGAAAAAAACATCCGTAAAAACAAAACAAAAACCATGGCACTATATCAGATTTTAAAGACTGAGAATAAGATGTATGTTAAAAATCATCCCATGAAAAGGTACTAGACCTACAAATACATGGATGGGCAAGAGAACTACAATACATGGAAGGGTAAGAGAACTACAAATACATGCAAGGGTAAGAGAACTACAAATATATGTAAGAGTAAGAAAACTACAAATAATATGGAAGGGTAAGAGAACGACAAATACCTGGAAGGGTAAGAAAACTACAAATAAATGTAAAAAAAAAACAACAGGAAACGACACTCGATACTCCTTCAAAAGAAACGGACCATTAAAACTCCATGTGAGCTGAGCTGTAGGTAACGGTTGGTCAACTCTGCTTTTTTAGACGAGGTCACAACAGCCGATGCGTGACACGGGAAAGAGGACACTAACTTAAGTGGGGTTCACTGAATAGAATACAGCAGCCATTTTACATAAAAAAACAAACCACAAATTACTGAAGTGGTGTTCAGATTTCAAACACTGGTTTTGTGTGGAGCCATAACCACAAATAGTATGTTTGCCTGTCGAAACAATATTTCAAAAATGAATTTATCTTTTTGTTGATGAAAGTAATCTTATTCCATAATATCATTATCACATTTACGAAGATATTATCATAGCAGAACTGGAATGCAGCCTCACCAAACCCTACTACAATACGATTGGCTGTTTAGAAGCAGTGGTTTGTGGCAGAGAGGACGAAGAAACTGAAAAACAAAACAGCCCCGCCCCCTCAACCCAGGCCCCCACCTCAGATACGCTTAAACTCCAGTGATGCGCCTTCGGCTGACGAGTGAAGCAAATATACTGACAGAAAGGAAAGACAGATCACCAGTGAATGAAGAGAACTCCCCCGACGAAAGACGTCTTGACCGTATTTCAAATCAACGACCGCAGATTGCTGTCTGGTCTGTGCGGCTTTGACATCCCATAATATAAGAATGCTTTATTGACCTCTCTGTAGACGCACACAGACACACAAATCTCTGCGCTGACAGCGCTTCTCAAGCCCAACGTTGTCTGAAGTTAAACTAATGAATAAATTAGCTTTCTCAAACGACGGGCAGACTGACGTCAGTGTGCGAACTCGCATCTGCCTCAAACCAAAAACGGAAAACTTTTTTCAAAATGGAAGAACCGTCCGTCTGGTTCCGTTCCATTAAGGTTGCCTGACTGCCGTTGCGACATCACACAGCAAAGGTTTGGGGGCCTTTCCGAGCGGGGCTGGGGGGGGCTTTGGGTCTTTAAAGGAGTTGCATTAGCGCATTCCCCTGGGCCTTAGCACTCAACCCAAACCCTTCCCGGTCCCCCCCCAAAAGCCAACCTCCACTCCTCAGGCCAGGCCGCGCTTGGAAGAACGCGCTGACTGTTTTAAAGAAGGGCCCGAGGAAATGGAAATTGCGAGGAAGCAAAGTCGTCAGTGACCAAAGGGCCCCAGAGAGCAATAAGACATCCGCACATCTGAGAGTCTACCGCCCCTCTCCCCTCTCACTCCCCTTTCCCTCCCCCCATTAGAGGCCTCCCTTTTCACTTTGCCTCGCCACCGACCGAGGGGGGGGGGGGGGGGGGCTTCCTTCTTCGACGTCCAAGACAAACACGTAAAAGAACCTGAGGTGCGGTGGAGCAGGACCCAGGGTGAGGCAGCAGGGGGCTGGCCTGGTGGGTTCCCCAGCTGGAGCCTCTGTTGGGTGGATAGGGGTCCGTGCCCTGCTGGAACAGAGTGAGTCTGGCTGGTGGGGGGGTGTGAGGGGCACTCTGTCCTCCTTCCTGCGTGGGCCTGTTCAGAGACAGTGTGAGAGGCTGTATGCACGAGACCATGTGACCTTGAGTGTCTTGAAAGGCGCACTCATATGACGTGTATTTAATTTAATGCATTTAATGTATGTATTATTATTTTTATTATTATTATTATTATTATTACTACGGCTTTTGGAGCACGGGGCTTTCGGACATCGGTAAAGGAGAGAGCACTGCGGCTAAACAGCACCGCTAGTATGTGACTGAAACCGCTCCCGACACATACTAATGGTCTTAGAGGCATTTCATTTCCCTCGCCTGTCCGGTGGGCTGCCAACTCGGAAAAACCTTGAGTTGGCCACAGCAAACGTAAACGAGAAAATATCAAAACAGGAGGAATATGATATTGTTGGCGAGAGCTCTCAAAGTCTGTGTGGCAGTGTATCGTAAACTGCCAAACTTGGCAGCATATATTCACCACTTTCCACACACAGGCTTTTCTCCCTTAGAAACAACAGCTAGCTGCCTCCAGGAGGGTTCTGACTCAGAATCCTGCCTCACTGAACTTTGTTCTGATTTGGATGTGAAACTTCATGAATAAATAGGAGAGAGCAAACAAGTGAGAAAAGCCAGTGAGAGACAGACAGAGAGACAAAGAGATCAAGAGACAGAAAGAGAGAGAGAAAGGGGATGGAGTTAAAAAAAAAAAAAAAGGGCAGGAAAACAGAGCAAGGGGAGCTCACACAGATTCTAAAAGAGGAGCATGAATGCCCTTTAACTGTTAATAACAGAAGTGAATTTGGGGAACGTTGTTGTTCTACTCAATCAAAAGTCGACACAGAGAGACTAAAGAATATGGGACCAGTAATGACAGCAACACACGGCAGGGCAGAGACACCGCAATCCAGGGGATAAAAAGATACAGAATTCAGAATGAAAAGTGAAAAAGAGAAAATTTTTAAGAAGGTGAGCGAAAGAGAGCGAGAGCGAGCGAACGAAATAGAGAGAGAGAGAAATAGGGAGAGAGAGAGAGCAAGAGAGAGAGCGAGGGAGAGAGAGAAATAGAGAGAGAGAGAGAGAGTGCGAGAGTGAGAGAGAGAGAGAGAGAGAGTGCGCGAGAGAGAGAGAGAGAGAGAAATAGAGAGAGAGAGAGAGAAATAGAGAGAGAGAGAGAGAGAGAGAGAGAGAGAGAGAGAGAGAGAGAGAGAGAGAGAGAGAGAGAGAGAGAGAGAGAGAGCGTGAAGGTGCAACGCTTGGTCGAGCCGACAGCTCCCTGGAAAGCTAGCGGTGCAGCCAGCGGAGGATTACAGAGCACAGCCAAGTAAATCAGCCAAGGGCGAGGTGTGCTGTAAGCCCCACGGATGAAGCCTTCAGACCGCCACTGACAGAAAGCGTGTGGACCTCCCTCCCTTCCTGCCTCCCTCCCTCCCTCCCTCCAACTCCACCTTCCAAAAAAAAAGGTGTCCTCCTCTTCTCCCTGTCTTAAAGTGACATTTCATAAAACGAGGGCCATGAAGTTAGGGAACTAGAGCAACATGCAAGCGTATATACATATACATAGTATATACAGTATATATATATATATATATACACACATATACAGTAAATGCAAACTGAAAACAAATAAAGCAGGAACACTGTGCCTCGGCATGTAAGCGGGACCCACCCCGTCGGACCGACTCACCTGAGCATGTGCGCGGCGCTGAACACCACGTCGAACTCCCCGCTGTCCAGCCGCGCCGCCTTCTGCGCCATCTCCGCCGCCTCCAACAGGCGCGACTCCTCCAGCAGAAACTGACCTGGGGACAGCCGCCAGGGCCGGGACAGAGAACAGGGAGGGCTGTTCAAACACTGCGGCCTTCCCTCTCCGGAGGCACGCTGGGATACGTGCACACGGGGCCTGGAAATATTGCCTTTGGCCCGGGCGTCCACACCGGGGCCGGCTTTAATAGGGATTTGTTGAAACACTAGAGACGAGCGGTGTGTGGAGAGAGCGTGCGCTAGAGCAGGGTCTGCGTTGGCCATCGCTCAAGGACATTTGTCCAATTAGGAGAGATCTGGATGTGAATGTTTCTCTTGAGCGTGGACGGTGAGTGACTTTGGTCCTGGGTGGAAGTTTCAAAATATGGAGACGGAGGGGGGTTGGGGGGGTGGGGTTGGCGGAGTAAGGATCGGGGGGTGTAGACCTGCGGATGGGGTTAGGGACCAGGGGTGGTCGAGTTAAGACCGAAATGAACACCCTTGTTGCTTTTGGTGAGCTTTGCACCACTGTAAGTCCCTAGCCACGGGGCAAAACCCAAGCACGGATTCCTAAATAGTTGTGGAGGAAATCTAAGCTCCAACGTCAAGCCCCAGGTCGAGGAGAGGCGGGCGTTTTGATGGCCTTGACTAGGTTCCACAAAAGTCGTGTGGATTTACCTCAGGGTTGACAAGGTCGGAGGTATATTTCAACAAATCAACAAAACGTACATTTCAACAAGTCAAATATGCTTTGCTGGAAGTGGGGGGTCAATATATGCTGATAGGGTGAATTCAAATGTGAGTGAACGAATTACATTTGTTCAGAGTCAAATTGGGTGCTGAGTACAGTGCAAAACAAGACTGTTCTGCTGTCAGTAAATCTCCCATAAAGTATTTGAAGCTAATTTGCACATTAATGAATTTGATTAAAGTATGATATTACAAGAGATCTTAGTCTCGTCTCCATTAAAAGATGACACCGAAGACAGGAGTGGTATAAAATGAGTTCCATTAAAAAGTTTTGGATGTAGTACCTAATATAAAAAAATATGTTTTAAAAGAATAATCCATAACAAAAGTATATGATCTTTGACCAGTGGAATAAATATAGATGGTACGTCTACTTCGAAATATACCAGAAGTTTGAAATGGTTGTCAGATATAATCTAATGTTATGAATAGTGTTATTTCAACCGCTATTCCTGTCTTTATATCCACAGATACAGAGAGAGGTCAAGTAAGGGTCAACCAGAACTGCTGTAATACAGGAAGGACACAGAAACCGTCACGTTCCCCGCTCCCACATCTGTCGCTTCGCAGAACAATGCCAGGAAACGAGCGTTCTTCTTTGATGGAGGAGTGTGAACTTTCCCTCACGCTATCCGTCTGCAGTCACGCACCACTCTAACCCCCAGCCCCGCTAGAAGACTAGAGCAAAGGGTGTGTGTGTGTGTGTGTGTGTGTGTGTGTGTATGTACACAAGCATGTTATACAAGGACGAGCAATAACAGGGATTCATCACTAGACGGCAAATGCATAAACACACTTCACATGAATGATAATAAACATGGTGGCCTTACCGTAGTGCATGTAGCAGTTCCCTTTTGCCGGGTCCAGACGGATGGCCTTGAGGAAGTACCTCTCGGCTTCGGTCTTCTGCCCCTGAAGGGGAGAGGAACGGCAAACACAAAACGTCACCATCCCACCATCCTTCCACCACGGTGCGCCTCGAACCCCAGTC
>JAPMUY010004375.1:0-31683 GCA_026901105.3 Galaxias olidus
ACTGAAATGGAGTGCTGTGTGAATAACATGCTACATCTTTAGCTGCATGCAAATGAGCTCCGTCTATTTACCAACCCAGCCTGCAGAGGGAGAGAGGCAGAGACAGAAAGAGAACACTAAGTAGCTTTGAGAGGCACCCAAATCATTTGCCAGAAATGTAAATAGCCTCGCTCTCTCTCTGGTTATAGGAGAGCCAGGCTGGTGAGAAAAGGTACTGGAGTCAGCTTTGACGGGAAGCCATTTCTCATGTTATTTTTCTTCAGTTTGCAACAGTCAATCATTGCCACAGTGGACAGCATATCCATAAAATCGTCAATATTATGTATTCATTGGTAAACCACGTGTCTCTTGAGTGTTTAATTGCTTTTTTTAAATTTCTCTCTCTTTTTGCTCATGTTCTCTCCTCCCACACAGGGCCATTATGGAGAGGAGGATGGCGGCGTCCGTCAATATTCTTCACTAGAACCATGACCATGTAAGTCTGACCCATACCTCTGTGAGCGTCTACACAAATGTATACATATATACATATATATTGCTACTATTAATATACAGTATATTCCAAAGAAAAAGAGGAGGAGAGATGGCTCAAAGCGTAACTCTCCACCATTCAAACACACACTCTCAAAGACACACACAGCAAGTGCACAGTTGTTACCTTGGAAACCCTGGTTGACGCAAACAGGCTGCGTAATGACTTTCAACCACTTGCCCCACTAGTAGCAAGAGAAAACAAGAGAGCACTTCTCCAAAGCGCTGCTGTGTTTGTATGCATGATTGACCAAGGCATGTTAATGCATACATTTCAAAGCAGAATCTCAGTTGACAAACTTTGCATCAGGAAGGAGAGTGGAACACAATCCATTAACTGCACACCAATAAGTTACCTGAGCTGTGTGAAGTTTGGGCACGGCTCTAGCTAGGCTACCTGAATGGTTTTTACTAACATCTATTTTCACCCAGATGTAGTCATATATTCTAATTGAATGTAATCGATCTTCACCCGGTTTACTACACATGAGAGTGAGCAGTTAGCACCTGATATACGGATGTCTGCCAGGAATAGTTGTTGACACCCCCACCGCTGTGCAATCCTGTGAACATTGGCCTGTTGTCAATCACAGTGCCAGTGGCAGTGACAGCAATGTGTCTGCAAATCGACTGAGATGAGCCTTCTGTCAAACTGTGCAGTGATCAACTCTAAAAGTGTAGTTTTCATGTACTACACACATGCAATTTTCTGGTAGCGTACAAGTGCACGTGGTACACATTTCATGATTCACATTTTATTCTAATCCAGGTATTACTGGAAAGGGGAGATTCAAGATGCTACAGAAATTCTTATGGTAAGCTTCATTGTAGTATAGATTCCTGAAATCTATAGTATTTTAGTAATTATGGTTTATCTGTAGCTGATACAACTTTGCCTCGGATTAAGAATGACTTCTGTGGATCATAATACATACATCTATTTGGTATTAAATATCAATGGCATATTCCATTGTGCTGATTTACGGGTATTGTAACATCAAGGGTATATTCCATTGTATTGATTAATGGGTATTTTATCATCCTTTGCTTAATGTCCCATGCAATAATATGCATGAATATCATGTTAGGGTCCTGTGATTTTATTAAAGCAGTATTCAGTAATTAAAGATAAGAATGACAGTTTAGTTACTGCAGCTGTTTTTTCTTCTAAAAGAAACAAAAATACTTGTAGTTATAGTGAAATGTTCAGATATTTTTTACAAAAATCAGTTGTCTGTGATCCTAATCAAATATTTATTTTCAGGTTTTTATGCACTAAATGTCAAAATTAACTTAATTTTCATGTATTTTGGCCTGAATCAGACCCTCATTTCACTGGGTGCTACACTTTGTTACTTTGTTAACCAAGCAGTGAGTTAGAACTCACTCCTCAGAACGTTTGGGTACGATTTTTGGGTATAAGAACAGGAAGTCATTGTGGATTTCCTGCTCTCTTCTGTCTGCATCTCATCACTCTGAGGAAAGAGTGATACAATCAAATCAAACCAAATCATCTTTATTTATTGAGCACGTTTAAAATAGGCAGAGCTGACAAAAATGCTGTGCAATATTTCCATTATTTAACCATGTAAGTCCAACTGAGAACGAGTGCTTATTCGCAGTGGCGAGCTGGCCCCGTAGGGAGAAATTGACCAACTCCAGTTCTTTGCCGGTGTCTTGGCCAGGGCACTGAAAGGAGGATTAACACTAACATGTTTTTTGATGGTGGGAGGAAACCAGAGCACCCGGCGGAAACCCATACAAACATGGAGAGAACATGCAAACTCCACACAGAAATGCCCTGGGATGGCCGAGGTTTGAACCCAGGACTTTCTTACAATACATTCAGATACAGAATATCTAACAAAACAAATATACAGTATATATATCTTCTCAGTCATGGATTATGGTGATATTGTGTGCAGCCCCAACTATTTGTCATGATAGTACTGAAAGGGGAAGTATCTGCCTTCGTGACATTGCCGAATGCGTCTGAAAGTTAGACAAAATTGGCGTCCGGAAAAGCAGGACTCAAAACAAATTTTCTGTGGCGCAGAATAGCGTTCTATGGTTTGATCGACTGAATAGCTCTGATTTAAACTAAAACATATGGAGTGGTGACTCATTTGAATTTAAGAGCAGTTTTGACACATTTTAGACCAGTAGATGCATTCCTACTGTAGTTAAAAAAACAAACTACGGGACGAGTATAAGAACATAATACAATTTTGAACTGTCCGCCCTAAGCCACAGTGTCATGACATGATATAGCAAGCTAGCTAGCTTTGGTTAAGGTAACTAGTTAGCCGATTTGTCTAGGCTAGCTAACGCTAGCTAACTGCCTTGAATGCTCATGTTTGACAAGGATTAAACATGATCAAAGTTGGGGGTTAGATAAAGCTGATGTAATTAAGCAAAACCTCAAACATGAGCATTCAATAATTAACTAATTTGGCAAGGGCTTAGCAATTGTTGGCTAGCAAGTGTTAGGTTTTACCCCTCACATACCAGAGTTCTTTGTTGGCAAGGAAGACCACTCGGACACGTGGACTCGGACACGAGGAAACAAACACATATTAGTTTTATTCAAATTTAATCCAAACCTTGATGTCACACATATTAATGCTAAATAAATCATTTAACATAAACGTGGGCGCATATTCAATTAATTACCTTACAGATATCGTCACAAGTGTGTAGATACCGGAGAATGCAGCAGAGCGGCCGCGTCAGCATGGATTCTAACTTTCTTCCCCCCTCCTCCCTCTCTTATATTCTACCCCCCCCCCCTGTATTTCCTATTATTCAGTTTCCGGTTTGCCCCCTTTTGCACTCAACTCAGCATTAGCGTTTATGATTATCCTCACAATTCCCCCTTTTGATCTCTGCTCCCAGAGATCAATACTCCGCCTCATCGTCACTGGACTCCTGGTCTTGGGGGCCAAAGAGGAGGGGCATTTGGAGTGCTGAGGAAGTAGGGGGTGGTTTTTCTAAGGTTGCAGTAATGAGGCTGACCATGAGCGCCCTAATACACGGTATACAACAGCAGCCACATGTCTCCAGTATTGCTACAAACACAGCAATTGACACCATCATGGACAAAATGAGGGTTTTCCACTGACCAAAGGTCCTGTTCATCCAATCAGTTAGGGGGTTGTCTATTCCGGAATGTTCATGCATGGTCTTAGACAGGGTCCACAGACCCTCCAAGGCCCTGGTAACTGACCCGTCCGGTGCGGTATTATTGGGGATGAAGGTACAACACAGGTCACCAAACATGGCACAGACACCCCCTTTTTCGGATGTCAAGTTGGAACCCCGTGTTGCTCCCCTTCCCATAATCAATTTCTATTCCCCCATGCTGTGCCACACAGGCATCTTTGGAACTGGTCAGTGGAGCCACCTCTGTTCCTTTAAGCAAACATAATATTATCAACCACAATATTGTTTACACATATGGCAAAAATCACCTCTAATAAAATATATATGAATGTGATGTGTTTTGTGTATGGGTTGTGTGGGGCTTTCTTGTAGACTACTTCTTCTTCGTGGCGGGGTAGAACCTCTTTCCCGCAGCTCTGGACCTTCTTGTAGCTACTTCTTTCCGGGGAATGGAGTGTATGTGTATGTGTGTGGTGTATGTCTTCACTATCAGGGGTAGACTACCCTTCTAGCGGTGCGGTAGACCGGGGGATTATTCTGCCCCCTTCTTCAGGTCTGACCGTGTTTCTCCCAGGGTGCGGGTCGGCTCTAGGGCCTCTGCACACTGGCTCCAGTGGTACCAAGAGTCTCCTTTTCCTTTCAAGCGAACGGCGTGCTCGGTCCGCTCAACCACCTCGTAGGGACCTGTCCACCTGGGCTCCGTCCACTTCCTTTTGATGACCTTCAGGAGGACCCACTTGGCCTGTGGCAACGGTTCTCCTGCACAGATTCCCCACTCTCTGGACTCCAGAACCTGTTTTGAAAAACTTAACACAAGAGCTTGAAGCTGGTTATAATATGATTCTGGTGTTAAATCTCTCCTTGGAACTTACCCATCTGTGGTTTGACGGTGGGCCGAGGATTGTAATGGGTTAACACATGACAGTCCCTTACATGCATTTCGGGGAGGTACGGGTGCCACCAGTGACTTAGGTTCCTGTTCATCTGAAATGGTCCTATGTGTCCAACACCATGTGCCTCAGCCAGCACCTTACTTACCATTCCCGTAGGGAGGGCGGGTCTCCCTTGGGGACCTCTCCATATTCCATCCACTTTACTCCCCCCTACACTTCCACATGGTCCTAACCTCCGGGACTCTTTACCTTGCTCTTCCATGATGAGCGCCGTTGTCATGGTAGAAGCCAGTTCCTGTTCTACACTCACCATTACCCTGCTTGGGGACTCTACATAGCCTGCTGCCTTTTTTGCTGCTTGGTCAGCCTTGTCATTTCCCCTGGCCACTTCCCTTTCGCACTTGTGTGGTAAACCATCTCTCATGTTGTCCGCCATGTTCACACCTTCGTGGGTAAAAAGCAAATTTGGGGCTTATAAAATTTTGTTCAACCTATTCTGTCTGAGCGAGGTGAGGGTGAACTGAGCTGAATTCACATACGCAATCACTGTGTGGGTTGTTAAAATGTGTAGTGGATGCCCTTGTACTAAGTGGGCTGTCTTACTGATCAGTTTGGCTACCCCAGCTGCATGTTGTGTACACGGTGGATGTCTTTGTTCCATGGCGTCTAATGTGATGCTGGCGTACATCAACACCTTCCTCTCTCCCCTTTTTTTCTGGAACAGGATCCCATTGACCACGGAGCCTGTTTCAGAAACATCAAGATGGAATGGGGAGGTGTAGTCGGGCAAAGCCAGATCCGTGGATTGGGTGAGGAGTTGTTTCAAGTACTGCCCACGTCTGTAGGTCCCTTGGACCAAAAGAAGAAAGGAAAACGGCCCAACATGGCAGCCACATCATGCGTTCGGGAAACGCTGCAGTGTTCGAGGAGCATGATGTCTGTGGTGTGTATTTTGTAAGAATTGCAGGAGGGGGAAAACTGGACATCCGGCAGCTGTGTTATCTGCCAATCGGCGGCAGTGACCGCACGTTCTACCCTGGGGCCCAACTCCTTAGCCTGGTGGGCCGGATGAAGTGCCAAGGAGATGTGTGGAGCAGACTCCTCAGACATCTTCCAAAGCGTTGGGGCTCAGATGGGTATGTGATGCCCCCTTTCGGGAACCACTATAATAGGTCCCGAGGTGACGGGCCATTTAGCGCCCTCCAATTGGGTTTCGAAACGTGCCTCATAGGCCGTATCTCATGAGAGGTCATAGTAAAGGGTAAGATGGAGGGGGTCAAGAGGCGGAACATAGGGTCCCAGCAGCATGATCCAGGGCTTCCAGGCAAGGAACCGGGAAAACACGCCATTGTCTTGCGGTGACTCTGGCTCAACCAGGCCCCAGTAGATGTCAGCCAATTGGGAGGTATCGCGGGCCAAAAGCCACTGACCATCCCCGCTGCCAGCCGTACATGGCAACACCTGTCCATTAGGCAAGGGAACACACAGACCAGTAGGACTGCACATGATTGAAAGGCAGTGTCTGTCTGTCCTACCCCAGAGAAACCCACGACATCTATCCGGCGGGTGGACATATATTGGGCCGGTAGTGGTGTCGTCATGGTAGAATGGGTGGCGGCACGTGAGGTGTCTGTTTGCTCGGGGCAATCTCTGGCCCAGTGGTCAGCGGCCCCACAGACGAAGCATGCTCCACGGCCCTGCCATCCTCCCCTTCCTCTGCTACTCCCCCTTCCCCTATCTCCCCTTCCCTGATAAGGTCTCTGGGGCCTCCACTCCTAAGGTGAGGCTTCGGAGCCTGTTGGGACATTTGCTTGGCCTGCTTACTTTGGGTGGCCTTCTGTCTGTGTTCCCCCAACTGCAAGTTCAGTTATTGTTTTTGTAGCCAGTGGCCCTAGCGGGGAGGAGGAAGTGGGCGACTATCCCTTCTGTTTTGCTAGTACTTTCGCCTGTTGTTGGGTGGTGGTCAGCTGTTGGGCCTGCTGCTAGCTGACAGTCTGCCTCTCGCTATCTTGTCTTTTCTGTAGGTCTGACAATGCAGCTGTGCAGTCCTTATATGGGGATACTGTGAGCGTGGTGGAGGGGGTAGGAGCGGGAGGGGTAGGGTGTGGATTGGGAGTAACTGGGGGAGGGGTGGTGGCCAGGGGAGGTGACATTCCTCCATTCTCTTTTGTCTGCCCTCCTCTGCAACAATGGCCTATCCCTTTACATATTACAGCTAGTTTTCTCCACCTCTCCCTGTCTTTCTCCCTGTTCTTCTCCTCATCTCTCCATTTTGCCTTGTTCCATATGCTACATTTCTGTCCCGCCTCTGCGGCCGCATCTCTTAACTTACTATTTTGCCTTTCTTTGTCCCACAACATAGTAACCAAAGGCTCTACCCTGTGGCCTTTACCCTCATTAATCACTTCCTCAACACACGCAGTCAACTTCCTCAATTCTTCCTCTTTCTCTCCCGTCGCTGTTACAGCCCTTACCAGCTTCTCCATTTGTAACATTAACGTGAGATACAGTCCCGGACCCCACCCACTATCATTTAACTCTCGGTCAAATCCACCTTCCATTTCAACACACACTCTCAAACACACAAATACACTTAACACAACGATCAAGCACAACACAACACTACACTTAAAACACAGTTACAATTACAACTCAGCAAGCTTCCATAGCTTCTAATGGGCCCCGGGCCCGAATTTATTTGGGGTATCTCACATCCCAGGAAATTACTCCCAGCTAATCCCACAATTCGTCAACTATGGGGAGGGGACGCCACTTCCTTGATGTTCTGCCTGTCGTTCACTGTCACGATCCTACGCCCGTGGAATAGACAGCCCAGAATGTGTGAACCCAGTTCACCTTACAGATGCTATTGTCCTCTCTGATTATTGATTATTAAATGAGACGGTACACCTACCACAATCAATCTCCAAGTGTAGAGGAACACGCCCAAGCAAGTCGTGCACGAACCCCCAGTTCGCTAACTACATCTAATACACTTCTTCTCCCCTCTGAATTGTTTCATGAAACGGCGTTCACGTCACAAGTACCAGGTTTAGGGGAACACGGCCAAGCAAGTCATGTACGAACCCCAGTTCGTCAATTACATCCGCGTACGAACCCATTTCGTCTATTTACAAACACAATAAAATTCCTTTTTACAACTAAATTCCTATTTCCCCTCTGAATTGTTTCATGAAACAGCGTTCACGTCACAATTAACAGGTTTAGGGGAACACACATACAATGCAACAACATTACCGACAATAATATTACTGTGTCATACTATTTATAGGACCCACATTTTCTCACAACAGCGGTATTCCAAATTTGGTTTATGTTCAATATGCAGATTAGTTTTAACAGGCTCTGCTTACCTTTTAAGTTTTTCGAGAGCTCTCTTGGAATACCACCGCTGTAGTTCAATATGGTCTTTTAATCGAATTACCTGGATCTTCCTTTTGACCAATCTCAGCGGAGCCTACAATTTGTTAGGTTTTACCCCTCACATACCAGAGTTCTTTGTTGGCAAGGAAGACCACTCGGACACGTGGACTCGGATATGAGGAAACAAACACATATTAGTTTTATTCTAATTTATTCCAAACCTTGATGTCACACATATTAATGCTAAATAAATCATTTAACATAAGCGTGGGCGCATATTCAATTAATTACCTTACATATATCGTCACAAGTGTGTAGATACCGGAGAATGCAGCAGAGCGGCCGCGGCAGCATGGATTCTAACTTTCTTCCCCCCTCCTCCCGCTCTTGTATTCTACCCCCCCCCTGTATTTCCTGTTATTCAGTTTCCGGTTTGCCCCCTTTTGCACTCAACTCAGCATTAGCGTTTATGATTATCCTCACACAAGCGAGCTAGAGAGTTGGTGGGAAGGGGGCTGGCAATAGTGTTATGTATTTAAATGGGATGTACTCACCATCTTCGGTGATGTTTAGTCCACCATCTATCAACTTTCGCATGAGCTCATCAGACAATAAGCCACCCAACGCCATTGTCTGGAGGTGAGGACCAAAATGGGGTAATTCCAAAATAAATTGACGGTTGGATTAGGGGCGCTCAAAATGTAATCACCAATCATAAGGGTCTCTGGGATATTTCACCAATCCATTCCTTACATTTTCCCCTCCACAAACCCCCGCTCCACCCCCACACACCCCATCCACCAATCATAAGGGTCTCTGGGATATTTCACCAATCCATTCCTTACATTTTCCCCTCCACAAACCCCCGCTCCACCCCCACACACCCCATCCACCTGTCACAACTGTCTTAATTACAAAACTCTAAGCAAAAGCTTTCCTTTATCTTATTTTTTTTTCTTGATCGACTTTTACTTTATCTTTTGTTGTTGTCGCCGTCTGGGGATGCTGTTGTTTGCATTTGAACAGGTTTGTCATTTGCCATGGAAACAAATATGTACCATAGGTTTTGTCTGTACCTTTCATGTCAAAACGTGGTACATAGTAGTTATTCAAGGTCTATTTCTGTACCTTTTAAAAATACAACTACAACATGTGTTCCTTTGAGAACAAAATTGTACCCTTTTTGTACCCTTTTTTCTGAGTGTAGGTGAAAAAGTACTTGGATTTTGTCTTTAAGGTGATCAAGACAAGGACCTCCAGGGTAAAGGAAGTCACAGATTTTATGAGGTGAGTGACCTCCATCTCCTCTGGAAACCCTTTCAAGTTTGTACTAACACGTAATTCTTATAATAAATATATTCTGAAATAATTAGACCTATAGCCAATTTAGGTACTTGACAATGATTGTCAGAACCACTGTAGGAGGGATATGACAGTGGGCACAAAGGCTTTCCCTCTACTAAGCATAACGTGTCCTTAAAAGTTGATCTACTCTTTCATGCTATCTAATAGTGTAATCCTTCAGACTGGTTTCATACCTCGAAATATTGTGATCTTTCTTTTTCTTGTCTTCTTTTGATATGATATCAATGTGCAGTCAACTATTTATAGTATTAGACCGTGCTCTGTTGATTCTGAAGTGGCTACTTTTTTGTCATCACCTTTCGAAGATTAAGATATAACAACAAATGCATAATAAAAAAAACTCAAATTCTCTTTTCAATCAAATTTGCCATCAACATCAATGTTAACATAGACACAATTTGAGGCAGTGGAACCTCAGGCGCTAAAATTATATTTCTACATTTTAATCCACTATCGAGGAATTAGTAATGGAGTTCTTCTTACAAAATCTCATCAAGACCACAGAAATAGGTACATAGTTCTGCTGCAGAGATCAATGGGCCCTTTTCTTCCCACTTTCCAGGTCTGTTCATCCCTATGAAAACCCTGAGGTTCTCAGCTTCCCTGTGGAAGATGGGAGTCTGGCCTATATGAAGTGGATTGATGAGGCTGTTCCAGCTGACTAACTGATCAGCATTAGTTGATAATGGTTGGGCCTGATAATGGACAAGGACGTGGAGAACTTGGTACCTACTGCTATTTGGCGACAACGATGGGAAATATCAAATCTAACCATATCTGAAAAATAAGAGATTTTCTTTGTCATGGATGTTTAGTGTTTTTACATTGATTACTGTACAATTAGTGCACACTCCTATCTGGATATACAGTCGACACATCCCAGGGAACATATTTTTTGTCTATTATGCAACTGATATATTTCTACTCAAACAAGGCTTTAAGAAAGTCTTATAATATCTTTGTAAATTTCCTTAACAAATTAAATTTCAGCATTGGGACTCAACAAAAATGTATGTCAAAACGTCCTATGATCTAAAGGTCTCGTCTATATAGAACTAGTTGTTCGGTAGATTTGTGTTCATTCTGATGTAGTTAGCAATCGATCCATGCTTTGGAGAGAAAGTTGTGTGTCCACATAATCTTGGTCAATCTTCAATCTAAGAGAATCTGGACATAAAGGTTCCCCTGTTCACTAGGAAACTACGTTCTGAAAGGTCGAGTCTGTTTTGCCACCCCCGTTAAGCACCCAAAAACTAATGTTTACATCACATGCTGTACTATGGAGTCCAAGTCATTAGCACCATTAACACACAAACATTCAAATAAGGTTATTGTAAAAACATAAACTTGATAATTTGGTATGTAATAAAAAATGTTTGTGCCAAAAAAGGTACAGAAGAACAAGTACAGATCCAATGTACAAAAATGAAATATGAAGGAGGTTTAATACAGACTTGTAAGATTGGGGACTGCCTCAGTCGGAAAGCAACCTGAGTTGGTTGATTACATGCGTCCAAGTACGTGGGCTTATAGATTTGTTGGCCGATTATATTTATTGCAGAAAACAGCTAAATTGTAGATTGGGGAAATTCCAGATTGCAGGAGAATTTAAACTATTGTTGATTTAGGACAGATGGCTTTGCACTTTAAAATAGATACATTCAAAAACAGATATTGTTGGTAAGTTTCATGTCAGTATGAATGTAAAAAGGTTGAGTGAAAGGCTGGTTACAGGGCTTTGTTACTTACTTATTGCTTACTTACTATGACGTACTGTTGACTTATTTATTAGCTAAATGTAACCAAATTCCAGCCTGCTAATATAGCCACAGTAGAACACACTAACCAACAAACCAAGCCTGGCATACTTCTATGCTTCCCTAACAATAGCTGAGTTTAGGGCTAGGCCCCTGTGGGCAGCCGTGTTACCGGCATGGGAGCCTGACAAAGAAACTGCAGACCCAGTTCAGCCTGGTGTTGTCTCTGTGGATCCCTGGTAATCCTCCGTCGAAGTCCGGACATGTTCATCAGGGTGCACACT
Organism: Galaxias olidus; assembly: GCA_026901105.3. Lineage (NCBI taxonomy): Eukaryota > Metazoa > Chordata > Actinopteri > Galaxiiformes > Galaxiidae > Galaxias > Galaxias olidus. The sequence goes on from JAPMUY010004375.1 coordinate 11,377, forward strand.
TCTGGTCCTACGGGATTTTGGGGTGACATTGGGCCTGCATTCAAGCACTACTGCACAAATGGCATTTCATAGTCTTTGCTATCCATGTAGTTCCAATCTATAAGCAGGCTTTACAGGGAAGTCCTATTTCAGCAATGGCAGTGCACTTAGGAGAGCTGAGCTCCTTGTTTACTTCCAGAAAAGACTTTGCTTAAGTGAAACCTGGATAAGACACAACTGATGGAGAATAATATTGCAGCCCTCTGGGTCATTCTGATACATTGGCACACATCAAGTTCTACCAAATGTTCACTAGAGGGTGGTGTTTAGATGTTCTAAGAATCAATTATCTAGAGAAAAAGTATTCTTGTACTGATGGTACACAACAGTAAACTTTTCCCATTACCATACATTTTTGCCCTCTTCTAGTAAATAACCATCATGGGACCATGTTTGGTTTGAATATACAAGCCAACTAGTACTTGTGTTGTTTAGTTCTTTGTTAACTTGTCGTATGCAGTTAATCAAACAGAGCCACCTCACCCATATATGACCAATACTTCGACTACATCTTTGATTAATTAATTTCTAACTAATGTATTACTTTGGTACTATGATTTATATATCAACATTGTTTATAAAATAGCAGGATCCGGGCCCCGCAACAGTAATCCCTCGTAGAGGAGGATGAATCCCATGGCCTTTCTCTAGGTCAGTGTATTACATGCTGCTGACTGAACAAGAGGGTCTGTTGCTCTGGTTACATGGCAGAGACTGGCATCTAAGTTCTTTAAAAGCACACCTATACAGTCATCTTGTTTAGCTAAGACAAAGGCCGAATGCAAACACTAACAAAGTCTTTCAGTTATTGAAGAAACTACAAACTCAGAACTCGTAAAAACACAAAGGTATCAGGAAAATAATACAAGCTTTTACTAGTGGTGTCAGTAGGAACATGTCAGGTCAACAATACAAAACATTGTCACACAGTGCAGCTCGTCAACACACATTTATCACAGATACGTGCATGAACCAAAGTCAGACATGTATCTGTCTGGTCTTCACTACATCAGGAAGTGTTAATAGGACCACCTCATTTGAACCGCAGCTATAGAAGCTATAGGTCCAAATATAAACATTTCCTTCTCTACTCCTCCAGAGAATGTGTACAGTATAGTACAATGTTATAATATATATTACATTTTTTTTTTACAATGCCGTGTTTTTACAGGGAATGCAATTTTCCGATTCTCCCATCTGGTCACCTAAAGGATGACTATCACAGCCTTTATATTAACATTGATAAAAATACATATTTGAGTTTGTTCGGTCAGAGGGAAATAATGTTATTCAAAAATGTTTATTTGCATACTCGGGGGTCATTTTCATATTCCGACAACTATACTCGGGACAAAAAGAGTTACATTTGCAGTATGTAGGAGAAGAGCATGGTTCCATCAATTACTGTGGAATGCTAATTTTGACACGAGCAACAGGTGCCTGCTCAAATAACTGTTGTCACGCAATCTCGTAAGCACTGTCGAAAACAGTGGTCTCTGTTCGTCCTCCTGAACTTAAACATTACTTGTCTGAGATTTATTTTGTAATGCAAGGTATTTCTAAAACGTATTACATAGCGTATCACAAAGCCACGCGTACTGCAGTCTTCACTCGAGAGCGCGCACTGTAGTAAAACAGTCAGACCACGTGAGCATTGAGAATAGCTGATTGCAAACTGCAAACTGGCCAGAAATTTTATGAATTTGAAGATATTTTGTAATTATGAATAATAGACTGGACGCTGGGGACTTGTCAATTTTACACTCATCTTTGGCTCATCATCAAGGATGGATAAAAGTGTCCGGTAAGTAATTGTCAACTTAGGGCAGTCTAGTGATCGCTTGACTTTGGCCATTGACAGATCGATATTACTTTCATATAAGTATCTTGTATCAGTGATGAATTACGTTTGACAAGCTGGTCATTACTTTCCTTCCTGAATATTTTTTTAAGTGCCCATGCATTTTTTTGAGAATAGGGAATATCTATGTTGGAATTTGTCAAGTGTTTTGTGTGTGTGTGTGTGTGTGTGTGTGTGTGTGTGAGAGAGAGAGAGAGAGAGAGAGAGAGAGAGAGAGAGAGAGAGAGAGAGAGAGAGAGAGAGAGAGAGATTCTACATGTGTGTGAGTGCTATCAGGCTGCAGGCAAATGTGCTGTGTTGTTACAAGCAACACCACTAAATGTTCAGACAGAGAACTTAATGAGCTGGGCAGTCTTGAGCAGGTATCTTTTACTTGCTCAAAGTTCTGACCTAGAATGTATGTTGGTTGGAAATGTTCTTTTTCTGTTTGGCACTGAGATATGGCAGAATAGTGGTGGCTTTCTAGAAGAAAAAAAAAACTTCAGATGACTAAGCTCATTATAGTCCAGCCAGAGTGTTACAACCCTGAGATCTAGCCAATCACGACCAGAGCAATGAAACTGTATTAGTTCCCTAATGAATTTGTTCTCCATTAAATGTCATTGTTCAGTGCTCTGGTCTGGAATGAGCACTCATTCCTTCTGTCCTACTAAACATAGTTTGTTTTCTGAGAGGGAGCCATTTTGACCATTAACTACGAGGTCTGATTTCACTGTAAATATAGTGAACTATCAAACCCCCTTACAAAGTGCATCTGTCACACCACACAGAGCCGTACCAAATATTTAACCAAAGGCACAAAGCCATTATTGATGTCTTGTTTTCCATGCCTGTTCGGTAGCAGTACAGCCAGCTAAATTAAATCGATTGCATTTGTTATTTTTTATCTAATATGATTATTACGCATAATCTTGTAGGCAAGTTTGGCTAGCTAAATAATGTTACAAACTTTGTGACTGTGGTTTAAGAGTTTGGTCTGTTTAGAGATGAATATTTTATTGGTATGACATAATTCACTGTTGGTTTTCATAAGCGGCCCAACAGGAAGGCTTGCAATTTTTGACCAGCACACACACACACACACACACACACACCGTTAAATGTATATAAAGTAGCATTCAAATAGACCAGCCCACCAGCTTCTTGCTGCTCTGTGTGCTTTGATGACTGTAAAAGCTTCTTGTTCAAGAGACGTCAAGTGTGGAAATAAGTGGGACCAGGGAGGGCAGGGAATCAAGCTGTAGAGGCCACCTGCCTGGAACTGAATCCCAGACATTGAGCTGTCACATACAGGTCCCTCCAGATCTAGTAGTTGGTCCAAACAAACCTGTATCGATCCATGACAGACCTCTAGCTGAGAAGCAGCAAGCGAGGAGTGTTACCGTGGGGAAATTGGCTGACTGGCTGTGCTGGAGAGCGGACAGCGTTTATCTCGTACACTCTCTATACCAGACTGAGACCCCCCTGATGATTAACAGAAACGGACACCTTTGTCAGTTAAATATTCAGTGTGTGCTTAGAAACACAAAGCTGGTCTGGTTCCTTCATCCTCCTGTTATAATTGAAACTCCTGAACATCCAAATCCTCCCTGCAAATCCCCTAAAAGGATTGGGGTAAACTCAATGTTGCCTCTGCAGTCTAAGAACCTTATATCACATTAACAGCAGGAACATTGAACGCAAACTACAATAAGAGAGGAGTAGGGGAGGTAATAAAACAAAGGTCAAGAGAATATACGAGGGATGTAGCCTGAGAAGTACCTCATGTTTGTGTTTTGTATATATGGGGGATGTAGTCTGAGAATTACCTCATTTTGAGTTTTGTATATATGGGGGATGTAGTCTGAGAATTACCTCATTTTGAGTTTTGTATATATGGGGGATGTAGTCTGAGAAGTACCTCATGTTTGGATCTAGTTCTTGAAATAGAAAAAGCAAACACAAATAAACACATACTTCTTCCATTATTTATCGATCAAATAATCAAACCGTAAATGTATTTATTATTATTTTGACCTCTATGGAGTAGATATATTGAGATGTTTCATACAATGTTATGAAGGTTTGGGTGCTTGGCCCTGTCCTATTCAAAGAACAAAAACGCGGGGCTTCAGAGTCTGACTGTCCTCACAGGTTGGTGAACGTTTGCCAGGACTGAGAACCTCAGGAAAAGAAAGTGGCTTTTTAAAGAAAGTTATCAGGTTTGCTTCTTGACAAAAGAAAGATTATTGAAAATTTGAGGTCCATCCATCCAGATAGTATGATGTCCAATGTGGCTAGAGTACCCCAGTGCATTGTGCAGTGTACTGGTGTCTAGGGGGTGTTGTGACTACTGCCCCGTATGTCAACAAAATGTGAATATTAGGCATATGAGGTTAAAATCATCATGACCCCCAGATTGCCACAGAATAATTCATACACTACCCCAGGGAGTCAGGCTATGTGAAAAGATGATTACAAAACAGCACTTTGTGGCAAAAATGACCAACATTGTTTTCCGACTGACCCTGAAAAGAGGTTGGGAGCCATGTTGTGATTTGGGGTTGGCTGCTGCCTGAGGACCAGGGCCGATTGCCTCCACTGATGGAACAATAAAGTCTGGGTTGTTACAGCAAGTTGTACCTAAGAAAGTTCTGAGACATTTGTGTGAAGCTGAAAAGAAAGTGAGAAAGACAGCATAATCACAACCCTAAACACACAAGTCAATTCACCAAAGTATCTCTATGGTCTATAAATTCATTCACCAAAGTATCTCTATGGTCTATAAATTCATTCACCAAAGTATCTCTATGGTCTATAAATTAATTCACCAAAGTCTCTCTATGGTCATTAAGGTAATTCGCAAAAGTCTCTCTATGGTCATTAAGGTAATAAAAATACTTTTTTTTTTGGACCAAGTCTGATCACATTGTCAAATGTATGCCAAAAAAAAAAAGAACGCACGCGCACAATCATCTGTGCACAATCAGACAATGTACTTTAAATGACACCCATTATATTATTTTAGCAGACACTTTTATTTAAAGACCATCTATCTCTTTCTTGTTCCCTTTGTTAACTTCTCTCTCTCTCTCTCTCTCTCTCTCTCTCTCTCTCTCTCTCCCTCTCTCTCTCTCTCTAAATATTCTCTGCCCTGTTTAGTGTTTTGACAGAGCTGTTTCATACAAAACTGTTTGTGGACTAAGCCCCAGACTTTAGCGATATCTACTCCACATACTGTATAGGGGACCTAACATACCTCCACATACTGTATAGGGGAACTAACATACCTACTCATACTGTATAGGGGACCTAACATACCTACTCATACTGTATAGGGGACCTAACATACCTACACATACTGTATAGGGGACCTAACATACCTACACATACTGTATAGGGGACCTAACATACCTACACATACTGTATAGGGGACCTAACATACCTACTCATACTGTATAGGGGACCTAACATACCTCCACATACTGTATAGGGGAACTAACATACCTACACATACTGTATAGGGGAACTGACATACCTACACATACTGTATAGGGGACCTAACATACCTACACATACTGTATAGGGGAACTGACATACCTACACATACTGTATAGGGGACCTAACATACCTACTCATACTGTATAGGGGACCTAACATACCTACACATACTGTATAGGGGACCTAACATACCTACTCATACTGTATAGGGGAACTAACATACCTACTCATACTGTATAGGGGACCTAACATACCTACTCATACTGTATAGGGGACCTAACATACCTACACATACTGTATAGGGGACCTAACATACCTACTCATACTGTATAGGGGAACTGACATACCTACACATACTGTATAGGGGAACTAACATACCTACACATACTGTATAGGGGACCTAACATACCTACACATACTGTATAGGGGAACTAACATACCTACACATACTTGTACCATGAGAGGTCTTGCAGGGCTGCTGCATACACTTAAAAACCTGCGCAATTGAGAATGAGAGGATGTGTTTTACATACAGTAGTGTTTTTACTTGGTCCACTTACCGCCTACTTTCCATTTCTCAAGGGCAAAGTGTGAATGCCATAGTTTGTTACGTGTGTGTGTGTGTGTGTGTGTGTGTGTGGGTTGACACACCAGCCTTGATCTGACGCTGGTGACAGTTTTGAGGTGAGTGATGGGAGATTGGGACGATGGAAGGGTGAAGGGGTGGATGACAAAGCTGTAACGGGAGCTCAAACAGGCAAAAAGGGAAGGTCGTTTTTACAGTTATATATGTATATATGTATGTACTGTATATATGTATTTCTGCTCTCTTGCTATTTCATACCGACACTACGCTCATGTTAAAGGTAGCTATAATGTAGGATGTTAATGCAACGTGCTGGTTTTACAGAGAAATGCACATAAACTTGTTATTTACCTTACAAACACACCAAGCATAAAGGACATAAAAGGGCCTGCTCTCTCTGTGAGTGGTAGCACTGTGTGCTGCTAGTCCTTACACTGTCTGTGACTAGAACCTGCTCTCTCTGTGAGTGGCAGCACTGTGTGCTGCTAGTCCTTACACTGTCCACCCTGTAGGACTAGAACCTGCTCTCTCTGTGAGTGGCAGCACTGTGTGCTGCTAGTCCTTACACTGTCCACCCTGTAGGACTAGAACCTGCTCTCTCTGTGAGTGGTAGCACTGTGTGCTGCTAGTCCTTACACTGTCCACCCTGTAGGACTAGAACCTGCTCTCTCTGTGAGTGGCAGCACTGTGTGCTGCTAGTCCTTACACTGTCCACCCTGTAGGACTAGAACCTGCTCTCTCTGTGAGTGGCAGCACTGTGTGCTGCTAGTCCTTACACTGTCCACCCTGTAGGACTAGAACCTGCTCTCTCTGTGAGTGGTAGCACTGTGTGCTGCTAGTCCTTACACTGTCCACCCTGTAGGACTAGAACCTGCTCTCTCTGTGAGTGGTAGCACTGTGTGCTGCTAGTCCTTACACTGTCCACCCTGTAGGACTAGAACCTGCTCTCTCTGTGAGTGGTAGCACTGTGTGCTGCTAGTCCTTACACTGTCCACCCTGTAGGACTAGAACCTGCTCTCTCTGTGAGTGGTAGCACTGTGTAGTCCTTACACTGTCCACCCTGTAGGACTATCCCACAAGCTATACAGAGGTGCATTGGTGCACAGGTGGTCCAAATGATTACGGAGGCTCAGGGTTAAGGAACAGTAAACCTCTTGAATTGAACTCCGCAAGGAAAGGAGTTCTCACATAGGTCTACACAGGCGCAAGGGGTCATCTGCACCTGCCACCAGGGCTCAGCCGAGCAGACGGTTGAAACGCCCCTAATCACCCTTGTTGTTTTCACCTGTTGGTACTGTTTCCTGTTTCAGCTTGGCTGTTTGTTTCTCATTTGTTTCATTATTGTATATATGCTCTATCAGAGCTTGTGACAAACTGAAGTAAAGCCTATCCTACAGTTTCTCACTGCATCTGAGAAAGAACGTGCTTGCTTTAACTACTCACTGGAAGACACCACCTACCTTTCTGCAATGGAGTCCTCCTTTCTTCCACTCCCCTACAATGCATACAGTGTAAGGTGGACTTCCTCTGAGAAATGCTTTAGACAGGAGACTGCCGTATGAGTGTCTGTAGTCTGGTGGAGCGCTCTGTTGTTTATCACTACAGCTGCTCAAAGCCATGGTTGTTGTTTAGTAGGATGGTTGATTGCATGAATTATGATCTTTAGTAAGGAGCTGGACAAGGATAAGAAAGGTGGTAGGGATAAAACACATGGGGCAGTGTATTTCCTTGGGTCAGAACAAGGTCCCATAGGGTGGAACTGAAGGGGCTACGATTCCATCAAATATATTGCTAATATGGAAAAGAATAAAGAAACGATTGAATCCAATGGTCTCGTCCCTTTATCCCACTGTAGGAAATACAGTTGCAGATGGCTTTTTCCAGTGACTAGTGCCAACACGGCAGCCCTAATGCTAACTAAAACATCCATTACTAAGAGAGAGGGTTCATATTCAATGAATAATAAGTGATGGACACAGTGGAGAGTAGCTAAGTTATCAGGTTGGCTTCTTGACATGTTGGTGTTCTTGTTTCTATTCAGACTGTGATATTGATTTATTTTATTCTTGGTAAAGTTGCATCATAGTGTGTTCCAGGAGGAGCAGCCATTACCCAGGTAACCACTAATGAGGATCCTTAGAATGATACGTTGGGGTTGTGAGTGCACGGGGGGGTTATGACCTGAAAGCCTTGACGCTGGGGGCGGTGGCAGCCCAGAGCTTGTTAGCCTGCCGCCATTGTTTCTGTAAACACATTAGCAGACAGCGGGCTGCTCCATGGTATAGCACACTCACATTATTCCTATTTTATATCTGGTGGTAGTCGCCACAGAGATAGAACACAACTGCTATGTCTGCTAGTCCTTGGCCTGTCTGCTTACTAATCACCTCAGCCTATCAGTCACCTCTGATACAAGGCTCTCGAAGGAAAGCTCTAAAATACTATAGTCCTCTCTGCATCCTCCACAGGACTGTAAATAGCTCACATCACAAATATGGATAGTCATTCCTTGACATATATTTATGCTGTTTGTCAGTGTGACAGAAAGTGTTCCTATGATCATATGTTGTTTTTAGGATGGCTGGCTGATGTGAGCTCTATAGTATATACCTAGTGTCTTACATGCTTCTGTGTGTTTTCTGTTTCCTTGCATGAGGCTTGGCTACTTAATTAGGTCTATGCTTAGAGAGCGAGAGAAAGAGAGAGCGAGAGAGACAAATAGTGAGGGGGGATGTGGGTAGGCGGGCATGACAGATAATAATCTTTCTCTATAATGTAAATAATTAAAATTGTTTGACATTTTATTTTATGGCATTTGGCAACATTGTCAATTTCCTGTTCATGTTAATAAGAATTGAATTGAATGGAACAAAGCTAGACCGACCATGTTAATTACTTTAAAACCTTTGAGAGAACAGTAATATAAAGAATTTATTTTTGCATCAGTTCAGAATAATTAATTACAAACTCCCTTAAAAACATAATGGACTTTATATTTTCAAAACACTGCACAGCTCAATATATATTTACATTGCAGAGCAGTATTGGAAAATATGTACTTTGAAGATTTGTTTTGCTTTCTTTTTATATTTCCAAAAAGCTTTTGATTCAAGTTGGTATGAGGCAACACATCACAAATGGCTTTAATGTGGTGTTTGGGCAGGGTTTATGATATTTTTATATACATTTTATATAATTTTTTTAAAATCATAATTGCCAATAACATGCATAATTCTTCTTTTAGACTAGAGAACAGGTGTCCAACAGCACTGGCCAACATATTCAATGTCTTAATCAGTCAGCTAGTGGTACAGCTGAAACAATCAGCTTTTTTCTCGACAGCGAATTCAAATCACAGTTCTACACAGACGTCTTAAATGCTGCTGTTTCCCACAGAACAGGGACCCGAGGCATCACCTAGACCTGCTTATACATCTCTGCCAGAGCTGGACCCTGGCAGTAAATCAGCAGAAGACCAACATTTGATGTTCTATTATGCCAGCCTTCTATTCAATTTGATGGACACCTCAGCAGACCAAATAGGAGCCAGGACCTCGGACAGGTCCAGGCTACTGAGGGCTTTAGCTGGGGCTTTCACCCATGCTGCAGCCATACAGGACAAACAGTCCACATACTAACATCTGTGTATGTTTTTTGTAAGTTAAAAGATACAGCAAGTTTCCTAAAAGCCCAATAGATTAACAGAAAAGCAACACATCAAAAGTGAAGATTTGCACAAATCCCTTATCTGCCGCTATGTAAAGGTTTTATTGACACAGGGATAAATACGTTTTTAAATCTATCCGATAAGGCTCTCCAAGACAAACCTCGTGAAAGACTAACAAAAACAAAGTTAAAAATAAATCTTAAAATAAGTCTGAGGGACGCCATGAACCCTATGTGGAAGCAAGAAGTGCAGTCGTCGTGGTAACCGGCTACAGAGACTCCACCTGGGTGTTCCAGGTTAATACAGACACTAAGGTATGTGCGTGAGGAGATCTGTGAGATGGTGCTAGGGATGGGCATTTTAGGCCATATCACTATTCGAATGTTCTATCAAAAATATTTCGGTTAATCGATTAACGGAAATAAAAAGATTCTATGAAAAAAATAATAATAATATTTTTTTTTACATTTAAAAAAAACGTTTTTTGGGGGGGGGTTTGCGCTATAGCACAGTTGTAATGTAGCCTGAAGGGCTTCCGTGATCTGGCCTTCGCTAAATAAACATATTGCTTTTCCAATTTCTTACTCTTACTTTGATCTCTGAGTTCAGGTCAAGGTGATTGTCATCACACCATTTTACAAACCTATGTGTCTCTGAAAGGTAGTCAGATGGATCGCTATCCTTTTTCAATAGAGCTAAGATGGCAGTATCTTCCGAGAATTTAATGATGTGAATATTAGGGTTATAGCTTGTCCACTCTTTCAAGTATAAGGTGAAAAGGACAGGTGAACTGACCCAACCCGTGCTCAGGGTTCTGGCTTCTGAGAGAGCACAGATGTTTATGATTGGTTCAAAACGAGTAGTACCATCTAATGATGAAAGGTGAAAATGAAGGTCATTCAGCTTCTTAATTAATAGATGTGGCTGTACTGAACCAACATCTACAACTTAAAGGATGTTCATATGAGGTAGGATCCTCTAAGTGCTTAGATAGGGAATGTATAATGGCTGCATCGTCTGCATCTCTATTATGTAGGAAAGAAGTGGACGTGTTTCCATTACTTAGGAACATTGAACAACATTTCTTCATTTACTCATCCATCTGCTTTTATCCAGCTGCCTTGAAATCACTTTCCGGTGTATAGACAAATAAGAACTGAATTGTGAGAACCATCCCCTAAATGAGCTGGTGTTAAGACTAACTAATCATGAACTGAATTGTGAGAACCATCCCCTAAATGAGCTGGTGTTAAGACTAACTAATCATGAACTGAATTGTGAGAACCATCCCCTAAATGAGCTGGTGTTAAGACTAACTAATCATGAACTGAATCGTGAGAACCATCCCCTAAATGAATTGGTGCTCAGACTGACTAATTATGCTCAGTGGAGCTCACATCCAGAGGCGTCGTGTCCATTCACACTGAGGGTACGTACCCCCTCGATTGTTTGAGACTATGGTTTGAGATCAAATCCGTAGTATTATGTATATACGTTAAAGCGGCATATAATAAATGGAGTTATGAAACCGTGTTCCCTCAAAAGAATTTGGTGCATGATGCCTCCGCTCACATCCACACCAGCTAGTTTTATATTTAAAAAATTTTTATATTGAAAAAAAAGAAGTTAATTAATTGTTGTCATTTGATAAACAAAGATCCTAAAGCGGGTGAATATTTATCTACTTTCAGAGATATTCAGCAGAGACAAATCACAACCAGTTCCTGTCTCTATAGCAACTAATTTGCAAATGAAAAGGAAAGATGTAAGAAGTCATGGCAACAAAAATAAGGGTTACCATAAAGTAGGTCAGAGATGAATACCTTTTTTCTGATTGCTTTTTTTCAAGTTAAATGCACTGTTGCCATGTGTGTACTTTATGTATTTATCTATGCATGTGTGTGTGTGTGTGTGTGTGTGTGTGTGTGTGTGTGTGTGTGTGTGTGTGTGTGTGTGTGTGTGTGTGTGTGTGTGTGTATACAGTACCATATATAAGACATAACCTGAGAAACTAAGCAACAAGCACATCCTATGTTTGTCACCCATGTTTAATATATAAACACACAAACAACACACACACACACACACTCGCGCACTCACACACACACACACACACACACACACACACACACACACCATAACATTAGTCTCCCTATACTCTGCAATTCTGTTGACATTTTGACAGTGGTGCCAATAAATCTTTGAAACTGAGCAATTCAAAGTGAACTGCAAGACAGAATAAGAGAGAAAGAAACCCAAAGGAGGTGACATTATCACCCATCCATAAAGGTGAACACTGAGGTGTGGAATGTGCTAGCTACTGTAGCACGGGAAGGGATTAAACAGCAAGAGTGCAACATGCCCCATTGTACATATTGTCAATCATAGAAAGGGTGGGAGTCTGTGGCGTAGCGTTCAGCCAGCACTGCATGGTTACACTGTGAGGATGGAAGAGTAATGGCCCAGCGCCCATGTTGAAGACTGCACTATAGGTTACTGCTGTCTTCCTCTCCTCCCCTCACCATCCTCAGAGCTCTACTTGGATTGTTTCCTTAAGGTCTATTTTGACTTAATTTTCCTGTTTCCTTGATATTCATCTGCTCATCTGTGTATTTTATTGTAATGTTTTTATTTGTGTTTATTAAAAGAGTGGGAGAGAGAATCAGTAGATTTTAAAGAGGGAAAATTCACTCACTCTTACAATCCTACCTTCCTCTGCTCCTGCTACATAGCTCTCTCTCTCTCTCTATCTCTCTGCCCCCCCCCCTCTCTCTCTCTCTCTCTCTCTCTCCCTCTTAATGTATCTGCCTCTATTTCTAATTCTTCCACTCACCAGGCTGCTACGCTGACTTCGTCTATCGCTACATTTCTATTGCTCTCTCTCTTTTTTTCTCTCTCTCTCTCTCTCTCTCTCTCTCTCTCCACTCACCAGGCTGCTACGCTGACTTCGTCATCACAACACACTCGTACACACTGAGGCGTGCTGCCCGGCTTACACTCTCCTTCTCACACACACACACACACACACACACAGAGAGAGAGAGACAGAGATCGGAGCCAGAGCCAGGAGATGCAACGGCATGAGAGCATGTCTTCTGACTCGCTGTCAGGTAAAAACAGCATTTGCCCTTTATGTTTTTGCTTTCATGGCTTGCATGCTTTTGAGCCTTTTTCAATGTGTTTTCTCCTGTAAAAGCCTCTGTTTGCTGTTCTTCTTTCTATCTGCTGGGTCTCTTACCACCTCTTCTCCAATCGCTTCTTTTTCTTCTGTGCATCTTTCCATTTGTGAATTGTTTGTGTCGGTGCGTGTGTGCGACTGTTGTTCATAAAATGTCAAAGGTGCCTGTTGGTGTTTCTGTACTAGCCAGTGTTTGAGTCTGTGTGAGTACTGCCACGAGGATGGCTGTGAATGCTAGTAGGACTGTGTCCTGCATCCCACTCTACATACACTTCAGTACACTACCACACTGCACAGACGGAGAGTGACAGTTCTTCTGACCTACTTACAGAACAACGCTGTGACCACTTTTACTGGGAGTCGAATTCCTCAGTAACCAACTGTGTGTTTGAGGAGGGGGGAACTTGTTGTTTGGATGTGTTTTTTTCGTGGCAGTATAGCATCTGTGTTTGTGTGCGATAATTCAAAATCCGCCCATCTGACCTTAGGTAAAGAGGCTGTAGCTAATTGAAAACAGAGCAGAGTAGGAACTCAACAACACATTGAACGGACGGGAAGTTGAAGAAGGGTGCTGTTCACTGGTGGAAATAGAGGCAAAAGAGCTTTGGATTGCATATAATGCAGGGCAATGGGTTTAACGGTTGCCATTTGAGATGCACTTGGCATGACAGAGGAGCTTGGCTCTCCACTGTGGATACAGCTGTGCCAACACAATGTGTCTGGGGGCTTGTACTGCTGGCCGCCATTCATACGATTGCATAGATAGTGATGTTTACATTTGGGGAAGCAACAATCGTTACAGCACCAATGATTTCCTGGCAGCTTAGAGACACACGTTCACACCAGAGGCAGACTCACGTTCCTTTTCTGAATGCATAGTGGCACCTCTCTCTCTCTCTATCTGTGTCTCTCTCTCTCTCCATATGTACATTTAGACATTGTTAGCATATAAAGACAGGCAGTCTGTACAGTTAAGACATGTCATTTGTAGAAGTCGTTTTAATGTGTCTATAAATCATGCCATTTGTAACCAGTGACATAAAAGATGTGTTCTGTAGTACATGAGATGAATACTTGGTGCCCACTCCTGTTTGACACCATGTTTTGACTCTGTACTAACACTGCCCTCCATCTTTAAATGAGCTGTTGGAAAACCATAGGGCTCCCTACCTGGTATGGTATTTGAATGAACAGCAGAACCTCAATGATGATGAAGTGTACCTACAGTATGCCTGTATTCTAAAGGAGTAGTATGCTGCAGGTCAACACAGGCCTGTATTACCACCTCACCGATAAAGACCCAAAACTGATGGACAATTAAAGGAACTGTGGAATTGAACACATGTTCTTATTTCAACAGGCCTCTGCCTTTGTGTTGTGCTATTGGTTGAAGTGCTTACTATGAGCAACGTGCATGGTAATACTGTATTGATGTTCTGACCACTGTTGGCTAGTTGAAGCAGGAATTAGCTGAGGCAGAGGTCCTGTCTCTACACAGACACCAGACGTCATCAGAAGATCGCTTTCATTGATTCACAATATGAGTCATATAACAGTTTTAAGCTGTCCATCCAAGTCTACGTCGCACAAATAGCACACAATAAACACACGGGTTGCATGTATAGTATGATTGCGGCTTGCTGTATAAGCCATGGTCTGCTTTTGTCTTAGTGTAGTGGCTGTGCTGTGTGCTCACTGCAGTGGACTGGGTGTTTAACACACGGCATAGCCTTACAGCACAGGGCTACATGTCATTAACTCCTGCTTTATAATTGAGGCAAAGAGGTCAGGGACACAGTATTGTGCAGAGCTCTGTAGCATTAGAGACCCCTAGCCTGGCCGTAGTCTACCTGTACAGTGCTTTGTAGCATTAGAGACCATAGCCTGGCCATACAGTACTGTAGCATTAGAGACCCATAGCCTGGCCATACAATACTGTAGCATTAGAGACCCATAGCCTGGTCATACAGTACTGTACAGAGCTCTGTAGCATTAGAGACCCTTAGCCTGGTCATACAGTACTGTAGCATTAGAGACCCATAGCCTGGTCATACAGTACTGTAGCATTAGAGACCCATAGCCTGGCCATACAGTACTGTAGCATTACAGACCCATTGCCTGGTCATACAGTACTGTACAGAGCTCTGTAGCATTTAGAGACCCCTAGCCTGGCCATAGTCTACCTGTACAGTACTTTGTAGTATTAGAGACCATAGCCTGGCCATACAGTACTGTAGCATTAGAGACCCATAGCCTGGCCATACAATACTGTAGCATTAGAGACCCATAGCCTGGTCATACAGTACTGTACAGAGCTCTGTAGCATTAGAGACCCTTAGCCTGGTCATACAGTACTGTAGCATTAGAGACCCATAGCCTGGTCATACAGTACTGTAGCATTAGAGACCCATAGCCTGGTCATACAGTACTGTAGCATTAGAGACCCATAGCCTGGCCATACAGTACTGTAGCATTAGAGACCCATAGCCTGGTCATACAGTACTGTACAGAGCTCTGTAGCATTAGAGACCCCTAGCCTGGCCATAGTCTACCTGTACAGTGCTTTGTGGTATTAGAGACCATAGCCTGGCCATACAGTACTGTAGCATTAGAGACCATAGCCTGGCCATACAGTACTGTAGCATTAGAGACCCATAACCTGGCCATACAGTACTGTAGCATTAGAGACCATAGCCTGGTCATACAGTACTGTAGCATTAGAGACCCATAGCCTGGTTATACAGTACTGTACAGAGCTCTGTAGCATTAGAGACCCTTAGCCTGGCCATAGTCTACCTGTACAGTGCTTTGTAGTATTAGAGACCATAGCCTGGCCATACAGTACTGTAGCATTAGCCTGGTCATACAGTATTGTGCAGAGCTCTGTAGCATTAGCCTGGTCATAGAGTACTGTACAGAGCTATGTTGCACTAGCCTGGTCATACAGTAATGTACAGAGCTATTTTGCATTAACCTGGCCATACAGTACTGTGTAGAGCTCTGTAGCATTAGCCTGGTCATACAGTACTGTACAGAGCTATTTTGCATTAGCCTGGCCATACAGTACTGTGTAGAGCTCTGTAGCATTAGATACCCATAGCCAGGCCATGCAGTACTGTAGCATTAGAGACCCATAGCCAGGCCATGCAGTACTGTAGCATTAGAGACCCATAGCCAGGCCATGCAGTGCTGTAGCATTAGAGACCCATAGCCAGGCCATGCAGTACTGTAGCATTAGAGACCCATAGCCAGGCCATGCAGTACTGTAGCATTAGAGACCCATAGCCAGGCCATGCAGTACTGTAGCATTATAAACCCATCGCCTGGCCATGCAGTACTGTAGCATTAGAGACCCATAGCTAGGCCATGCAGTACTGTGGCATTAGCGACCCATAGCCTGGCCATAGTGTACCTGTGCATTGCTGTGCATCCATCCCAGGGTCTTTCAACTGATTGCCGTTTTGTGTTTCTTTGTTTGCGATCAACAATTGACATACAAATGTGATTTGATTGATTGTGTTTGTCCGGGTATTATTTGTGACTCTGGTGCCAAAAAAATGAAACTAAATGAAGTGCTTCGCTGCTGCCAACATGGCTGCCTCCATCCAATCAGTTTGAGCAAAACCCTTGGGAGAAGCTGTTAGCTGTCAACATTGGTCAATTTACAGCTTCTCTCTCTCTCTCTCTCTCTCTCTCTCTCTCTCTGTCTGAGTAAACAAACAAAAATAGGACAACACACCACATCCGCTTGATTTGCTTATGCATGTTAAATGTGAGCTGTGCATACAAAGTGCTTCTTTAGCGTAAAGTAAGAAAGCCTGCTGTCTTCTCTGTGCTCTGCTGGAGGTGTGTAGCCTAAAGTAAGAAAGCCCGCTGTCTTCTCTGTGCTTTGCTGGAGGTGTGTAGCTTAAAGTAAGAAAGCTGGCTGTCCTCTCTGTGCTCTGCTGGAGGTGTGTAACCTAAAGTAAGAAAGCTGGCTGTCCTCTCTGTGCTCTGCTGGAGGTGTGTAACCTAAAGTAAGAAAGCCTGCTGTCTTCTCTGTGCTCTGCTGGAGGTGTGTAGCCTAAAGTAAGAAAGCCTGCTGTCTTCTCTGTGCTCTGCTGGAGGTGTGTAGCCTAAAGTAAGAAAGCCTGCTCTCTTCTCTGTGCTCTGCTGGAGGTGTGTAGCCTAAAGTTAGAAAGCTGGCAGTCTTCTCTGTGCTCTGCTGGAGGTGTGTAACCTAAAGTAAGAAAGCTGGCTGTCCTCTCTGTGCTCTGCTGGAGGTGTGTAGCCTAAAGTAAGAAAGCCTGCTCTCTTCTCTGTGCTCTGCTGGAGGTGTGTAACCTAAAGTAAGAAAGCCTGCTGTCCTCTCTGTGCTCTGCTGGAGGTGTGTAGCCTAAAGTAAGAAAGCCTGCTCTCTTCTCTGTGCTCTGCTGGAGGTGTGTAACCTAAAGTAAGAAAGCCTGCTGTCCTCTCTGTGCTCTGCTGGAGGTGTGTAGCCTAAAGTAAGAAAGCTGGCTGTCCTCTCTGTGCTCTGCTGGAGGTGTGAGAGAGAGAGAGAGAGAGAGAGAGAGCTCTCTTCTCTGTGCTCTGCTGGAGGTGTGTAGCCTAAAGTAAGAAAGCATGCTGTCCTCTCTGTGCTCTGCTGGAGGTGTGTAGCCTAAAGTAAGAAAGCCTGCTCTCTTCTCTGTGCTCTGCTGGAGGTGTGCACTTTCATACAGTTGACACAAAGAAGGAAGTAATGAGAACAGTCCTTGTTTTTGAAATATACAGAAAGAGAAGTGAAAAAAGTGTCTCTATTTGTGTGTGTTTGTGAGCGAAGGAGGGATAGAGAGAGAGAGAGAGAGAGAGAGAGAGAGAGAGATGGAAAAGGCCTTACTGGTACGGTAAGTAACTGTTTAATGTATCTTGATAAGCATGGGTGAGCAGGAACTTTCTCTGGGAGAATTATGATTCCTCTCAGCTTCCACTCTCCAGACAAAGCCCTCAAACCTAGGCTTTAGTACAGAGGTATGCAGGTGGCAAATGAGCTGTGCCTATACCTAACACACACACACACACACACACACACACACAAACATATCACAACCGGGCACACACTCACGCACAAGACCAATGAAAGAAACCAACAGCTCACACTGACAATTATGCTTTCCTACAGCTTGTTCACCAGTGGTTCATTAGCTGAAGAGAAACAGAGCATGTTTCAAACACACAGCCTAAGATTCAGTCAATCACTTTGGTCATCAGAACTACCTTGAAGATTCTGAGGGCCTGAGTCTCTGTCTGGGTATAGTAGTACACAACAAAGTGATTCTGACAGCCTGAGTCCCTGTCTGGGTATAGCAGTACACAACAAAGTGATTCTGAGGACCTGAGTCTCTGTCTGGGTATAGCAGTACACAACAAAGTGATTCTGAGGACCTGAGTCTCTGTCTGGGTATAGTAGTACACAACAAAGTGATTCTGAGGACCTGAGTCTCTGTCTGGGTATAGTAGTACACAACAAAGTGATTCTGAGGACCTGAGTCTCTGTCTGGGTATAGCAGTACACAACAAAGTGATTCTGAGGACCTGAGTGTCTGTCTGGGTATAGCAGTACACAACAAAGTGATTCTGAGGACCTGAGTCCCTGTCTGGGTATAGCAGTACACAACAAAGTGATTCTGAGGACCTGAGTCCCTGTCTGGGTATAGCAGTACACAACAAAGTGATTCTGAGGACCTGAGTCTCTGTCTGGGTATAGCAGTACACAACAAAGTGATTCTGAGGGCCTGAGTGTCTGTCTGGGTATAGCAGTACACAACAAAGTGATTCTGAGGACCTGAGTCTCTGTCTGGGCATAGTAGTACACAACAAAGTGGAGGACACAGAAAGAAGAAGAAAGAGTGTGCTCTGGAGGAGATATCAAGCGCACCATGTTTTTTTCTCTCTGTACCGTTCCCTGGCTCGTAACACATTCTGCATGTTTCTCTCTTATCAAGGGCATTCTTTCTCCAATCCCCGACCTCTCTGCCCTCTCACGGCTTGGAAAGCGGACGTGAACAGGAACTCTGAAAGAGATCTATTGTTGCTCGGAGCAAGACATCTCTAGTCTGCCAGGGTTGTGTGCGACAGGGACTGCCTTTGCTCTGTGTCACTGATAACCGTGCAGCTCTTGTCGGTTTCAAACCAACCAACGACGAGTGAGAATCCACCTAATGACTTTGATTCAATCAGCACTCAGAACAGTGTTTATCCATGGAGGCTTAGATGGTCAAGCTTGATGTTCAGATCTCTGAAGTTGTCTCAGTGTTTCATTCCCCTTTAAGACAGCTTGTATTTGGGATCAAATCCGTGATAGTGTGTAATTCACCCCCTATGGAATAAGGTTTCATACAACGCTGTCTGACTGCCAGTGAGTCACAGATCATAAGATTTCTTGTTGCTTTTTTGAGAAACATCAATTTCTCCAGGAAGGTGTGTTATTGCGTTCCACGGGCATCTGGGTTAAGCTGTCCACTGGTGGCTGTGGCCAGAGGGGAGGGGGGCAGATCTGGTGAACAGACTAAGGTACATGAGGGGAGCTGGGAGGGAGGCCCACCAGCTAATGGAATCTAGCTGAACACATGCAAATGGTATTGACAAGGCTGTTGTCTGGGCGACGTGCTTCAGAGGAGCCTCCCTGCAGTCTCTGCTAGCGGCCCTGCTAAGCACATGCACAGCACGTGAAGCACACCAGAACATGCACGTCATCATGCGCTTGCAGACACACACACACACACACACACACACACACGCATGCACTTTCTCCCTCATGTATACGCACACACAAGGAGGAAATGAAATAGAGGCTACTTGTCTTTCAGAGCATTAGTGTGTGTGTATGTGTGTGTGTATGTGTGTGTGTGTGTGTGTGTGTGTGTGTGCGTGCGTGCGTGCATGCGTGTGTGTGTGTGTGAGGGTAAACAACGGCTTGTGAGAGGAGAGCAAACACAACCGAACATATTGCCCTCTGTTTGTGGAACACTGGTAATTAGATTGGTGCTGTGAGAAACTACGCATATGGCACCAGCAGAAGAAGATCTGATCAGACCAGCTGTAAATGACCTTTTGAGGTGTTTTCATGTTTTCTTTTTGGTGTGTGTGTGTGTGTGTGTGTGTGTGTGTGTGTGTGTGTGTGTGTGAACACCAGGATAAAGCTGATTGCTTTCTAAATGTCAATCAATAAGATCTAAGGAGTCAGCAGTCTTTCCTTATATGGAATCCCATGGAGGATAACGACAGCGTTGCATCGTGGGAGAGACTATATTTTACCTGCTTACCTCCTTTCCTGACATAACACCACTCATCATAAATCCAGGAGAAAAAGTATCTGAGAGATCCATAAAGCGTTGGACTGGAGCTGGCGTCAGCTGGCTGCAGTGAATCTAGTGTGTGTTGCTGTGGCCTGTGGCTGCAGATTTAGAGCGTGGCTACAGCGAGCTGCTCTTTGCAGGGACTGTGATTTGTGTCTTATTACTCCTCTGGGCTGTGGA
>JAPMUY010004376.1:2500-7500 GCA_026901105.3 Galaxias olidus
AAAATACCTTGTCAGTGTGCATCACTGCAACTGGGAAGCATTGAATGACTCCTGAAGAGGACTGTCAATCAACACTCACGTGTGCATTGGAGGCCTGAGCCTTGAAGGAGTGTCTGGGCAGAAAAACACTGGGGACCATAATATAGCATCTCACTGTTACACTGAGACAGGCTAGCATGGCTAACTAGCATCTCACTGTTACACTGAGACAGGCTAGCATGGCTAACTAGCATCTCACTGTTATACTGAGACAGGCTAGCATGGCAAACTAGCATCTCACTGTTACACTGAGACAGGCTAGCATTACACTGAGAAAGGCTAGCATGGCTAACTAGCATCTCACTGTTATGTTGAGACAGGCTAGCATGACTAACTAGCATCTCACTGTTATACTGAGACAGGCTAGCATGACTAACTAGCATCTCACTGTTATACTGAGACAGGCTAGCATGACTAACTAGCATCTCACTGTTATACTGAGACAGGCTAGCATGGCTAACTAGTTATACTGTTATACTGAGACAGGCAAGCAGAGCTAACAAGCCTCTCACTGTTATATCGAGGATAGCTAGCATGGCTAACTAGCCTCTTACTGTTACACTGATTGCAGAAAGAGAATGCAAGCAGCATGGACACAAGGGAGGAGAGGAGGAAATGGAGGAGACTGACAGAGAGAACAGAGTGAGCAGGGAAGGTCAGTGAGCAGTGCTATCTCCATCTGGACGGTGACCTTGAAACGGAGCTTGCAGAACACTGAGCCAAGCGCGAGTGCGTGCTCGTGCGTGCGTGTGTGTGTGTGTGTGAGAGAGGATGGGTGGGGGGGTAATGTTGTAGCTATGTCACACACATAGCTAGACATGATAATGGGAGGCCCTCCTCGCTAGCTAGCGGCAGTGCTGCAAATGAAGCCCACCTCAGGCTGCAGAGTGAGCTGCCATCTAGGTCAGTGGCGTTGGGTTAATCATCTCTGACATCTTAAATGTCAACCACAGGACGGAGCGAAGGGCCGTGCCGCCACCCGAGATGGAGAGACAGGGAAGAGAGGAGGGTAGCAATGGTGTGAATGAGAAAAGAAGAGAGAGAGAGAGAGAGAGAGAGAGAGAGAGAGACACTAAGTGCTCGCTGTGGCCACAGGGCCACCATTGTCTGGGAATGGGTCAGTAGAGAAAGAGGCTTTGAGCACAAAAAAAGCTAATGGAAGGAGCACGTGACACACACACACACACACACACACACACACACACACACACACACACACACACACACACACACACACACACACACACACACACACACACACACACACACACACACACACACACACACACACACACACACACACACACACACACACACACACACACACACACACACACAGCTATTCAGAGCTGAAAATCTAGACTTTTTATTGCCCCCTCCTCCCTACCCTCCACCACCATCCCTCCAACTCCTCCTCCCTGCCCCCACCTCCTCTTCCTCTCCTCCTTCCTACCCCCCACCACCCCTCCTCCCTGCCCCCTCTCTTCCTCTCCTCCTCCCTGCCCCCTCCTCCTCCCTGCCCCCCTCCTCTCCCCTCGCGCCAGGGAACATCCTGCTGCTGAGAAGCGTCAGCTCACGCATGACTCCTCTGAGACAGACTAGACAAACACCAGGAATACAACAGGAGAACACACAGAGAGAGAGAGAGAGAGAGGAGAGACGGAGAGAGAGAGAGACAGAGAGAGAGAGACGAGGAGAGAGACAGAGAGGGAGAGAGAGAGACGAGGAGAGCCGGAGAGAGAGAGAGAGACAGAGAGAGGGAGAAAGAGAGAGAGAGAGCCGGAGAGAGGAGGGAGAGAGGGTGAAATATACAGAGGGAGAGAGAGAGAGAGAGAGAGAGAGAGAGGGGGAGGGAGAGAGAGAGAAATAAAGGGAGAGAGAGAGAGAGAGAGAGAGAGAGAGAGAGAGAGAGAGAGAGAGAGGGGGAGAGAGAGAGACGGAGTAAGAGAGAGAGAGAACGAACGAGAGACAAAGAACGAACGAGAGAGAGAGAACGAGGGAAAGAGAGAGACAGGGAGGAAGACGGGGAGAGATTAGCTGTGCGGCGCCTGGCGCTACAGAAGGCCAGGATATGCAGCTCAGGAAACAAACAGCAGTAAAAATCCATTTCCCCACACACACACACACACACAATCTACCAATCCACCCTCCCACATGAAAAACAAACACACCATATGCCGTTACCTACACACACAAACACAGAGACACTCACACTCACACGCACACGCACACGTCTCCCTCATTCGTCTGGATGTCACCACATTAAAGGCTCAGCAACTCACCTGGGAGTGAGGCACTTTGTGTGTGGCGGGGCTGAGGAGATGGGCGGGGCCCAGGGGGACTGGTTAGGAGGGCTGCTCTGCAGGTGGAGGGGGTGGCTGGCAGCCTGAGGGGGCATACCCCCGGGCTGGGTCGCATGCTGCTGTCCTGGGCCTTGCTGAGGCTGGAAGGCCAGGGGTGCGGTTTGGAGCTGCTGCCCAGCACGGGAAGCCTGCTGCTGGGCTAGGAGCAGCCGCTGATCCCCCTGGGGGCCGGGAGCTTCGTGGGGCAGAGGCTGGGGGCCGCCGACTGCTCTGGGGGGGCCTCTCATGCCTGGGTACATCTGGGGCTGTCCGGGGGCCAGGTGAGGGTGCTGGGGGTGGTGGCCGGGGGTCCTCTGAGGGTGCACCATGGGGATCTGGGGCTGCATTCCGTAAGCTACCTCTGGAGCTAACCCTGCACTGGGAGGTCGCCCCTGCTGGGGGTGGGGGTGTAGGGGTCCCCAGCCCTCTCATCGGGGACATGGAGGGGGGGGCGCGTAGGATCCCTGAGCAGGAGGGGCCAGGTGCTGCTGAGGCTGGTGGGAGCTGTGCATAGGAGGCACCTGGTGTGCATGTGGAGGTCCAGGGGAGTAGAGCTGGTTCTGAGGCCCAGCGGGGGGACCTGATCCTGGGCCGTAGCGCTGAGGCAGCTGGCCCACTGCGCTGGAGGTGTTTGTGGCTGGACCAGGAGGCGTGCTGGGAGGGGCGTGTTGGGTTGCGTGCTGGGGCATCCCAGGCGTCATGGTCTGGTTCAGTCCACCATAGCCAGCCTGGTAGGGGCCCGAGTACTGGGCGGGGCTGAACTGCATGCTGTTGCTGTGGTGCTGGTGAGGGAGGGGCTGCTGGCGGGAGGGGCTGGGGGGGAAGCGGGGGTGCGCTGGGTGCGCCATGGGGGGGTAGCCCTGCTGGGGCTGGGCCGGGTGCCGCAGGGGGGCCGAGTGGGACAGGAAATGGGCGGGGTCCTGGGCGGGGTAGTGTTGGCTCAGTCGATTCTGAGGAGCTGATTGGTTCTGGTGGCCTCCGTGGGCCTGCATGGTGCTGTAGTCCCCACGAGACATCTGATAGGCTGCCATCTGGGAGGCTCCGCCCCCGGCTGCGTCGCCGCCTGCTGATAGGTCGGTCGGCCTTGCTGCTGCGACTGCTGACCCCACACAGCTCCGCCTCCTCCTCCACTCCCGTCGCCCGGGTAACCGTGCAGGGGGTTTCCGGGGCCCACGGCGACGGGGTTACCGGGGTTGTTATGGTAACGTGCTGTCATTCCGTTCATGGTGGCGGCGTTTACGTTGGGAGGGCCGGTGGGACCATTAGACGCCATCATCCTATTGGCTGTGGCGTTGCCCTGGGGGTCATAGGTCGGATAGGGGTTGTGGTCGTAGGAGTGACCCAGTTTGGGCTGTCCAGGACTGGGGCCGGGTCCGTGGAGCCCTGGGTGGTACCCACCTGCTCCCTGGTGCTCGTGCCCCATAGAGGGGTTAGGCTGCTGGGCCAGAGGGTTGGCCTGGCCTGGACCCCTGTGGAGGATAGCCACAGTCACCCAGCCCCCCCAGACTGTCCCCAAACAAACCCCCTTCGTCCCCAAATAAACTCAGCATCCCAGGGTCGGCCATGGCTGGTTGGCTGGCGAGGGATGGAGAGAAGGATGGAGGGATGGAGGGAGGTGTTTTCTGCTGTCCTAGTCCTTCAGCCTGCTAGTGTGTAGCATGTCCCTTCATGTTGCCTGGAGGAAAGGAGAGCGGAAACCAAGTGTTAGCACTGAGGAAACTGAGGGAGCCTATTAAAGCTCGGCCCCCCAACTAACTCACCTGCCCACCATAGTGGAGAAATTACAAGTCCTTAAACTAACTCACCCGCCCACCATAGTGGAGAGGTTACAAGTCCTTAAACTAACTCACCCGCCCACCATAGTGGAGAGGTTACAAGTCCTTAAACTAACTCACCCGCCCACCATAGTGGAGAGGTTACAAGTCCTTAAACTAACTCACCCGCCCACCATAGTGGAGAAATTACAAGTCCTTAAACTAACTCACCCGCCCACCATAGTGGAGAGGTTACAAGTCCTTAAACTAACAAGTCTCACCCGCCCACCATAGTGGAGAGGTTACAAGTCCTTAAACTAACTCACCCGCCCACCATAGTGGAGAGGTTACAAGTCCTTAAACTAACTCACCCGCCCACCATAGTGGAGAAGTTACAAGTCCTTAAACTAACTCACCCGCCCACCATAGTGGAGAAGTTACAAGTCCTTAAACTGGTGCATCTGCCCCCCCCCCCCCCCCCACACACACACACACTCTGTAGTGCTGTCATCCCCACCGCCCCAACACCCCCATTTGAATCCAAACAAAAGGATTTTTTTTCTTTTCCAACACACACACACACACACACACACACACAGAGAGTCTTTGTGTGCAGTTGTTGTGTGTTAGTAGAACAAAGACCCCGAGCAGAAGCAGCTCTTGTTTGAATGGGTGTGTGTGTGTGTGTGTGTGTGTGTGTGTGTGTGTGTGTGTGTTTGAACAGCAGCAGCTGCCAGCCAGCTAGCTCCGGCAGATGTGAGAAGGCAAGGAGTCCAGCCACCTGCTACAACACGCAGCACAGCGGCCACGGAGCGCACGCACGCACGACCAAGATAAAGCACGGCTATAGGAGCATCAGTGTGTG
>JAPMUY010004376.1:12500-30000 GCA_026901105.3 Galaxias olidus
AATGGCCCTGTTAACTTGGTGAAATGCCAAGCTGTGTAGCTAGAGCAGCACGTTGTTCACCAATGCCACACTCTGAAAACAGCCAGTGGAACAAATGAATAAAATATATATATATATATATACCACGGACAAAAAAAAAAAGTGTGTGAGAAATAGTTATGACATAATATTGTTACTTCTGTTGTTGTCATATTTGTCGTATGTGTTGTTATGCTTTGGCAATGTAAATGTATACTTTACCATGCCAATAAAACTCATTTGAATTTAAATTGAATTGAGAGAGAGAGAGAGAGAGAGAGAGAGAAAGGTAGAGCGAGAGGTAGAGAGAAGTAGAAAGAGGTAGAGAGAGAGGTAGAGAGAAGTAGAAAGAGGTAGAGAGAGAGGTAGAGAGAGAGAGGTAGAGAGAGAGAGAGGTAGAGAGAAGGAGAGAGGTAGAGAGAGAGGTAGAGAGAGAGTGGTAGAGAGAGAGGAAGAGAGAGAGAGAGGTAGAGAGACAGTAGAGAGAGAGAGAGAGAGGTAGAGAGAGAGAGAGAGAGGTAGAGAGAGTGGTAGCTAAAACGTTGTATGCTCATAGGAAGACAGAAAGATTGAGATTCATGAAAAAGATACACTAATAAGATGATGGTATCGGGATGAAAGTAAATTCATGCTTTACTGCCTGTTTAAAAACACAGCATGTTCTGTTCATTAAACAGCCTCAGGACCCAAGACATTTACCCAGTGCAAAGTCCCATAACACCTACGCAAAAATAAATGACACTTTACTACATTTGAGACATTAATACAACATGCACAATCGAAATTCAACCGAACATTTTATATGGCATTATGAGGTTATAGGAAGTGAAATTCTTCTCCCTGAACATAGAACCCAGCCATAGTTAGTAAGTAGTGCACTGTAGTTTCCTGGAGAGAGGCTGGTCCACACATTCACCCAGCTGTCAATCACGTCGTCACGGTGACTGACAGAGGCATCAGTTGGAAGACCAACCACCCCAAGACTGACATTGCAACATGGGAGAAAACACTGGCTATGCTTTTTATATACACCCCCCTCACCCCCAGGTCTGCACTAGCAATACACAGAGAGACCCTAACAACACTCAGAACAAACTCATGGCTATACACTTTAAATACTCAAACTGTACATTACTGAGATCTAGACTAGAAACACACACACACACACACACACACACACACACACACACGGTCTGCCATTCTAACATGTAGCCAGAGAGCTGTGTCCACTGCAGGAGAGAGAGAGGTGGAACGGGGGGGGGGGGGTGACGACGACTGGGTAGAGAGAGAAGGGCAGGTGGGGGAGGAGAAGGATGAAGGGAAAGTAAAGAGGGAGGGAGGGAGCACAGTGGGGAAGACCTGCTGCTCAACTCATGGCTGTGGAGAGGGAGGGAGGGAGGGGCAGTACAGTGAGCAGATCTGTTGTCATTCTCGTTCTCCCCCTCTCTCTTTCATCTTGCATGAGGGCAGAGCCACCAGGCCCCAGAAACAAAATGGCAGGCTGCAGTGATTAAAAGGTTAGCCTCGCATCATGGCTCCCAGGCTCACAGAGTGATAGGGCAGAGAAACGTCATCCACTCCAAACATCCCTCACAAGCTACTCAACACACACGGAAATGTAGCATCTCAACAAGAAATAAGTCATTTTTGTTTTGCTTGGACACCGTAGATCAAACTTTTCACTTGTTTTGACCCAAAACATGCTTCTTCTTTAGACACATCCACACACACATTAAAGTGTGCTGGGAAAAGGCTATTCCACTGGGCCACAAGCTACGTGGAATTAGACCAGCGAACGATTGACCAAACCATGTCAGGACTGTAGGACTCTATCTGACATAGACTGGTGCACTATGTGTGTGTGTGTGTGTGTGTGTGTGTTCCCATAGATGTATCTGACATAGGCTGGTGTAGTGTGTGTGTGTGTGTGTGTGTTTTCCCATAGATTCTTAGCAGTGGGATGGTTTAATAGAGGTAGTCTCTTAGCAATAGGTTAGAAGGCTGTGTGTTTCTATAGGGACAGTTTCTTAGCAATAGCTGTGTGTTTCTATAGAGAGAGTCTCTTAGCAATAGGCTAAAAGGCTGTGTGTTTCTATAGAGAGAGTCTCTTAGCAATAGGCTAAAAGGCTGTGTGTTTCTATAGAGAAGGTATTTTAGGCCTGCTGCTGAAATTAGAAGACGTATCAGAAGACTGAAAAGTAAACTATTAGGCTAAACTTTTATTAAAGCAACTTTATCAGATTAACGTATTTAGTCTTCTTTGCGACGGTTAGGGAAAATTATTACACTAAGCAAACGGTACGGGTCGCCAAAATCACCTCCCACTGAGAAACTGTCTCTAGTAACTTTAAGATCCAATGTCTTAAAAAGGGCTGGCCGTTAAGGAGTGTGAGTGTGTGTGTGTATGTGTGTGTGTGTCTCTCTCTTTCTCTCTCGAGGTCACAGGCAGAGGATGAGGCTGGATTATCACTGCGGCTTTAGGTCAAGGTGCTAGCCAAGCAGGAAAGGAGGTAGGGGGAGGCGAAGGAGTCCTCGTCCCTGGACCGACGCTATGACACACTGGGCAAAAAGGTCAACACAAACCGGGCCAGCGGCCATTACCTCCTTTATGACAGACACAGACCCAGCCCCTCTTTTTCATCAATGTCAATCAATTGTTTAGCTAGTTTTCACTACTGTCCACATCCTAACCTCTACATAGCAACAGCAGCCAGACCAAAGACTAAGAATGGGCTTCCAACACGTTGCTTTCATTCCTGTCCCCAGGGTTTCTGGTTGCTAGCGCATTGGCACAACGCTTAAATCAAGTGGCCAGATAGCCTGCTGATACTATGACAACGTAATGACCACAACATTGGTCAAAAGGGAAATAAGTGCGGGCCTCTGCTGCAGAACTCAGGTGAGGCTGTGAGCCATGTCTCCAGGTGTCCCCACTGTCGGCAAACAACCTGCCAATACAGCAGGAGACCCTCACCATGGCAACGATACACAGCGATTAAAGCTCTGATTAATTACAACGGAACGGTCCACTCCCACTCAGTGCTGCAGAGGAAACTAAACAACATGGCCAAAGTTCAGCCTCCATAAAGATCTGTCCTCAGAGAGCAGTCCATCTTAATGTCCATCATACAGATCCGTCCTGAGAACACGGGACAGCTCATCTTAATGTGCTCTCTGCTTCCACCGGCACCCTGCTCATACCAGACAGGTACGACGCTGTATGGACGGGTTCCAGTCCCAGACCATGCTGTTCCATCTCACTAACCATTGTCTTATCAAGAACAAAAAAATGACTCAACCAATCGGACAAATAAAAATACTATAATGTACAACTATGCAAAGGCATGCAATGTTGGCTTCAGTTAAGTATCAGAAACTAAAATAACAAGCTTGTTATTTGTTTTTGCATCGTACAGAGATTTGCCAAATCAAGATTTCCAGGTATAATGCAGTATTAAACCCGCTTTTAAAACTTTTACCAGCCTTGCAGTAGATGTCACTACTACAATCCCATGATGCTTTGCACACTACAGATACAGAGAGAATGTGTGTGTGTGCGTGTAACAGACAGACAGAGTGTGTGTGTCAGTGTGTATAACAGAGAAGGAAAGTGTGTGTGTGTGTGAGAGAGAGAGGGAGCTCCAAACAATGGAGATTTTCACTGGCAGAGACAATGGCTGCTCTGTTAGCAGCGGAGCCCCTAGTGTTAAGCCTCTCTACAGAGGCACCACTGTTTGAAATGGGTGAACTAGCCCTTTATATAGCCCCCCACGCGCACACGCACGCACACACACACACACACACACATCTGTTTTGCCTTTGTTTTTTCCTCTACTGTCCAGCCCTCTCAGCTCTTAAAAGTTTGGCCTAGATTTTCTATACTACCCTGTAGAATCATGAGAACCCTAACACAAGAGTGTAGAGCGAGTAGAGTTTTGACATCAGATTTCTTTGTGCCGTGCACCAAGGCCAGAAAGGCTGGTGTGTAGCCGGTGTATTCCTAGCTGGTAGGAGCACGCAGACACAGACAGGTTGGCCCTGCAAGTACACCTAGTTTACTTCAAGTAAATGTGTGGCCGTTAAGATAAACCTAACTTTGCTTATTCCAGATTACTAAATAGAATTGTAGTAATAACAAAGTATTATAGTACAATTTGGGCTGACTTAAAATCAGAACAGCTGAAAACAACTGGCACCAAATCAGTTGGATTTATTTCTAGTTGAGCATGGTGAAAAGAAAAGCTACACTTCTAAGTTGCAGGGAAATTACTACAGAAAGGTAAAAACTAGAAGGGAAATGAAAAAACGTGTGATCAGTCTTTGGTGTAACGTCTGTATGATCACTTTTAGGTTAGGTGGTAAAACGTTTAGCCAAATAACACCTAACAGATTGCTGTGACACGTTGGAAATAAAACTTTCAACTTAGCATTAAAGTCGAAACCCCGGCCTCCCTCTCTTTCTGTCTAGTTAAAACGTGGCCCCTTATACAAGTCAACAGTGCCCCAGCTGTAGTCGGAAAAAAGTACCTCAGCGTCGACCACAAGAAAGAGACACGAAGCGGAGAGAGGCCACAATGGCGCACATCTGTTGTGTCCGCCATCGCCGAGCCTCTTATCTAGCTAGTTGGCTGGCTGAGTGGCCCCGTGCACGACTGGCTGCCATCTTGGGTGAGACACCGACTCGGAGCGAGGTGGGGGTTGCTGGCGGCAGACAGTCCGATCAGATTTTTACGGGATGCTCTCGTAAATTCAGGGCGCTCGTTCTAGTCATGTACTCGTACACAGCAGTGGAGTTGGATTCGAACGAGAAGTCCATATGGCTACAGGCACTTTCTTTACACCGGAACGGACTAAAAAGTTGTGCCGATTGACCATTATACGAGTTGAGTGATAACAACAACACCTAATGGAGTAAAGAACGCATAGTGGACCTCTAGAAGAGACTAAAACGGGGTCATATAACGATCGGACTCTATACCTTGTAAAATACACCCATATGCCCAACTCTGGCAGGTGTTATAATGTTTCATTCCCTGTTTGAAATGAATGTTTCATTAATCGTTTGAAATGAATGTAACAAGTTGCAGCAACTTCTCTATGTCAGCTTTCTACATAAGCAAGCCATATTATCAAAATTCCAAACGCGGAAACACAACGACATAACAATCAAACGTAACCGCAACCGGTTTGTTGCTTTTTCAACAAAGGTTGCAAAGATTAACTTTTCATTTAAAGCAGTCTCTTCAAAATCCTTACTGCACTTGTACATATGTCTAAGTTAATAACCTTTAGTAATACGGCGAGGATTTAAAAAAAAAGTTATACATATATATATAAATAGCCACAAGCAAGCTAAACTTAAACTCTCCAAAAAATATCTCTTGCGGCTAGCAAGCTAATTACGCTATCAGTGCCATTACGCACGTTCTCGACGGGGAACGAATTGCTTATTTGGAATCGGTTTGTTTTCGTAATAAAAAAAAAAGAAATTCCACAAACTCAAATTTACATTCTTAAACTCTTTATTGTACCAGTAAGTTTGAATTCCAAAACCAATATTAACGATGTAAATTCAAGAGATGGCTAACGTTACAAACTGACCGCCTGGCCTCTCGCAACCTAACCTCTCTGTCCCTCTCGTCCAATAACACAGTGCAGCCATGGACAGGCGACTCCTCATCCCGTCCGAAACCACATAAACATGCAACTACATTCATTATCGTAAGTTACATCGTTGCACCAATATATATGAAAGCTTTCGAACTATATTAGAGCAACAAAAATATATTTCATTCCAACTGGAATAAGCACCTAGAGAATTTCCTCGCTAGCTCACTCATTTACTCGGCCAGTGACTCACCTCTACGCTCGAGCCACCTCGTGTCTCTCACTAGCTCAACACACAATTAGCTAGCTAACCGAAGCTAACCTACATGATAACTTAACTGATGTCAAAAAAACATAATTAAGTCCGCATTGATATTTTAAAACATTCAACAAGTTTCCGTGGGTTGGCCTTTTATACAGCGTATCTCACAGCGTTCGCTTCAATGATATTCTTCACTTCTCAACTACTCAGGAGTCGCTCTGAGCGGTGCAGCGGGTGGCAAGCTAAACTTGCTATTGTTAGCATGTCGGCATGGTAGCTACGGACATTCAATGACTTTTACACAAAATAAACTAAAAATGTTAAGTTACAGCGATCCTCTTTTTCATTTGTTTTCTTACAAAAGTTACTGCGAATAGGATCAACTGCAAGGGGAAACTGCACTTGCCCGGTGGATTTAAAGTCGATTGCATAAAGTGAAAAAAACTTCCTCCAAACCAAGCATCCAAATGAATTACGTTTTAAAACGTGCAGTACAGGCAATTTTCTAACTCCAAGCAATAAAAAATATTCTAGTTCTTCTTTTCTCCATTCTGTAAAGAGCAATTTGCTTGCTTACCCAACAAGCTTCTTGG
Organism: Galaxias olidus; assembly: GCA_026901105.3. Lineage (NCBI taxonomy): Eukaryota > Metazoa > Chordata > Actinopteri > Galaxiiformes > Galaxiidae > Galaxias > Galaxias olidus. The sequence continues at coordinate 18,981 of JAPMUY010004376.1, forward strand.
TCACTTCGGAGGTTTTCTCAAATTAACTGCCTGTTAGAAGGCTATGTCCAATAAGAATCCCCTGTGGTCCGTTTATAAATAAAGAAAATTCAAGTTATATAACAAATGTTCGGCGTGTCCGTTTTCCGACCTCGCCGACTCTGCTCTTCTCCTTTGTGTTAATTTCACTCAAATCGAGTTTAATCCGATCGATCCCTGGCGCTCGCGTTCCCGAGTCCTCCCCTCCAGACTCTGTCGCTCACCTTCCACGGGCAGGGGGCGCGTTCACGAGGACCTCGATGGATAAACATGCGTGCGCGTGAATGACCCAACTGTGCCACTTCAAATTTGTTTTGTTACGTGAAAATATTATAGGATCCATTTGTCCTTAGAAGTTGCATGGTACTAGGACAAAAATATGTAGGTCTAAACAAGATTCATTCAGGCAATATAGGCCTACTGAACATTGCAACTCGCCTAAACTGAGGCATACAACTATTAACATTCTTTAAAACATTTCCGTTTAGCCCCCTATCCTGACGCGCAGTTGTTTTTTTCTAGCCAGAGGACTTTATTCTGATCGGTTATTCATATTTTCTGCATGGAGAAGTTCCGAACTATGCTGCAGCCCCGTGCAGTTCTGTCGAATCAAAGGGCAGCTGGACTGTCAGGTGCCTGTTTTCACATCTGGACTTTTTTTCCTCTCATTGATAGAGGATATTTTCACGATATAATGAAAATTAAATACCATATACTGTGTATAACGGAATGATATAGTCTCCGTTTCCATATATAACACTACTTTTCAAACGGTTTTTGGAGCATTGGCGCAATTGTTCCCCAAAATATATATTTTTTATTTTAAACTATCGATTTAAGCCTATCGGTTTATTCATTTGTCAGATTGTATTTTTGCTTGTTCACTAGGCCTATAATTTAACATGTAAACCTACATACAGCGCATCCGGCCCTAAGGCAAAAGGAGCAGCTAGTTAGGCTACTTAAGCTAACCTTGGCCCCATGGGAGCACGCACAGGACCAGCGCGGGCTCCCCTGTGGATTTCAAAGTAATGTACCAGAAGTGTGTTGAATCGAATCATTTATCATCTAAATGTACCACTTTTGTCCCACTACACGACATATTGGAAAGTCAGAAGGGACTACAATAACAGGGTCGGGCTACAATAGTTTCATAACCCAAGGTGTTCCAAAAACGAACGCTGCACTCGGTCGAGTCTCCTCGGGCACGAAACACCATTGCAAGTTACCCGGATGTCCCTTGCGCGGCCAGTAATTTGCTTATCATAACAACCTGCCCCGCAGGAGTACAGTATTTAAAGGGGCAGGCATCCTCTTTCGCTTGATTTTTGATCCTCTGTAAAACATCACGTCGTATTTATTTTTGAAACACTACGAGGCAACCGTTAAGCTTGATTCATGTTGACTACATGATGAGAAGGGCCACTGTAATTTGTTTTCTATTCATCTGACCTATGATTTACCATAAACAATTTATCCAACATCAGAATTTACTAAATAATTAGCCTGATAGTCAGCCTTGCTTTTCAAAGTTTACCAAATGCTCATCTTTGATGGTGGCATAATATGGGCTAAGTCTTACATTACATCCTCTTGATCCTTAGCTTAGACGTTTGAATAAGAGGCACTTGAAATAAATCTTTGTTTTCTCATCGTTTCTGGTGAGGTAGATTAATTATCTCATTATAGTTTGACATGTTAAGATTATTGGTGTGGTTAATAGGTCACCCCTCGTGTCACTTTCGACGGTGACTGGAAGCCCTCTGAGTCCTGTTGAACTTCTAAAGCCACAGACGGTGAGACAGCGGAGAGGACCGAGCTCACGGGAAAGGAATATTAAACCTATACAAAGAAACGTTTTTTCTTCTTCAACGCCTCACTTTGGAAGGATGAGGAAATATATCCCTGATGTTGTCTAAATGAATAGTGGAATATGTCACTCAAAGTCAACGGAAACAAGGTCAAACTGATATTTGAAGCCGCCCAAGTGCTGGTAGAATGGACCCCAGTGTGCCAGGGGGCTGGTTCAACACTGGCATGAATCAGATCTGCTCCAAACCAACCGGAACAGGATAAAAAAACAACGCACAGTGTCAAAAATAAAACGTCTAAAGAAAACACACTTTGAAGTATATAAAACTCTATAAAAAAAGCCAAAACACGTTTTAGTTACGTGGGTGCATGTGCGCTGGCCAGAGTACCCATCTGCCTCCCAGATGTGGCTAGGAGAGAACTGTAACGGTCTGTACTGACCTCTGACCTGGAGCGACAATCGAAGGTACAGACCGATCACATCCGTCATGGGAAATCTACAGATACCTCAGTTAAATCACACTATGATATTATACTCTAGATACTTCAGTTAAATCACACTATGATATTATACTCTACAGATACTTCAGTTAAATCACACTATGATATTATATTCTACAGATACTTCAGTTAAATCACACTATGCTATTATGCTTTCCTTCGATGCTCGATTTAATTCATTGTGACTTGACACTGAGCGACTCTCCATATCCCACCTCCGGCTCATCCTCCCAAGTCCCTCTGATCTGCACTTCTTACCCCCGAGGAGAGGAGGAAGAGGTAGGAGAGAAAGAGGATAAGGTTAAGAGAGGAGAAAGAGGAGAGGACTGACTGAACATTCCCTGTCATAACCCATTCTGAACATGTCTAAATGAAAGAACCTTCACACATTATAGTTTGGGGGTAATCACAAAAGGAACAGTCATTCATGTTTTATTATAGTTTATTGTGATAGCATTTTATAGAAGAGACCCAACACAGCAAATAACGTCAATAAGGGGGGGGGGGGGTTGAAGAGCAAGGGAGGAGAAGAGAAGAGGGAGGGATCACATTAATAGAGAGATAGATTGGATGACTCTGAGGGGTTTGGCGTTTCTCCCCCAAGCCTCTCCTGTCCAAGCATTCGCAACATGTCACTCTATGCACATCTAGCAACACCACAGGACACACAGCCAATCAGTTAGACGTGTGCCCACAGTGATCAGACGTTTAAAGAACCACACACACACACAGGTTACAGGCTACCCCAGTCCTCTCCCATTGACTGATCAAGACAAATTACATTTCAATGAATATTTTTGGTAAATCAAAAGTTGAAGTGAGCTGTAAGGCTGTTAATTGGGAACTCTGTACTCACTCTGAACTGCCACACAATGAAACTATGCTGAAAGGAAGGAGTGCCAATGGGGTAGCCGCATGTGTTTGGAAAATCATGTTTTATATCTTTTTAAATATCAACGTTAAATGTACACATTGAACTCTATGACCTACAACAATTGTGTTTCAATACGGCAAATACTGTGTACATATGTTTGGTTTAACAGTGTGTGTGTGTGTGTGTAGGTTTAATAAGTGTGTGTGTGTGTGTGTGTGTCTGAGCAGTGGTCAGCTTTACATTATAACTGGCTGTTGCTAGGCTGCGTGCGTCTTAAGGCGGAGCGCTGCTGGACAACCATCAACCCTCTAAATCATCTGGGCCATAGAAACACAGCGATTAGTATGGACAGACAGGGACCAGAACCCATAGGACAATTACAACAGGTTCCCTTTTCAATGCCCTTTCTTTGTTGGGTTAAAAAGAAAAATAACACACTTTCTTTGTTGGGTTAAAAGGAAAAATAACACCCTTTTGCTTCGTGAGACAGTGGAATTGAATGCATGTCTGTTCTACTCTACTCTGTTCTATGCAGTGCGCTCTAGGAAGCAGGGCTGCATCCAGACACTAAGCAACCATCTATGAAGGTAAGGGGAGAGCGGTGACAAGTGTTTGAATGCAGCCCTGATCAGAGCAGAGGGGCAATAGTTTTTAATGCAGCCCTGATCAGGGGAGAGGGGCGATACATTTTTAACGCAGCCCTGATCAGAGCAGAGGAGCGATAGTTTTGAATGCAGCCCTGATCAGAGCAGAGGGGCGATACATTTTTAACGCAGCCCTGATCAGAGCAGAGGAGCGATAGTTTTGAATGCAGCCCTGATCAGAGCAGAGGGGCAATAGTTTTTAATGCAGCCCTGATCAGGGGAGAGGGGCAATAGTTTTTACCGCAGCCCTGATTAGAGCAGAGGGGCAATAGTTTTTACCGCAGCCCTGATCAGAGCAGAGGGGCAATAGTTTTTAACGCAGCCCTGATCAGAGCAGAGGGGCAATAGTTTTTAACGCAGCCCTGATCAGAGCAGAGGGGCAATAGTTTTTAACGCAGCCCTGATCAGGAGACGTTGCCACAGGGAAAGATGGGAGAACACAGGTAGTGTGGTTTAGGACACGTGTCTTCACAGGTAAAGGTGGTTTTGGCATTAAAATAAAATCATCAGAATGTTAAGCCAACATTTGTACAGAGTCCAAGCTGATATCGAGGATAGAGGGAGGGACAGAGATGGAGGGAGAGAGGGAGGGAGAGAGGAGGAGAAAAAAAGGAGAGGCAAATAGTAAATTTTAAGTAAATGAATTAGGAGAACATGGGCCGTTACATGGTGTGCAAGCAGAAGGAGGGGGGGAGGGAGGGGGGGTTCTGAAGCAATACTGTTACATATCCCATCAGGCTTTTGCCTGGCCCTCTACACCACGGCAGCAGAAGAAGCAGCAGAACTATATATACACAGACTCAGAGCCATGAACACAAAGGGAACACACTCCTGCTTCTAGGCTGTTGTTGTTTTTCTTCATCACTTCATCAGTATTTTCCTTCTTCTCACATCAACACCGCCGTTTTTTTTTGTTTTGTTTTTATATATATTTTTAATTTAACCTTTCCAAGTTCACTACAATTTTCAACCTTTTTTTTCCCCCTCCCAACATGAAACAGATTAAAATACTATCTAGACCTTGTAGTGTCACATTTCATACAATTCAGCTGGAAGTCAACAAGGGCACAAAGAGATGTACAACACAAAGAAAAACAATCTTATAATAAAGGAACATAACAGGAAATAAAAAAACATAGGAGCCACACTGTTGGTCTGCCAGACTGATATGACTTCTGTCCACAGACCTGGAGAACAGACACCTCGGGACAGTTTAAAAACTTCAAGGGAGCGCTTTATTTACAAACTGGTGCCCCCACCTTACAGGCCATTTCAAGGGCCTAGGAGCAAGTTAAATAAAACGCTCACAAAGTTTTTGCAATATCGGAAACCTAAAATATCAGTTTTGTCCAGGAATGTATGAACATTGACTAGCATAAGCACATAAGTCATCTAGCAATCTTACGAGACACGAATGGGTGTTGGCTATGCCAGAAGGCTCACACTGCTGCCCATCCCATCAGGTTAGATTACTGAGACGCCTCTAGTGGACTAGGATCAAGGCTGAAGGCTGCTGACAGACACTTCTCTGAGAGGCCTATAGCCTGCATGGCACCGGGGATTAACCCAGACCACCTGGCAGCAGAGGCAGGCTAAATCACACACTCCACGTGTTTGTGAGGGGTTAGAAACAGCAGCTGAAGCTGGTCTGATGCCCATTTACAGTGGGAGGGGATGGACAGGTTGACAGACATGGTGAGTCAGGTCGAAGAGCAATAAAACGCTGCAAAAACAGATAGATACACACTTTGTAGACCATGCATGCCATTCTAGTCAAAAGGTTTTAATCATTACAGCTCTACGCAGGAAATCTCTTTCTGCAACGTTTTCTAGACGCTGCTCCCAAACCGAGGGCCCCCCTGGACTTGGCTACTGAGGTCTGGGCGAACGCTCCCTAAAAGCCCCCCCCCCCCGGGAACCACCACTGATCTAACACCACCCAGACAGGCTGTCAGCTATCCCACAATGCTTCACTTCACTGCCTATCCAGGCGTGTCAGACCAGAGACGGGACTTCATCAACCGAGCTGGGAGGAGATACGAAGGATGCATTCTGGGAGAATTAGACCTGAACAGAAGAGGAGGCCGTGGGGGGGTGGGGGGGGGTGGGGGGTTAGTCAGCCCGACCAGTCCAGTAGAAAGGCGAGGGGTGGGAGGAGGAGGAGGAGGAGGAGGATGATGGGGAGGGGGAGGGGGGGATGAAGAGGAGCTTCAGCAGCAGCCTCCGCCCGCCTGTTGTCCCCCCTGACTCCCAGAGAGTGTGGAGTTGGTGGCAGCTGTGCAGCAATGAGCCCACACCAGCCGCCTGGAGAGGGGAGAGGGGAAGAGGGGGGGGGGGTATAGAGAGGGGGAGCGAGAGAAAAACGAGTTAGACATTATACTAAATGTGAGACACATACACACAGACAGGTTATTAATACCATTCTCTGCAGCATTTCATCTGTTCAGTTCCCCCCACTCTGCCTCCTTCCCCGCTTCCTCACAGTCGTAGCAGCCAGCGCTCTGAGAAACTCTGTGTGCCATTAAATCTGATTTATAGAGTGTGTGTGTGTGTGTGTGTGTAGGAGGCAGGGCAGAGCGGCAGAGCCAGGGTTCCCTCTCGTCCAGCTGATGTGGTTTGGCTCCTCTCAGGTTCCTGGCCCTCCTCCTACGGGGCGCTGCTACAACACACCAATGGCTGACCGGGGGCTCGCCACAGCTGACTGACTGACTCACTGACTGAGTAAATAACTAGCTGGCTGGCTGACTGACTGACTGACTGAGTAAATAACTAGCTGACTGACTGGCTGACTGACTGACTGACTGACTAAATAACTAGCTGACTGACTGACTGGCTGAGTTAATAACTAGCTGACTGACTGACTGAGTAAATAACTAGATGACTGACTGACTGACTGAGTAAATAACTAGCTGACTGGCTGACTGACTGACTGACTAAATAACTAGCTGACTGACTGACTGACTGGCTGGCTGAGTTAATAACTAGCTGGCTGACTGACTGAGTAAATAACTAGCTGACTGACTGACTGACTGAGTAAATAACTAGCTGACTGACTGGCTGGCTGAGCAAATAACTAGCTGACTGGCGGACTGCTTAACTAGCTGACTAGTTAACTGACAGGCTGGCTGACTAAATGCCTGGCTGACTGGCTGGCTAGTTAACTGACTGGCTGGCTGGCTGGCTAGTTAAATGGCTAACTAGTTAACTGGCTGGCTAACTGGCTGACTAGTTAAATGGTTGGCTAGTTAACTGGCTGGCTGACTGGCTGGCTAGTTAAATGGCTAACTAGTTGACTGGCTGGCTGGTTAAATAGCTAACTATTTGACTGGCTGGCTGACTGGCTGGCTAGTTAAATAGCTAACTAGTTGACTGGCTGGCTGACTGGCTGGTTGAACGGTCGACCCTCTGGGATGTTTGGAATGTCTGGCTGGGTGCCAGAGAGGGAGGGTGGAGAGAGGCAACGGAGAGGGGGGACTTCTTCCCCCAGGGAACAGAGAGAGATAGAGAAAGAGAGAGAGAGTATGGAAACTGGAGCAAAAGAGAAAAAACAGGAAGGGGGGGGGGGGGGGGGGAGAGAGGAATGGAGAAGTGGAGGAGAGAATAGTGGAAAAGGGTGGAGAGGAGAAAGGAGGAGATGAAAGGGTGGAGAGGAGAAAGGAGGAGAGGAGCAGCAGAAGAGTCAGCAGCAGCCCCAGTGGAAGTTTGGCTTGGCTGGGTCCACTGGAACCTGAGCAGGGAGCAGAAACACACACACACACACACACACACACACACACACACACACACACACACACACACGAAGACTCTCTCTCACACTCACACACACACACACACACCACTGCAGAGAAGGAGCCAGCGTGCCAGCCAGCCAAATACAGTGAGGGTAAAGTTCTGACGTCACAAGTCTTCAACATGTCCACAAAGGCAGCTAGCCAAAGGTTCATTCCATCAAAGGCAGCTAGCCAAAGGTTCATTCCATCAAAGGCAGCTAGCCAAAGGTTCATTCCATCAAAGGCAGCTAGCCAAAGGTTCATTCCATCAAAGGCAGCTAGCCAAAGGTTCATTCCATCAAAGGCAGCTAGCCAAAGGTTCATTCCATCAAAGGCAGCTAGCCAAAGGTTCATTCCATCAAAGGCAGCTAGCCAAAGGTTCATTCCATTACAAAGGTCATAATACCAGCATGGTAATCTACTGAACGTGGAAATCTCAGCGGGGATATTCTTAGCTTTGTGACATCACACAGGAAGGAACAAGGTGTTCCCAGACAGGAAGTGTCAACAACATTCTAAACCCTAACCCTACAGGAAGTGTCAACAACATTCTAAACCCTAACCCTACAGGAAGGGTCAACAACGTTCTAAACCCTAACCCTACAGGAAGGGTCAACAACGTTCTAAACCCTAACCCTACAGGAAGGGTCAACAACGTTCTAAACCCTAACCCTACAGGAAGGGTCAACAACGTTCTAAACCCTAACCCTACAGGAAGTGTCAACAACATTCTAAACCCTAACCCTACAGGAAGGGTCAACAACATTCTAAACCCTAACCCTACAGGAAGGGTCAACAACATTCTAAACCCTAACCCTACAGGAAGTGTCAACAACATTCTAAACCCTAACCCTACAGGAAGTGTCAACAACGTTCTAAACCGTAACCCTACAGGAAGGGTCAACAACATTCTAAACCCTAACCCTACAGGAAGGGTCAACGACATTCTAAACCCTAACCCTACAGGAAGGGTCAATGACATTCTAAACCCTAACCCTACAGACAGGAAGGGTCAATGACATTCTAAATCCTAACCCTACAGGAAGGGTCAATGACATTATAAACCCTAACCCTACAGACAGGAAGGGTCAACGACATTCTAAACCCTAACCCTACAGACAGGAAGGGTCAATGACATTCTAAACCCTAACCTTACAGACAGGAAGGGTCAACGACATTCCAAACCCTAACCCTACAGGAAGGGTCAATGACATTCTAAACCCTAACCCTACAGGAAGGGTCAATGACATTATAAACCCTAACCCTACAGACAGGAAGGGTCAATGACATTCTAAACCCTAACCCTACAGGAAGGGTCAATGACATTCTAAACCCTAACCCTACAGGAAGTGTCAATGACATTCTAAACCCTAACCCTACAGACAGGAAGGGTCAATGACATTCTAAACCCTAACCCTACAGGATGGGTCAAGGATGTTCTAAACACCAGGAGTATCTGGTCCATCACAGTAGACGAGTTCAGATGGTTTCAAGCAGAGTACTGCACTTAAACAGTGTATGCTGTATATACACAGTGATCACACACAGCATGCACAGAGACTCTCTACTGTTTGTAGTGGCAGCGCTGTATACACACAGCATGCACATAGAGACTCTATACTGTTTGATAGTAGTGGCAGTGCTGTATATACACACAGCATGCACATAGAGACTCTATATTGTTTGAAGGGGCAGCGCTGTATACACACAGCATGCACATAGAGACTCTATATTGTTTGAAGGGGCAGCGCTGTATACACACAGCATGCACATAGAGACTCTATACTGTTTGTAGGGGCAGTGCTGTATACACACACACACAGTGGCATGCTGTATATACATAGAGACTCTATACTGTTTGTAGTGGCAGTGCTGTATATACACACAGACATGTTACATAGAGTGCTGTATATACACACAGAGATACTGTTTGTAGGGGCAGTGCTGTATATATAGAGACTCTCACACAGCATGTATATACACACATAGAGACTCTATACTGTTTGTAGGGGCAGTGCTGTATACACACAGCATGCACATAGAGACTCTACTGTTTGACTGTAGGGGCAGTGCTGTATATACACATAGAGACTCTCTGCTGTTTGACTGTAGGGGCAGTGCTGTATATACACACAGAGACTCTACTGTTTGACTGTAGGGGCAGTGCTGTATATACACACAGAGACTCTACTGTTTGACTGTAGGGGCAGTGCTGTATATACACACAGAGACTCTACTGTTTGACTGTAGGGGCAGTGCTGTATATGGCAGTGCTGTATATACACATAGAGACTCTACTGTTTGACTGTAGGGGCAGTGCTGTATTGTCTCACCTCGTTGTTGATGTCAAACACTCCTTCCTGGATCTTCTCGTAGATCTCCTTGGCTGTGTTGATGAATGCCTGAGGGGAGAGCACCACTGTCAGTAACACTAACCTAGCTGCTGCTGCTGCTGGGTGGAGCAGGGGGTGAGGGGGCTGCAGGGGGGGGGGGGTTAGCTTTAGGGTTAGGGGCTGCAGGAGGGGTTAGCTTTAGGGTTAGGGGCTGCAGGAGGGAGTTAGTTTTAGGGTTAGGGGCTGCAGGGGGGTTAGCTTTAGGGTTAGGGGGGGGCTGCAGGAGGGGGTTAGCTTTAGGGTTAGGGGCTGCAGGGGGGTTAGCTTCAGGGTTAGGGGCTCAGCAGGGGGTTAGCTTTAGGGTTAGGGGCTGCAGGAGGGAGTTAGTTTTAGGGTTAGGGGCTGCAGGAGGGGGTTAGCTTTAGGGTTAGGGGCTGCAGGAGGGAGTTAGTTTTAGGGTTAGGGGGCTGCAGGGGGGTTAGCTTTAGGGTTAGGGGGCTGCAGGAGGGGGTTAGCTTTAGGGTTAGGGGGGCTGCAGGAGGGGGTTAGCTTTAGGGTTAGGGGGCTGCAGGAGGAGGGGGTTAGCTTTAGGGTTAGGGGGGCTGCAGGAGGGGGTTAGCTTCAGGGTTAGGGGGCTGCAGCAGGTAGTTAGCTTTAGGGTTAGGGGGGCTTCAGGAGGGAGGAGGGTTAGTTTTAGGGTTGGGGGGGCTGCAGGAGGGAGGAGGGTTAGTTTTAGGGTTAGGGGGGCTGCAGGAAGGTAAAGGAGACTGGGTGGGTGGATCTAGCAGAGGCCCCTCGCTCTCTTCTTCTGCATGGCTGAGAATGTTAACAGGCACCAGATGTGTTGGCTGTCTGAAGGAGCGCTGGCGCCACCACATGACCAGCTAAAGAACAGCAGCAGTAGAGTCTCCATAAGGAGAACACAGGCCATAACAGCATAGAATAGAACAGAGGAGAGGAGAGGAGGGGAAGAGAGAGAGGATGGAGGGAATAGTCTTTTTCTTCTAAAAGGTCACCAGCTGACTGGCTCCTCCTACAGGCCCTCTGATTGGCTGGTGCCAGACCATG